>VBSM01003218.1:6935868-6950700 GCA_008086735.1 Cheirogaleus medius | reverse complement strand
TTAAAAAAAAAAAAAAAAAAATTTTAAACAAATTAGCAACCAAAACAACTTTTTAAAAAACTGATTTAACTTTATGCTAACCAGAAAATTCAGTGATTCATATTATTCTTGGTCTCTAAACATTCTAATTGTCATTTAGGTAGTATGTACACTTTAGGTGCATCAACTCTCTACCTCAATATTAACATGCTTCATCAAGTATCTAATTACAAGAAACTAAACGAAAAAATATGTGCCAAAATCTCAGAAAATAAATGTTTTAAGAGCATCTGGGGAGGGGGAAGTCAGCATGGCATAATAAATTGTAGCTGTCAAAGATTTTCCTTTTGTACTCTAAAATAGATTTCATACCACACTGAAGAACCTTCTGAAATTCTGGCAGACAGAAAAAAAAATATTTAAACAGATTTCACCTTAGAAAATTTAACAGAAATTACTAATATGTAAAGGGAGATCTTAATAAATCAGATTAACAATCCTAGAAAAGTTCTGTTAAAACCAAGAGTAAAACTTTTGACAACTAGGTTTTTTAATAGAATTTTTCCCTCCCTATCATATTCAACCAGGAATAGAATTTAAAAACCTATTTTCCAAGAACAAGGGGAGACAGAAATCTACTGAGATTAACAAAAAAAATTTTAGTAGAATAACACTGAAGAAAATGGGATTTAAGAATTCTAGGTCTCTGAAACTAAGCATTGGACATTTCTACTATGAACATGGCTAGGGATAGCTTCCCATAATTTCAGTTTAGTGGAAAAACCACAATAATTACTTTAAACAATTCTTCAAAAATGAGACACTTATCCAAACATCAATAACTATTCCATTCAGTAACAATTAATGCAAACGTGAGCCCCTGGTACACGAGCTTCTCAAAGTTCTCTGCCTAACATAAAGAATGAATCAGGAGGCAGAAACAGTCGTAACACTCACCTCAAGTTCATTCAGGCGCTGCACTCTAGGAGTGAAACGAAAACTTTTCACTTCACAAGCAAATGGAGGTTGCCAATCCTAAATAAAAGGTGGTTTTTTTGAAAAAAAAATTAAAAAAAGAAAGAAAACACAGGGGTAATTTAACAAATATTATGTTGACCACATAATGTCCTCTTTATTATAGAGACAGAAAGAGTGATATATTTTAGATAATATAATTTTAATACAAGTTGAGTATCCTTTATCCAAAATGCTTGGGACCAAAAGTGTTTCAGATTTTTTCAGATTGTAGAATATCTGCATATACAGGACAGGCGTACTGGCTCACACTTGTAATTCCAGCACTTTGGGAAGCTTAGGCAGAAAGACTGCTTAAGGCCAGGAGTTCCGATCAGCCTGGACAACATAGACTCTGTTTCTACAAAAATTTTTTTAAAAATTAGCCAAGCGTGGTAGCATTCACCTGTAGTCCCAACTACTTGGGAAGCCAAGACAGGAGGATCGCCTCAGCCCAGAAATTCAAGGCTGCAGTGAGCAGTGACCATACCACTGCACTCCAGCCTGGATGACAGAGCAAGACCCTGTCTCAAAAGAAACAAACAAACAAAAAAAAACCCCAAAAAACCAAAAAGAATATTTGCATATACATGAGATATCTTGGGTATGGGACCAAACAAAAAAAATTTTTTTAAAGCCAGCCAACTTTAGCAATGGGGGGTTGTATACCAACTTTAGTGACACTAATGTTATTACGTTCTGATAATCCACTACCGTCGGACCAGCAGAGACCAAAGTTTAAACACAAAATTCATTTGTTTCATATATACCTTATAAACATACTCTAAAAGTAATTTTATGCAATATTTTAATAGTTTTGTGCATGAAACAGAGTTTGTGTACACTGAACCATCAGAAAGCAAATGTGTCACTAACTCATCCACCCATGTGGACAATCTGTGGTTGTTTGGCATCATCATCATTCCTGACTCTGAATTTATATGCTACCGATAAGCAATTAATCATTTTCTTACACTTATACACACATCAGTACTTAAGAGTTAAAAATATACTATTAACACAATGAAAAAACAATATGTTCAGGGTAACTTGGTTTCAGATTTTGTAGCATTTCAGATTTTGGATTTTAGGACTAGGGATGCTCAACCTGTATTACAGAAGCAATCCTCCTCAAACCAGCGCCACTATTTACATCCCACAATTATACTTCCTCAAGTAACTCAAGTGGAATGCAATGAGTTCATGTACCACAAAACAGTGTCTAGACCAGGCGTGGTGATTCACGCCTATAATCCTAGCACTTTGGAAGGTTGAGTGGGTCACTTGAGCCCATGAATTCGAGACCATCCTGGGCAATAGGGAGACCCCATCTCTACAAAAAAAAAAAAAAAACTTAGCCGGGAGTGGTAGTGCATGGTGTGGTCCCAGCTGGGGCAGGGGCAGGGGGTGAGGCAGGAGGATCACTTGAGGCCAGGAGTTTAATGAGGTTTCAGTGAGCTATGATGATGCTACTGCACTCTAGCCCCCCAACAGAGCAAGACCCTGTCTCAGAAAAAGAAACACACACACAAATAAAAAAAAAACAAAAACAAAGAAAACTGTATCTAGTAAAGATACAAGTCTACCAAATTAAAAAGAAATTTTGTTAAAGGCCAGCTTCTGGACACCTAAATATTTTTTAAAAAAAAAGCAAACCCAAAGAACAAAGACAATTTCCAGATTGTGGTATAACTAAAACGAGGCAGCATACTTCAAGTGGTATTGAAAAGAACATAGTATGATTTGGCCTAAATAAAGTAAACTTATTTGAAGCCTAGAGAAAGTCAAAAAAAGGTATCTTGCCTTGGAAACTAAAAAAATCTGCCAACATTAAAATTAAATTCTGTTTGCAAACAAGATTTATTTTCAATAATGTGACATAACAAGCAATTGCATATTACTGCAGCATTTTTAATTGAAAAAATAACTTTTTTTAAAAAAAAGTAACTCTGAATAGAATTTCTAATGAATAAATGCAATATAGTAGATGAAAATATGGTTTGGGAAAAATGTAAATGCTTAAGATTTTGTCAACATTGTAATTTTGATAGAAAGAGAGTTAAGTGGAAGCTTTTGGAAAATAGTAATTCCTATCATCACAGCAACTATTTGTTAATCCTTTGCTTGCAATGACAGTCTATAATCTTAATTAAATTCATTCAGCATAGTGGGAATAACATGTCTGTTTCAGAATCAGAAAAATTGATCTAGGTTCAAAACCTACTTTGCCACTTGACCAAGATCACACATTTGGTAAGTGTTTTAATCTATCACAATTTAGGCTGGGCGTAATCCTAGCACTCTGTGAAGCCGAGGCGGGAGGATGGCTTGAGTTCAAGAGTTTGAGACCAGCCTGACCAAGAGTGGACCCGTCTCTACAAAAAATAGAAAAAATTAGCTGGGCCTGGTAACACCAGCCTGTAGTCCCAGCTACTTGGGAGGCTGAGGCAAGATGATCGCTAGAGCCCAGCAGTTTGAGGTTGCTGTGAGTTAGGCACTATAGCCAGGGAAACAGAGACAGACTCTTGTCTCCCAAAAAAAAAAAAAAAAAAAAACTAACTTATGACGACTTGCTTCATCTGTAAAATAAGGACTTTATTTACCCACTGGAGCTTCAAAGATTAAAGGAAACAATTTATAGGTGCTAAGCTAGCTCCTCCTCCTCCCTCCAAGAATCATCTGAGAGTACTTGCGAGAGAAGCACATTCTAGAAATTCCACATCCAGAAATTGATTCTACTCTTAATAAGGCCTAGGGTTCTGCATTTTAACAAGCATCCAGATGACACTGGTGCAGATGGTACACCAACAGCATTTGGGAAGCGTTGGTCTAGCGGGTAAAGAAAAACACCTTTTGACCTTGAGCATATCACTCCAGCCTCGGAGCATTAATTTCCTCCATACAAGAGTTAGTATCTGCTTTCCTTACCTTACAGATTGAGAATTATAATTAACCTTTAAGCAAACCTAGTTATTTGCAACAATTGTTATTCTAAAATCTTCCCTTATTCCCTATATTAAGAAATTTCAATGTCTTCTTCCACCTCCATTATTGATCAATTTTTCCTAAACTTCTAAATTTTAAAAATACCATTCTTTCTCTTCCTGCAGTAAGACTTTTTCACTGCAGCAGTAATTAGTCTGGAATTCTTGGATACCATTCTGAGGGACAACTACAGCTCATATTATCTTTTAAGAAACCTTACCCTTTAGATGAGGCCTGCAAATACATGATGAACTAAGCATTAGCAGGGCTTGCTTGGATAAAGAAATAGCTGACCTAGAAGCAGTTTCTACATCGAACCACAGTGAGGAGTGTACACGAAGGTAGGGCATGTCATGTTATAATACTGTACCTTCAAACACTTTATAGGCCAACGAAAGGCCTAAGCTTTTTGTTATCCTTGCCCACAATCCATACAAAAGTATGAGTTCTAAAGTTCCAGGCGGAAAAAGCCCCCCAGGAACACTTTCTCGCGTTCAAACGTGCCTACAGAAGACCACAAAAGAAACCAAGGCAAAATCATCCAAAAACTTTGGTTCTAGTTGAGAAATGAGGGAGAGTACATACGAAAGAACACAAGGACCAGAAAAGTAACGCTAAAGCAAATATATCGACTCCCCATTCTCCCTTCTCTCTCTTCACAGACTCCGGTACCTTGGGAGGCCGAATTTTGCAGATGCCGGTTTTCTCCGCCAAAGGCCGGATGCGGCCGATAAAGCTGAGCGGGTCTGTGAACTCCTCCCAGCTGGGCTCAAAGACCGGGCACTCCGGGGGTGGCACGAACTCCGCCGCGTAGCCCCCCGGCCCCACGCCCGCCATGGCAATAGCCACGGAGCCCCGTGAAGGAACAGGTGGACAAAGGCTGGCTGAAGCCCGCCGAGCCCCTTCACGTCGCCTGCCAGGGGCCGAAGCGCATCTTCCTGGACAAGAACCGTTCAATACAGAAACCCCAAAGCCGCTTCCTCCTCTCGTTTGTTATTGTTTCTCTCAGGGCTTTTCCTCTCACAGCCAGGACTTTTCCGGAAGTTAACGTACTGTCAAATCCCTCCGCCACCGCAGGAAACAGAATCCTTCCGCCACGACGCGGCGTCTGGCTGTCCAGCCCTTCCTTCCTTCTCCCTTTCCGGGCAGCCCAGAGTCGCTCTTTCTTTCCTTGGCCGCCCAAGTTCTGCGCAGTCCAACGACTCCTCGCGCCCCACCCTTACGAGCCCCACGGTCTGTCCTGTAGGAGAGGTGGAGGCGGAGGGAAGCGGTCGGGCCGAGGTAAGACGCTTTCTTCCGGCGCGGAGGAATGTGTAATGCCCCAGAGGGCAGAGGATCTGCTTCCGGTGGGGAGGGTCCAGTTTCTCTTTGTGTATAAATGAACACAGAAAGTGGCCGGGCCCTAAACTCGGACACCTGCCTAGACGCAGGTGCTTCCTGACTTGTCTTAACCTACCCTTCAGGTTACTAACAAGTAACCTTTCCAGCATTTCTCTCAGTCTCTCTTTTAGTCCTTTGACTGCAAATATCTTGCGAAAAACCACACTCAGCCACTTTATACCCTCAAAATTGGGGTAGTCAGCGCCAACTTGTACTTCCTTGTCAAACTTTTTGAAATTGCTCGCTTAATCGCCTTTCTTCTTCAGACTGAAAGTTACACAAAGGCAGGGACAGTGTCTCTTGTTTCCCCAGCTCCTAGAATAGTGCTTGGTATATAGGAGGTGTGTAATAAATATCCATCAAATGAATGAATAAATAGATTCACCCAATAAATAAACTGATTCACCAACCAATTCATTTTGTGTGTCATTACTCATCCTACATTTATCTGTACCAAATTTTATTTAAGACTGTACCAGGATGTGACATACAATATCTCTCCATTTGATTATAGCATCCACAAAGGTTAATGCCAAGTTACTCATAACCACCAGCCTAAACCCTATGTATAAACACTTTCGGGAGATAGTTCTGTTAAGTTACCCTTTGTTGTATAACAATTCACCTCAAAATTTAGTGACAGAAAATGAAAACAATTTACTATTATTATACAATTCTGTGAGTTGGTAATCTGGTATTCCCATGTCCTCGCCTGGGGTCACTCGTATAATTACATCATCTGAAAGATTGGCATGATGGTTAATTTTATGTGTCAATTTGGTTGGGCCACAGTGCCCAGATATGTGGTCAAACATTATTCTGCTATTTCTGTTAGGGTATTTTGGGATGAGACTAACATTTAAAACTGGACTTTAAGTAAAACAGATTGCCCTCCATAATGTGAGTGGGCCTTCAATTGAAGGCCTGAACAGAACAAAAGACCTTCCCTAAGCAAGAAGGAATTTTGCCAGAAGATAGCCTTCAGACTTGAATTGAAGCATCAGCTTTTGCCTGATCTCCGGCCCACCAACCCACCCTGCAGATTTTGGATTTACAATTCTCTATAATCAAGTGAGCCAATTCCTTTAAATAAATCTCTTTCTATATGTATACACACATCCTTTGGGTTCTGTTTCTCTGGTGAACTCTGACTAATATAACTGGGGCTGGAAGGTCCAAGATGACCTCACTCTCACGTGGGGCAGTTGGTGCTGGTTGTTAGCTGGGAAGCCTTATTCTCTACATGGCTTCCCATCTCACTGTGGTAGACTGGGTTTTTTCACAGCATAGTGGTCTTAGCATTCCAAGTGGATGAAAGTGGAAGCAAAGGCCTAAGTCCTAAACTCCAAAATGTACAAGATGACTCTGTCATATTCTATTGGTCAGAGCAAGTATAAGTCCAGCTTAGATTCAGGAGGTGCTGAAAAAGACACCAATTCTTGACTAGAAGAGTAACAATATCACATTACAAAGGGCTGTGGACACAAGAAGGTGTGATTCATTGTGTACAATTATTATAATGACTTACAACAAAGTATTAGATTTTTTACTACTTAAATCTGAAAAACTACATTATTCAGAAAAAGGGAGAAATAATGGAATTCTAAGAAACAAATCACTGAAATAATTCATTTTATTAAACATTCAATTAAAATATAATGGTTTGCTTTAGAATCATTAATAGAAGAATGAGACTGTGATAGACCCCTAGTATAAGCACAAATCCCTAAAAGCTTTGATTGATCCTATTTATTTCCCATTCTTTCAAGTTATACTTACTTATTATTTAATTTTAAACTGTCTAGTAGAATATAAAATCATAGAGTAATGATTCTCAATTATTTTTATTTGCCACAATACTTCTGAGTAATCTGTAGTAGTTGCTTACACTAGTAGTAAGTATGTAAGAGAAAGGGCAGTGAATGTTTCTGGTGGGGATGGAAGAAACTTCTCCATTTTCATCCACCTCAGATTCTGATGCTCTGCTCAGGGAGGGTAGGCAAACTCCACCTCCACCCCTCACACTCACCCCTTTGAGAATAGAATCACTGTTGTAAAAATCCAAACCTTGTGTTTTATCAGCTTCTATGAAGGCATTCTGCACACGCGATGTTAAATTGACTGTCAATAGTATTTGGGTCTCCAGACGGAACAATTGAGTGTAATGGTAGTTTAGAGGTATTGTTTGCATTATTTAAATAATCCTTGAAAATAACTTTTCAGAGAAAAAAATTAAATAAATGATATGAGTATTATGTAATTATTTGAACTTTGCTATTCTGAGTGTTAGAATAGAATAAAATGAGTACCTAAGTCTGATAATCATTTAGCTAGGCTGTGGTCCCTTAATTTTTAAAAAATGCAATAAAACCTCACAAAATCACATTAACTAAGCAAGGGTTAGTTTTAGAGAGTGAAAAGTCAAAATCACTGAATTTTTAAAGAAATGCCATTTTATTCCAAGAATAGTTATTACCAGTGGTTCTCAAACTTTTTGGTTTCAGGACTCCTTTACACTTTTAAAAACTACAAAGAACCTCAAAAATTCTTGTTTATATGGATTATATATATTGATATTTACCATATTAGAAATTAAAACTAATAAATGTGTAAAATGTTTATTCATTTTAAAATAAAAGTAATAAACTTATTACATGTTAATATAAATGCTTTTTTTTTTTTTTTTTGAGAAACAGGGTCTCGCTCTGTCACCAAGGCTGGAGTACAGTGGTGTGATCATAGCTCACTGCAACCTTAAACTCCTGGGCTCAAGTGATCCTCCTGCCTCAGCCTCCCAAGTAGTTGGGACTACAGATGTGCACCACTACACTTGGCTAATTTTAATTTTTTTTTTAGAGAAAGGGTCTCACTATGTTGCTCAGGTTGGTCTCAAACTCCTGGCCTCAATTGATCCTCTAGCCTCAGCCTCCCAAAGTGCTAGAATTATAGGTGTGAGCCACTGCACCTGGTCAATATAAATGCATTTTAAGAATAATAACTATATTTTCCAAAACAAAACATTTAGTGAAAAGACTGGCATTGGTTTATACTTTCTGTAAAATTTTTTGACATTTTCCTTACTAGGATCTGTTTCTGCTTCAACTGATTGCAATATGTTGTTCTGGTTGGAAGAAAATATATGAAGACAATATATGAAGAAAATCTAGCATCCACACAGATATGTGGTTGGAAAAGTGAGAAGCATTTAAATAATTTTTTAAAATAATTGTAATTTCTTGAAGGCTAGCAATTTATAATCAAAAACTTTATTAATTTTTTGTACTCTTACATTAAAATGGTAGTCAATTTTGTCCTTGAATGGGATTTTGTAACATCACACGTTGGTCATTTGAAAAATACTGGTTCACTGAATTATATGGATCTTCCAGATGTTGACACGTATTATTATATAATATCCAAAAATTACAAAAATATCACCATCAGTCTCATCAGACAATTGGAAAGTTATCAAATTCATGATGACAGAAACAAGTTTTCCAAATTATAAGTTTCACTTAAAAGCTCAAATTTTATCATTGCCAACAAATACCATCAATTGTTTCCACCGAAAAGATGGGCTCACTTCATTCATTCTCAAGAAAATATCTGTCAGATAGCTAAGTCTGAATAACCATAGTTAGTCTGTAAGGTCTTCTGGTGTTCTATGAACAAAGTGACTAGTTCAGCTGTATTATTTCCTTGAGAAAACCCTCTTACTTCTGTATGCAACAGAGTCCTTTATGTGTACTTCCTACTTCATCACACAGATTATTAAAAAGACACGTATTTAAGATTTGTTAAAATTAATAATTTTTACTGCTTCATCCCAAGCATTCTTAAATGAAACTGGTTTTCCCCCCATACGCCTGTGTAATGAAGACGCTGACTATAAGTATAGTTTGGTATCACTGCCATGATTCATGGTAAGGGACCAGCATTCTACCCACTGCTGCTTTTGCACTGTCAGTGTCAATGTCAACAGTGAAAAAGGCAAATAACATCTTAGTATTATTGTTAAAAGCATTTTGACCTCAAGACCTTCAGAAAGCATCTTGGAAACAAAGAGCAGTCTGGAAATGAACAGGAATCTGTGGACCACACTTTAAGAACTGCTGATTTGTACTATAATTTTTTGAAATTTTTATTTATTTTATTTGTTCTCAATTGACAAAGAATTATTGTGTTATACTAGAATTTGAATTAACATAATAAAGGATGAGAGGGCTGGAAGAGACCTGATTTAAAGAGAGGAAAAAAAGTAAATAACCTATCCAAGCAACCGTCTCAACAACAGGTTGAGACTGTTTGCTTATTAAATATTTAAGCATTTAAATTTTAACACTGTGTATATGTTGGTACATTCCTTTAAAATGCTATAAAATAGGTTGGTTCTTTCATATACTTTACCATTGCAAAAAATCAGGTGTAGTTAACAAACCCTCAATTTCATTTAGGTCAAAATAATGATAGTTTATTCTGTATCTGATGATCTGTGAGCAAATTCAATTTAGTTCAACAATTCAGTTCAGGCCACATTTGGTGCTGTAATCCCAGTATTTTGGGAGGCTGAGGCAGGAGGATTGCTTGATGCCAGGAGTTAGAGACCAGCCTGGACAACATAGCAAAACCCCATCTCTACAAACACTAAAAATATTAGCCAGTGTGGTGGCCTGCACCTGTGGTCCCAGATACTCTGGAGGCTAAGATGGGATGATCACTTGAGTCCAGGAATTCAAGGCTGCAGTGAGCTTGTGATTGCACTACTGCACTCCATCCTGGGTGACAGAGTGAGACTCTGTCTCTAAAACAACAAAAAATAATTCAGTAAACATTTGCATTAAGTTCCCACCCAGTGCTATGTTTGGACATCACCTTAAACCAATGATGGTTAATGTATGTCAGAATGGGGTTTGGTGGAAGCATGCATGGTTTGAAAAACCATTTAGAAAACAGAAAAAAGAATTGTCATTTGTACTACAAACTGGAGAAAGTAAAAGTCAACAGACTCAGTTAATAGGGGTGTTATATATGACACACTTGAGATGCATTTTTGAAGGGAGTTTGGAAAGACAGACTCCAAGTACTCCATGGAGGACAAATCAGAATAGAAGGGAGAAATTCAATTTTTATGAACTATAAAGGTTGAAAAACTACAATTTAAATTTTTCTTTCCTCCTGTATCATTATGTGAATAAGGAAACCATTGTCATTTGCAATATCATATTTAAAAATCTTTAGATCAGGCTGGGCGCGGTGGCTCACGCCTGTAATCCTAGCACTCTGGGAGGCCGAGGCGGGCGGATCGCTCAAGGTCAGGAGTTCAAAACCAGCCTCAGCAAGAGCGAGACCCTGTCTCTACTAAAAAATAGAAAGAAATTAATTGGCCACCTAAAAACATATAGAAAAAATTAGCCGGGCATGGTGGCACGTGCCTGTAGTCCCAGCTACTCGGGAGGCTGAGGCAGTAGGATTGCTTGAGCCCAGGAGTTTGAGGTTGCTGTGAGCTAAGCTGATGCCACGGCACTCTAGCCCAGGCAACAAAGTAAGACTCTGCCTCAAAAAAAAAAAAAAAAAAAAAAATCTTTAGATCACTTTACCTATCAGGGCCATTAAAGTTGATCCATTTATAGGTCCTGAGACCTATAAATTACCTCCATATTCTTATGAAATGTTATCATGCACTATTGAATTAATCTCTTCCTTTGTAACTTCCTTTTGTATATCTTCTTGATGTTTAGATAAGAGACCTGCTAGTCACTATGTTCAAAATTCTAATATAAATGTAATCTCTTAACCAAAGCTCTTCTATAAGTGCATTTTTTTCTTCTCTTGAAATACTACCCCATACTAATTGAACTTTATTATTGGCTTCATTATTGCCTTATGGTTCCATTAATTTTTTTCTTTTCTTTTTTTTTTTTTGTCTTTTTTTTTTTTCTTTCAGTGCTCTACATGTTCAGAGAAACTTCTCTAGTAACACACTATAGAAATGATCCCTGAAAGTATAGTCTTTGGGATCCACTAATTTTTAAAATATTTTAAATGTTGACATATTCTTCGTATGTAACTGTGATAGTTTTTTGGTTTTGTTTGTTTGTTTGTTTGAAGCAAGGTCTCATTCCCACTTCAGCCTCCCTAGTAGCTGGGACTACAGGTGCATACATACCACCATGCCCAGTTATGTAATTGATAGTTTTATTTTTATCTCTTCTTCAAGATCATTGGTGAAAATACTTGTTCCTAAAAGAGGGCTACTTAATTATCCTCATCCATTGTCCTCCCTTAATCAACATATTGATCACTACTTTCCAATCAGTGTTATTTAAACACTAATATTTTGTCTGTGTCTACCTACCCTCAAAGTGCCTACAGCTTATGTTTTACTCAAGATATTAGTACCATTTACTTGAATGTGATTTATATTTATACGATTTTTTAATGAATTCCTAATCACCTGTTCTTTTCTACTAAGACTTATTGTAAGGCAAGGCACTAAGTTATGAATGAATTTAGATACATTGTGTTCAGCAAAAGCTGGCTGCAAAAAAAAATAAATAAACACATTGTGAATTTTCCTGTTCAGTGACAAGACCATAGATATTTATCAAAGAATAACTTATTAATATTTCTTCTATGGAAATATCATGTATTTTTGAATTTATCAAGGATCTTTGCTGTCTTACCTGGATTATTATTTAGTTCTGAGTTTTAATTTTATATCCTATATTCCAAAGAGAGATAAATGACGAATTGCATTTATTCCCTAAAATAACTAGTTGAATCTTCAAAGTGTACTGTAGAAAATAATAATAATTTAGCCAGGCAAAACATGCTAAATCTGTGTTTACCAAAATAATTGTGTAATTTGTACCAAGAGCTTCTAAATAAAAGACTGGGTGAAGTATTCTCTCATAATTGGTTTGGACTAGCCCAAATTTATTTTAAAGACATTATCAATAATTTTCTATATCACAGACGGCTTCATAGAGGACAAATGTGGAAATTAGGAGAAGGAGCCAACATTTCTTGAGAAGGATTGTTCTTCACCTCTGAGGGCTTAAATTTTAAGTTGGAGACCATAAATTTATGGTGATACCACTTCCCATGGTGAAAGTTAATTATACAAATTGGATCTTGTCACACCTGACTAAATCAGAGTGGAGAAGCCAAGGGGAAAAAGCACTTGGGGTACATGGCACCAGCTCCAGAAGTTAAATTTTCCACAAACCCAGCTGCTGTAACCCTAAAACTAGCTTTTCCTAGTAATTGCTGAAACCACCTGCCCTACTTGGCTGAGGCAGGAGAATCACTTGAGCAAGAGACCTAGTCTTCAGCCTATCTGAAAGGCTTTTCATGTGCCTTACTCACTAAGTTTAATTATTTCTAGCTTTTGATTTAAAGTGAGAGACATCTGACTCTTTCATTTGAACACTTAGAGACCATTTTAAGGTTATTCACTGGCCTAATTTCAATACTGTTGTGTCTCAGGGAATAAGGAGGTCTGAGGAGAAGAAGAGAGAACAGGGAAACAGCTAGTCAGTAGGAACATCCACAACAGTTATGGATTAAGTTTGCCATGTTATATGGGCATGGCTTGTGGCACCTCAAACAATTGTGATAATAATATAATGTTGGGTGCTGTGTGGCTTGTGCGTAATCCCAGCACTTTGGGAGGCCAAGATGGGATCCCTTGGAGGCCAGGAATTCAAGACTAGCCTGGGCAGCATAGCGAGCTTTATCTCTACAAAATATTAAAAATGTAGCCAGATGTGGTGGCTTCTTGGGCAGCTTAGGCAAGGCAGGAGGATCCCTTGAACCCTGTTGTTTGAGGTTACATGAGTGGTTACAGTGAGCAATGATTACGCCACTGCACTCCAGCCTGGATGACAGAGTGAGACCCTGTCTCTTAAAAAAAAATCACTGATCACAGATCACCATAATTGATATATTAATAATGAAAAAGTTTTAAATATTGCTTAGGGCTGCCACAAACTTTCAACCTGTAAAAGACACAATATCTGAGAAGTGCAATAAAGCAATGCGCAATGAAACAAGTTGTGTCTATAGAAAATGGCAAGTTCGATCTAGACATTCTTAGAACTTATACCAGTGGGCCAGCTGCGGTGGCTCACGCCTATAATCCTAGCACTTTGGCGAGGCTGAGGTGGGAGGATCACCTGAGCTCAGGAGTTCAAGACCCTGTCTTTCTCTATATTGGAAAAAAAAAAATTATACCAGTGAAGAATCCCAGCTTTTCCATAAAGGTAGCTGCAACTCTGAGACTAAAATGTCTTTTCCCCTATCCCTACACCTTGCTCTTTGGAAAGATAAGCCCACAATGGGATTTTGAACTTGCTTTTATGATTACAGCTAATTTCGTACACCTTTCAAGAAAAGAAAGCAGTGTCTGCGACCTGACAAACAGTAGCGTTTAAATACATAATCCCCTGACCTTAGAAATTGAACCTCAGGTCCTATCCTGGCTCTAAGCCTCCAGGTCATTGAATGAGAAACTGTTCTTAGAATCTTTGCCTTTTTCAGACAAGCTTGTAAATTACAACACATAACAGTATGTACCATAACACGCTGAAGTACTCCCGTGAACCATTACATGGTTATGCATCGCGTTTCTCCATCATTTTTCATGAAAACAAAGTAGTTGAACAAGCTTAAACTAGGGGTGCCCGGAACTCGTGCGTCCTGACCGCCGATATCCCAGTGCCAGCACTCGGACTAACTGGGTTGCAGTCCCACTACGTCACCCGCTCAGAGCCGCGTGCACAAGAAAAACTACACTTCCCGGCGATCTCTGCGCGGCGAGCCGCACGAACAGGTGGGGCGAGTCGCACGGCGGGGCGGAACGAGGGGGGAGGCGTGCCTCTGTGAATTACCTTCCCATTGGTGCGCAAGCCAAAGGGCCCTGTAAACTTGTGGGCGATTGGACGGATTTGTAGTGGCGCCGAGTCGCTACCTGATTTGACATTTGTTTTTCGGTTGGCTTCCCTGACGCTGAGTCTTGGAGTGCTGTGAGTACAGAGTTTCGGGTTTAAGGTGTAGGGGTTAGAAAAGAGGCCTTGGGAAGGAAATTTGATGAGGGAGAAATAACTGCGGAAGCAATGCGGAAGAGTGAGACGCGAGCCCGCATCTGGGGGTCCTTAGAGGGGCTGGGGACCGGAAGAGGAAAGTTCGAATCTGCAGAGGGAGGTCCCTCACGACTGCTGGAAGATTGGGGAACTATGGCAATGGAGGAGTCAAGAACTGGCTGAAGTGGAAATAGGAGTGCAGGATTTGGACGTCCTGGAGAAGGGTTCCGGAATACCCTCACCCCACTCTAGTCTCAGCCTCAATTTCCTCATTTGTACAATAAAGGATAGTTAAAACTACTTAACAGAGCTAAATAAAATAATAAATGTCAAAAGTGCTGAACAGGCCGGGCGCAGTGGCTCACGCCTTAATCCTAGCACTCTGGGAGGC
>VBSM01003218.1:6918998-6935608 GCA_008086735.1 Cheirogaleus medius | reverse complement strand
AAAAAAAAAAAAAAAAAGTGCTAAACAAATGTTAATTGGTAGTAGACAATTCTCTATAGAGAATATACCTACGCAAGGCTATCAGAGGTGGGTGGATAGAAGCTAGCTGAAACCCATTAATTTATATATAAACAAGAACATTGTTCTTTTGGGAGATGCAGTGGTGACTGAGACACGGTTTCTATCTGCAGGGAACACACACTATCATTGGAGAAATGATAGCAGCAAAGAACTCTAACATGGTACCTGTCTTTTAGAGAATTACAATCGCAGTTCTATTGCAGTTAGATCATTTTGGATGGAGAGACTTAGGAAGGAGCTGAAGGAGGTAGTGGATGAGTTTTCATGGACAGACTAGATTTCATTAAGTGAAATTATGAGGATTATGGAGGGAGCTGTGTTCCAGTTGGAGGGGAGCACATGAACAAAGGCATGGAACTAGAAAGTTATTATATCTGGAAACAGAGAGTTCATTTAGGGGAGTAGAGGGAAATAAGGCAGGAACGATAGGTTTGGCCCTTATATAGAAAGCCATGAATTCTAGTTCTAGGCTAAGGAGTTTGGTTTAATGCTTTAGGCCATGAGGAGCCATTGATAAATTTTATGATTTTTAAGAAAAATGGTCCAGGAGAGACAAGGAGTGAGCAGAACAATTAAACTGTTGTAGTAGTACAGGTAAGAAGGTATTGAGATTTGGGGGGGGGGGGTCTATTTTTATTTTTAAAAATTTATTTTATATATATGTATGTGTATATATATATATTTAGAGACAAGGTTGGTTATGTTGCCCAGGCTGATCTCAAACTCCTGACCCTGAGCAATCTTCCTGCCTCGGCCTCCTGAATAGTTGGGGTTGTAGGTGTGAGCAGTATTGAGATTCTGAATTAACATGGTCATTGCAGTGATGAAATATACAAGATTTTCCTATGGTTGAATGGAAGGTTCAAAAGAAGGAATAATCAAATGATGAATTTAAATTGTCAAGTCCAGGTTACTTGGAAATGCTGAATTAGTAAATAAAATAGGAAAATCAGAAAGTGTATGTTTGGATGCAAAAAGATGTTATATTAGGTTTAGGAAATGTTAGCTTTGAGGTGTTAAAACATATATATATAACTTGAGTGATTTTTTTGAGTTAGATGTTTCAGCTCCAATGGGACATGAGGGTGAAAATGTCCAGAACATGATTGGGAATTCAAATCTGGAGGATGAAAGAGATATCATTTACTCATTCAACATGTAGTTGTTGGTTACTCTATGCTAAATAGTGTTTTAGGTAATAGAGATAATCATAAAAGCAGTAGGAATGATGATGTTTCCAAAGAAATAGACAGAGGCAGTTGTAAAGAAAGTTGAAGATAGAACCTTTTGAACCAGGGGTGTAAATTTTCAGTAATAATAACAGCCTTTGTTTATTGAGTGCTTATATATGTCAGACATTGTGCTCAGCCCTTTTATTCGTTATTTCATTTAATCCTTACATCAACCTGTGACAGATTAGAAACTTAGGTTTGGAAAGGATAACTTGCTTGAGGCACACAGCTAATAAGGGGCAAAGTTTTGACTCAAATCCAAATCTGTTTGATTTCAGAGCCCGCACTCTCAACTACAAAGCAATTTTTTTTGTTTGTTTCAGACAGGGTCTCACTCACTTACTTCAACCCAGGCTGAAGTACAGTGGCATGATCATAGCTTACTGCAGCCTCAAATTCCTGGGCTCAAGTGATCCTCCTACCTCAGCCTCCCAAGTAGCTGGGACTACAGGCATGCACCACCATGCCTGGCTAATTTTTCTTATTTTTGTAGAGATGGGATCTCGCTATGTTGCCTAGGCTGGTCTCGAACTCCTGTCCCCAAGAGATCCTCCCACCTTGACTTCCCAAAGTGCTAGGATTGTAGGTGTGAGCCACTGCTGCTGGCCAAAGCAATATTTTTAAAAAGGGTGGTTGGCACTATCAAATTAAGCATACAAGTCAAGGAGTAAACTATCAGATGAAGGAAGATAGGAACTGAAAAGAGCAATAGAATTTATTTATTTATTTATTTATTTATTTATTTTTTTGAGACAAAGTCTCACTCTGTTGCCCAGGCTAGAGTGCTGTGGCGTCAGCCTAGCTCACAGCAACCTCAAACTCCTGGGCTCAAGGAATCCTACTGCCTCAGCCTCCCGAGTAGCTGGGACTATAGGCTTATGCCACCATGCCCTGCTAAATTTTTCTCTATATTTTTAGCTGTCCAATTAATTTATTTCTATTTTTAGTAGAGACGGGGGTCTCGCTCTTGCTCAGGCTGGTCTCGAACTCCTGACCTTGAGCGATCCTCCCGCCTCAGCCTCCCAGAGAGCTAGGATTACAGGCGTGAGCCACCACGCCCAGCCGAATTTATTAATTTGTATGCCTGCTGACCAAGAGGAGCAACTTCAATTCAGATGTTATAGTAGAAGCCAGATTATTAGAGATTGTAAAATTGAATGAGAGAGGAGGGCAGACAACGAGAGAGGAGGGCAGACAACATTTTGTAGATACACAGTAGTTATAGGGAGGAGACAGAATAAGGACAATCACTATGAGGGAGAAGAGAGGTTGCAGGTTGTTAGAGGCTTTTTTCAAGTTCCAAATTACTCTTAAATAGTTTTGGAACAGTGAAATTTAGCTTTAAGATGTCACCCAGGCCGGGCGCGGTGGCTCACGCCTATAATCCTAGCACTCTGGGAAGCCAAGGCGAGTGGATTGTTTGAGCTGAGGAGTTCAAGACTAGCCAGAGCAAGAGTGAGACCCCGTCTCTGTAAAAATAGAAAGAAATTAGGTGGACAACTAAAAATATATACATAGAAAAAGTTAGCGGGGCATGATGGCGCATGCCTGTAGTCCCAGCTACTCGGGAGGCTGAGGCAGGAGAATTGCTTGAGCCCAGGAGTTTGAGGTTGCTGTGAGCTAGGCTTACGCCATGGCACTCTAGCCCAGGCAACAGACCAAGACTGTCTCAAAAAAAAAAAAAAGATGTCACCCATATCCATTCAATAGAATATTATTCAGCCATAAAAAGAGATGAAATAGTGATACATGCTACAACATAGATGAACCTTGAAAATACCATGCTAAATCAAAGAAGCCAGTCACAAAAGACCATATACTGTATTATTCCATTTATATGAAAGCCCAGAATAGAGAAATCTACAGAGACACGAAGTAGATTAGTGGTTGCTTAGGGCGGGAGAGACAATGAGGAGTGGGACATGGATGAGAGTTAAAGGATATGGGATTTCTTCTTGAAATGATGAAACTGTTCTAAAATGTGCTGTGGTAATAGTTGCACAAAACTATGCCTATATTAAAAGTCGTCAAATTGTATGCTTCAAAGGAATAAATGTAATGGTACATATGAATTATATCTTCATTAAACTGTTTTTTAAATGTCACCCATAATATTAACATACCAATCCAATTGCCATTTTTATTTTCTAGGTTATTTTGACAAGAGGCAAATTGGCCCAATTTGGAGAAGTTTTGTGGAAGGAGGTGAGTTTGAAAAAGGAGAGTAATCATTTTAAAGGAGAAAATTAGGAGAAGAGAGGTGGCATATTTGAAGGGTTGGCTGTAGAAGAAAGCAAATGGGATTGGGAAGCAGAAACAGATTTTTTAGCTAGGTTGGATAGGTGACCAGTACAGGAAAAAGATGTTTAACAGTCTTCCAAATTTATATTGAGGATTTAAAATGTATATATATATTTTTTCGGTAAATATTTATTGAGCACCTACTCTGAGCCAGGCACTGCATTAGTAACTAGGAATACAGCAGTAAACAGAACAGATAAAAATCTCTTCCCTTAGTGAGTCTGCACATTCCGATGTGGAGAAACAGACAATAAATAAATAAAATATTTCAATCTGCCCCTAGATCTAAGGAAAGAAAATTAAAAAAAAAAAAAATGTTAGATGGCGATCAGTGTTATGGAGAAAAGTAAAGCAGAGAAGGTGGATGAGGGTGCTAGAGTGATCAGGGAAGACTTCATCAAGAAAGGGACTGTTATGCCCTGAAGGAGGAGAGGGAGCAAGCCCCACAGGTAAATGGAGAAAGAACATCACAGGCAAAGAGAACTGCAGGGGCAATGGCTCCGAAGGAGACATTTGCCTTGCATGTTTGAAGAACAGCAAGGAGGCCAGTGTTTTTGGAGCAGTGAACAAAGGTAAGAATAGCAGATGAGGTTACAGAGGTAATGGAGAGGCCAGACCATGGAGAACCTGAGTATAAGGTCATGTTAAAGAGTTTGATTCTCTGAGTAAGGAATAAAAGTCATTAGTGACTTTTGAGCAGAGGAGTTTTGTGTTTTGACATATATTTTAAAGAATCACTGTAACTGCTGTGTTGAGAAGAGACTGCAAGGGATGAGGTTGAGAGTGGAAAGAGGGACCAGATAAGAAGTCTCTGTTGTAGTCATCCAGGTAAGAGACAACAGTGGGTTGGCCCAGGGCAGTAATGGCATGAGTGAGGAGTAGTCGGATTCTGGATATTTTGATGTTACAGCCAATAGGATTTGCTAATGGATTGAGTGTAGCATGTATGACAAAGAGGAATAAAATTTTTCCAACCAAGTTTTTTTTTTGTTATAAGCAACTGGCAGGATAGAATTAGTAATCTTTGGAATGTAGAATTCTGAGAGAAGTTTTGGTGATGGGAAGTATATATCAGGGGCTCAGTTTTGGACTTGTGAAGCTTGAGAGACCTGTTAGACATTCAAGTGGGAACACTGAGTAGGCAGATGTATGAGTCTAGAGTAGAGAGCAGAGTCAGGATTAGAGGTATAAATTTGAAAACTGTTAGTATATACATGGCATTTAAAACAATGGGAATTCATGAGATGACCAAGGCAATGAGTAATGACCAGTGAGGAAGCAGGAAACCCAGGAACAGGTGCCCTGGAAGCCAAATGAGGAAAAGTTCAAGGAGTGGGGAGAGAAGCACTATGGTGTTCTGAGCAGGAAGATGGTATATAGAATTAACAGTGGTAATTATGTCTTTTCACACTTTTTCACAAAATTTTTCCCCAAAGGATTGAAGACTGAAGCAAATATACACGAGATAGAAGATCATAAGAACAGAACATTACATCATCACTTGACTTGTTCAGAATCAGAATCAGAATGGATTGACAAAGCATGCTTGATAAGAAGGCTTCCACCAAAGCTAATAAACAATCAATCTCTCCCTATCTCTCTCTCTCTCTCTCTTCTTGCTAAGTCATGTAGTACGGTATTCCCTCCCCAACTGTGAGGTTTATCTTTCTGAAAATTTCTACGATAAGATTGTTTAAAGTAGAGAAACTCAAGATCTTATGTTATCAATTGAGATGGAGATTGTGAATGGACCTTTTGAAGTTTATAAGTAATTTTTTTTCTTTTGCTGAGATAAAACAATAAAGAAAGCACACCAGTAAAGATAATATCACTGGCTTTGTATATTCATCTTAAATTTGGCACAGTGGTTACTCTACCTTAATTTTCATTTACTATTTCTTGCTTATTAGAAACTTTTCTGCATCTCCCTCTCCCATAGTTGCAGGGAAAATTGTAGATTTTTTTTACAGAAATAGGTCTCACTGTGTTGCCTAGGCTGGCCTAGAACTTCTGGACTAAAGTGACTTTCCTGCCTCAGCCTCCTAAATAGCTGGTACTACAGGCCTGAGCCACCATGCCTGGCAGATCGTAGATTTGGTTTTGGTTGTTGCAGATAACATTTATATTAATACTAAGGAGACTTTTCTTCCTGTGTGTGCTTATTTATTCAAATATTCAATGCCATTCCAATTTTTATTTGAAAATAGGTAGAGTGCCATATGAAAATTCAAAAGCCATAAAATTTCAGAATTTGGAACCACTTTAAAGAATACTACATTTTAAAACATCACATTCTTTCCAGGAGGCAAACAAGATGATGGAGAGGGAACCAGTCTATACATCCTATATTGTTTTTTTCTGTTCCTGGCCCCTCATTATGAATTTTTGTGTATTTGATAGGTGTGAAAAAGACAGCATGAACTTTACCCCGACACATACCCCTGTCTGCAGAAAGTAAGACATTTGCTTATTTTCGAGTTGTTAAATAAGGAATCAAAACTTCTATAGCCTTAGTCCAAATTAGCATAGGAGCTGGAAGGGTCTTGGAAACATACTTACTAAATCTTGATTTGAACTGTATTAGATCTCATTTCTGTATTCTTCCCTTCTATGAAGAATTTAGATAAACAGTATATATATTACATGGTATACCTGGATTCATTCAATGTGTGTGGGCCTGGCACAGTGCCAATGGATCCTAGATTACAGAGGAAACAACCAGCACACAAATGCGGGATTCTGGTTCTGCCGCCAATGTGCTGCATGACACATCATCCTCATCTGTCAGTGCCACAGCTCTCTCCTCAGAAAGCCTCTTAGTTCCTCTGTTAACCTGTTTCCCAGAGTTGTTATAGGATAACTCCTTTGCAGACTATTAAACATTGAAAAAAATAGTATTTCTGTCACAAGTTTTTAATGTGGAGAAAATGTTAAATTTTTACTTCATGCTAGTTGAGAATAAATTTTAATATCTCTATATGCTTTTATAATAGAATGAGCACATGTAGTAACTACATTCACTAACTATAACTCAGGGCTTCTGGTGTAAAGTTTCTCCACTATACTACCTATTTTGTTATGTTGTGAATTGCAGACAGCCAAACTGGATTGATTTTCACGTGTACCATTTGTACCATTTGTTTTCTACTTTTATTGTTTTTGCTCAAGTTTCTTGTTTGCTAAAAGCAAACAAACAAAAACTTCTTGTCCAGCCTTTGATCTGAGTCCTTTGCCATTTATAACATCTAGTCCTAGTCTGTGCAATTCAGATATCTAGAGATTAACATCTGATGTGGTTGTTCCCATTGCTATATGTCTTTTTTATTTTTTTCTTTAGAAACAGGGTCTCACTTTATTGCTAGGCTAGATTGCAGTGGTGTGATCATAGCTTACTGCAACCTTGAACTCCTGGACTCAAGGGTCCTACTGCCTCAACCACCTGAGTAGCTAGGACGACAGGTGCGCACCACCATGCCTGGCTAATTTTTTAATTGTCATTTTTTTATAGAGACAGGATCTCACTATATTGCCCTGGCCTCAAGTGATCCTCCAGCCTCAGCCTTCCAGCAGTGCTGGGATTACAGGCACGAGCCATTGCACCTGGCCTCATTACTATATGTCTTGCAGTACTAAATTTTCTAATTGTTACTATATGGTCTTATTTAGTTTATATTATATTTTTTAAGTAATCTTTTTAGTCTCTAACAGGTATTTTTATTTTTTTAGAGATGAGGTCTTGCTATTTTGCTCAGGCTGGACTTGAACTCTTGGACTGAAGCAATTCTCCTGCCTCAGCCTCCTGAGTAGCTGGGGTGTACTACTGCACCTGGCTCTAACATGTATTTTGAATCTAGCTTTAAACCATTGATACTTGGAAGATAACTCATAAAATTATTCATTAATTTGTACTATCAAGCTTTCAAGATTTATAGCACCTTAATTATAAATACTTTAAAACATAAGCCCCCTTTTTATTTAAAAAATTATAATGTTTCATAAATGTTCACAGTTTAATGAATACATCCTTTCTAATTTTACATAGGCTAACAAGTGTCTCCAAGCACAGTGTTGCCTCTGGCATCAGTGGTGCCAAGTGGAAGGGAATGGCAGAGTCAGTGGAGTCCACTCCCTTGCCTTCCCTTGAAGATCGTCTGGCCATCCTCTGCCCTTCTCAGGAGCTTCTGGAATATTATCAAAAGAAGATGGCTGAGTGTGAGGCAGAAAATGAGGAGCTGTTGATGAAACTGGAACTTTACAAAGAAGCTTGTGAAGGACAGGTAAAAAAGAGATGATGCATGCCGTTTGAGGACTCTGATAAGTCTACTCATTAAGCAGAGAAGCTCTAGAAGTGCTAGCTTGTATCACAAGCAGGTATTTTATAAAAATGCTCTTTCTTGCCTGCCATGGTGGCTCATGCCTATAATCCCTGCACTTTGGGAGGCCAAGGCAGGCAGGTCACTTGAGGCCAGGCTCAAGACCAGCAGGGCAACATAGCAAGGTCTGTCTCTACAAAAAAAATTATGATAAAAAATTTTTTAAAAATGTATTCTTGGCCGGGCGCGGTGGCTCACACCTGTAATCCTAGCACTCTGGGAGGCCGAGGCGGGAGGATTGCTGAGCTCAGGAGTTCGAGACTAGCCGGAGCAAGAGCGAGACCCCATCTCTACTATAAATTGAAAGAAATTCGCCAAACAACTAAAAATAGAAAAAAATTAGCCAGGCATGGTGGCGTGTGCCTGTAGTCCCAGCTACTCGGGAGGCTGAGGCAGGAGGATCGCTTGAGCCCAGGAGTTTGAGGTTGCTGTGAGCTAGGCTGATGCCACAGCACTCTAGCCCAGGCAAGAGAGTGAGACTCTGTCTCAAAAAATATATATGTATATATATTTTTTCTTTTGATTCCCTAGCCAAGCTACCTACCTTTTAAGACCCTCCTTGGATCATAACCCCCAACACTGCTCTACCTCTAAAATCTTAAATTCTGACATCTCTACCTCTCTTACGTTTCTAATTCTTTCACCCCCTTATACTGACTACTCCTTAACTTCATTGTTACCTCCATAGCTTCTTGACTTGTCAGCTTTCTGAGTGCTGCATATCGGCTTCTGACATCATGCCTTTCTCTTCTAACCTAAACTTCGTGATGCTGTACTTTGAAAGTAACTAAACTGTCTACAAACAACCCCTTGCTTAATTATTCTTTTGCTCCACCTGCATAGCAAAAACCCAATTGCAGCTTAATCCAGTTCTCTGCTACTCATACTCCTGGAGCAGGATTCCTCAACCTCAGCATTACTGACATTTTGGCCTGGTTGATTCTTCATTGTGAGTGCTCTCCTGTGCATGGGAGCATGTTTGGCTTCATCCTTGGCCTCTACCCACTAGATATCAGTAGCACAACACTCCTTGTTGTGACAATCAAGAAATGTCTCCAGGCCAGGCGCGGTGGCTCACACTTGTAGTCCTAGCACTTTGGGAGGCCAAGGCGAGCGAATCACTTGAGGTCAGGATTTGAGATAGCCTGTGTAAGAGCAAAACCCCATCTCTACTAAAAAGAGAAAAATTAGCCAGGTGTGATGGCCTGCACCTGTAGCCCCAGCTAGTCAGGAAGCTAAGGCAGGAGGATCACTTGAGTCCATGAGTTAGAGGTTGCTGTGAATGATGCCACTGCAATCTAGCTGGGGCAACAAAGCAAGAGTCTGTCTCAAAGAAAAGAAAGGAAAGGAAAGGCAAAGGCAGGGCAAAGACAGGGCAAAAGAGGGAAAGGGAAAGGAAAGGAAAAGTAAGAGAGAGAAGGAAGGAAGGAAGGGAGAGAAGGTGGGTGGAAGGATGGATCTCCGGACATTGCCAGATGTTTCTATTACCTGTAGAAAATAGAGAAACTAAAACTGAGAGTCTAGCCTCTGATGAAGCAGGAGAGAAAGAAGCCACATCTGATTAATACTATACACCATGTCTGCGCACAGTGGCTCACATCTCTAATCTCAGCACTTTGGGATGCTGAGGTGGGAGGATTGCTTGAGGCCAGTTAGTTTGAGACCAGCCTGAGCAACATAGCAGAGACACCGTCTGTACAAAAAATTTAAAAATTAGCCAGGCATGGTGTCAAGTGCCTGGAGTCTCAGCTACTTGGGAGGCCAAGGCAGGAGGATCGCTTTAGCCCAGGAGTTTGAGGCTGCAGTGAGCTATGATGATACCACTGCACTCCAGTCTGGGCAAAAGAGGGAGATCCTGTCTCAGAAAATAAAAAGAAAAAAAAAAAAAACCACTCCTTTACCGTGGCTCTCCCTGTCAAAATTGTGTGCACTCTGTAACATCTTTGGTTTTAAGTAGTCCTGTTTTCCTATTAACTTTGTTAATGTGCTGTGAAAGATTGAAAATTTGAGTGTGTAGTGTATATGATATTAAATTCTGACTTGGTAGGACAGCTTATCAACATTTGAAGATACTGGTATTTGATATCTTTTTAAGGAAAATTTGCTTCCAAATTTCAAGCTGGAAAGTCACTGGAATACCTGTTTAAAAGAGAATGACAATACATGGCTTTTCAGATTTTTGGTATGTATGTTAAGAACTGCGTACAAATTTAAATGTCTGTGAACTGATTCACCACACAACCAATAAAATCTCAATTACAAAAGAAGAAAGAACACAATGCAGCAGAAGTCATAAAAGAAAGCAGAATGTCCTTCCACTAAAACGCCAGCTGTTCTGGTTGTTCCCATCCTAACAGGGTGTACAGTGGCGATCAGTTCATTGTGGATGGAATCAGTCATACACACTTGTGAAAGTCCACGTTACATAGCTGGAGTCGTCAAGCCCCCACCAAGAATGTGCAGGTGCATTTCACAGAAAAGCCATTTGATTGTTTGGTGAGGACCCTAAATCTAAATGGGAAGGGTTACTCCATGATGGTGAACAATGTCTTCACACCCATCTCTGCAGAAGGCAGTTCAAAAAGAGGCGAGGCTGGTAGAGCTGTATGTAGAGAGCACATGGAAAACACAGTGGGACCGCCTGACTCACTCCAAGAAAGAATGCAAAGAGAGGGAAAGGCAAGCCCTCCTGCAACACCAAAGCAGATCCCAGTGAGGGACTGAGGAATGATGTGATAAACCATTAATGTGGCCCGGGTGGAGTCAAGAGGGAAGCAAGCCAAAGGGACACACAGAATTTTGAGACTTTAAAGTCCTTTTGGGAACTGTGATATAGAAATACAGATGTTTCTAATAAGGAAATGTTGCTACACTATACAGATAGATTTGAGAGAGAACTATATTTACACAGCTGTCTTCTTAGTAAAGGCAATTCTCCATTTCCTTCTGGAGGATTTATTTAAATAAAATATGTTTTTAAACACTTCTTCCAAAGATAGTTTTGTTATTACCCTGGTCATTTTGTTCAAGAAAGGGTTATATTGAATTCTTCCTTCTTTTTGAGACAGTCTCACTCCATTGCCCCGGCTAGAGTGCAGTGGCTTCATCATAGCTCACAGCAACCTCAAACTCCTGGGCTCCAGCAATCCTTCTGCCTCAGCCTCCTGAGGAGCTGGGACTACAGGCATGCGCCACCATGCCCGGCTAATTTTTCTATTTTTAGTAGAGACAGGGTCTCGCTCTTGCTCAAGATGGTCTTGAACTCCTAACCTCCAGTGTTCTTTGCCCCGCTTGACCTCCCAGGATGCTAGGATTACTGGTGTGAGCCACCACGCCTGGCCTATATTGAATTCTTGTGTGAAATGTAAAAATTCTTGCCTAATGAAAATGCCACATTATATGTGTTTTTATTGCACTAGGAGGTAGTAAACAAAAGTATTTGCTTGCCTTTAAGTTACTGACAGCAACTTCCATCAGTGTAAGAATAAGTAAAACCTGAATTTTTACATAAAATACAAATGTGTACCTTGAAGTTTGCTGTAGAGAGGTTGACGTATTTTCTATTAGCAGCTTAAGCAGTGCATATACCATGCATTACCCTTCATCGATAGTCCAATCACAAGTATTTCTCTATAGATTTAAATATATTATGAACATAAAATTGAAACAAAATCTAAAATTGACAAAGAATAGACAAATACCTTTATATAGTACCACTTGGTAAGTTTTGCCATAGATCATCATTGCTTACAAAAGCAAAAATAACTAATTTGAAAATCTATCCCTATGTTGAATTAAGTTAGATTTTTACTACAATGAAACCGTAATCACTTTAATCCCTATTACCCATGATAACATTATTATCCCAAGGATTGAAGTGAAGTGATACAGGCACACATCGACCTTCCCCTCTCTTCCTATACTCTTTTTGTTCTTCATGAAATAGAGTGGAATCTATCTAGAACAGAGTGGAATCATACCATATTTTTCTTTTTGTGACTGGCTTATTTCATCTAGCATAATGTCCTCAAGGTTCATCCATGTTGTAGCATGAGACAGGATTTCCTTCCTTTTTAACAAACATTAGGCTCTTTCATGGTGCTGTATTTACTGCTCCCTTTTCTGAGAGTACCCACTCTGCTCGTCTCTCTGCCAGTCTTCCAAGTGTCAGCTCGCTGGTGGTGGTCTCTGACATTCCAGCAGGCTTCAGAGATACTTAAACTCCTGTCACACTTTCCCCCACACCATTTCACCATGCATGCTCGTCCATTAAATTATTTTATTTCAGTTGTTTGCATGTTTCCCTCGGCATGAAATTCCTCAGTTCTGTAGACAGGAATCATATTTTCATCTTTATTTTCCTGGATGTCATAATAATGCTTATAATATAGAAAGCATTACCAAAAAAGTGTGGATGGAACAGGTGAGTCATATGGCATTTTTCTATAGTCTGTGAAAAGAAGATATGAGAGCTTTGACAGTATATGCAAACTTCACACTCATCCTGTAGCTTTTAAACTCAAGTCTATATACAGGCTGTTGCTATATTTGAATTCAGTATTGGTGAAACCATTCACTTTTGGAATATTTCTTCATGAACTGACTCCTCCACATCTAATAACAGATACTCTTTTGAAACCCAGTATCTTTTCAACTATCTTTTTGGTTTTGACAGCATAAACTTGAATGGGATTTGCAGCAGAGGGAAGAAGAGATTGCTGAATTGCAGAAGGCTCTAAGTGATATGCAAGTCTGCCTCTTCCAAGAACGGGAACATGTTTTACACCTGTATTCAGAAAATGACCGACTGAGAATCAGGTACCAAGCAGGAGAAGGGAAACGGAGTTATAACTCTAAATTACCTTTAAAAAGATAAATTTCTCTACAGTCATTCTTTTAGGTTGTATTCCCCAGAAAACAGACTCTGATACAGAGATTTGCCTGCATAACAATTACTGGGGGGGCTCTCAGGAATAATACCCACGAGCAGACCTGAGTAGGAGAATTTGAACTGTGATAATAGTGGGAACAGAGGGCATAGCCAACACTACAGGGAGCGTTAAGTCTAGGGTGGCCTTTCAGAGGCCAAAGGATTTGGACTTTTGTATCCCCACATTGACCAAAGGATGCAGGCTGTCCCCAGGGAGTAGGTGTAAACTTGGGAGAGGAAGCCCCCTTCAGCCAATTCTTTTTTTTTTTTTTTTGAGACAGAGTCTTACTTTGTTGCCCAGGCTAGGGTGAGTACCGTGGCGTCAGCCTAGCTCACAGCAACCTCAAGCTCCTGGGTTCAAGCAATCCTTCTGCCTCAGCCTCCCGAGTAGCTGGGACTACAGGCATGCGCCACCATGCCCGGCTAATTTTTTCTATATATTTTTAGTTGGCAAATTAATTTCTTTCTATTTTTAGTAGAGACGGGGTCTCGCTCTTGGTCAGGCTGGTTTCGAACTCCTGACCTTGAGCTATCCACCCGCCTCGGCCTCCCAGAGTGCTAGGATTACAGGCGTGAGCCACCGCGCCCGGCCCCCTTCAGCCAATTCTTAGAGAAAGACTCAGCTCCTGGGAAATGGGTATCTTGGTCCTGAAGAGGGCATCTGAGCAGTACACTGCAGCATCCACTACAGTGCACTTGTGTGTGTGTGTGTGTGTGTGTGTGTGTGTTGAAATATACAGAACATAAAATTTACCCTTTTAACCATTTTTAAGTGTACAGTTCAGTGGCATTAAGTACATTCACATTATTGTGCAACCATCACCACCGTCCAACTCCAGAACTTTTTCATATTCCTAAAGTATTCCTAAAACTGTATTTCATATTCCTGAAACTGTATATCCATTAAACAATAACTCCCCATGTCACCCTTACCCCAGCCCCTGGCAACCACCCTTCTACTTTCTGTCTCTATAAGTTTGACTGCTCTAGGGACCTCAAGTAAGTGGAATCATACCATATTTGCCCTTTTGTATCTGATTTATTTCACTTAGTGCATTGTCTTCAAGGTTCATCCATGTTGTAGCAGAATTTCCTTCATTTTTAAGTCTGAACAATATTCCATGGTATGTATAGACCACATTTTGTTTATCCATTCATCCATCAATGGACATTTGGGTGGCTTCCACCTTTTGGCTATTGTGAATAATGCTACTATGAACATGAGTGTGCAAATAACTCTTTAAGACCTTGCTTTTAATTATTTGGGGTATATACCCAGAAGTGGAATTGGATCACATGGTAATTCTGTTTTTATTTTTTTGAGGAACTGCCATACTGTTTTCCATAGTGGCTATACCATTTTACATTCCCACCAAGAGTACATGAAGGTTTCAATTTCTCCACATCCTTGCCAACACTTGTTATTTTCTGTTTATTTGATAGTAGCCATCTTAATGGGCATGAGGGGGAGGGATCTCATTGTGACTGGAATTTTCTTTCTTTCTTTTTTTGGGGGAGAAAGGGGGGACAGTGTATCACACTATCACCCAGGCTGGAGTGTAGCAGCATGATCACAGCTGCTGCAACACTGAACTCCTGGGCTCAAGCAGTCCCACACCTCAGCCTCCCAAGTACCTGGGACTACAGGTGTGCACCATCACACCTGGCCAAGTTTTAAATTGTCTGTAGAGACGAGGTCTGGCTGTGTTGCCCAGGCTGATCTGGAATTCTAGGCCTCAAGTGATCCTCCCATTTTGGCCTCCCAAAGTGCTGGGATTACAGGCATGAGCCACCATGCCTGGCCACATTTTCTTAATGATTAATAATGCTGAGTATTTTTTCATGTGCTTATTAGCCATTTGTACACATTCTTTAGAGAAATGTCTACTCGAGTCCTTTGCCTGTTTTTGAATTATGGGTGCTTTTTTTTTTTTTTTTTTTTTTTTTTTTTTTTTTTTTTGGTCATTGTGGAGTTTTAGGAGTTCTCTATATATTCTGGATATTAAACCCTTGTTAGATAGATGATTTGCAAATATTTTCCCTCATTCTGTAGATTGCCTTTTCACTTTCTTAAAATGGTGCACACAAGTTTTTAATTTTGATATACTCTTTTGTTACCTGTGCTTTTGGTATCACAGCCAAGAAATTGTTGCCAAATTCAATGTCAAGAAGCTTTTCTCCTATGTTTTCTTCTATAAATTTTATAATTTTAGCTCTTATGTTTAGGTCTTTCATCCATTTTGAGTTAATTTTTATATATGGTATTAGGTAAAGGTCCAACTTCATTCTTTTGCATGTGGATATCCAGTTTTCCCAACACAATTTGCTGAAAAGACTTAGCCACATGGTTTCTTGATGTCTCATGGTCAGGTGCTCCATTGCTAGCAGGATCTAGTAGCATGCCAGAAGCTGTTTTTCAAATGTTATATCATTCTCAGCTGTAGATAGCATGGTTTACTCCAGAGTCTCAGAGGGGCTATGTTATGATTCTCATAATGGGATGTGCCATAACCTCCACTTGGTACCTTGTCCCACCACAGATACCATAGGATCTGCCAGGTCACGTGTCTTAAGCAGCAGAGCTGTTTGTAGTGAGTTCATGTGGAGCCTCCTTACAACTCCAGGCCACACTGAATGTTTACTGTCCATGTCACTTGATGTATGGGTAAGAGCAGTATTCCAAAGTACAGGATACGTTGTGTCCAGAACCTGAAGACTCCTTCTAGGCATCACACTTCTTTCTTGGTAGTAGTAGGTAGTAGTATTGCAAGATGCAATAACTTATTGTTTTCTTTGGAGGGAATGTCCTGACAGGCCTAGGTCAGACCCTTAAAAACTCCACTGATGCACTTGCTTTGTAGGGTTTATCTCCAGCCCTCTGGAGCACATGTATCTATGAAAGGTGCCAATGTGCCTGCTGTTTCTTGTCCATGCAGTCTCATTAAACATGATATCATCAATAGTGAACTAATGTGATCTGTGAAATAGCCAGATCTAGGTCCTTTTATACTGTATTGACAGAGTGTAAAATAGTTGACATGGTTTTAGGGAAAGACTATGTTAAGTACACTGTTGTCCACCTCACATGAATGTGAACTGCTTCTGGTCCTTTGAGGGATGGAAAAGAATACGTTTGCCTAATCAGTGGCCATACATACCAAGTACCTGAGACCAAGGTTAATCTGCCTTAGCAAAGATACTACATCTGGCACAGTGACTGAGATTGGGACCTCCTTGGTAGTAGTCTGCTGTTATCCTCCAGAATCCATCCGTTTGGTGAGGGTCATCCTGACGAATGAAATGAGGATTTGATAAGGACTCCACCACTGCATTCTTAAGGTCTTTATTTACTGTCTTGGTAGGGAAGTTTCAAAGGCTTTCACTTCACTTGCCCCCAAACCCAAGAAACTAATTTGAAGGTTCTGCCACCTACCAAGTATGTGCATTTTAATTATATATTTGGGAACTTGGAAAACGACCACTGATTGGTGGATCCAGTAGACTCCTATGAGCTGAACCTGGGCCAAAATTCCATTTATTACATGGTCCCCATATGCCCTGTGCCATGATAATTCTTCAGGTTATCAGGTACCAATGTCGGCTCAGACTCTGTATCCAGCAATCCTTAAAAATGCCTGGGTGGGCCGAGCGTGGTGGCTCACGCCTGTAATCCTAGCACTCTGGGAGGCCGAG
>VBSM01003218.1:6872226-6884066 GCA_008086735.1 Cheirogaleus medius | reverse complement strand
CCCCAAAGTAAGGCAAGCATGAAAATGAGGTTTGTTGAGGAAAGAAAGACAGAATTATAGAGCAAGAGCAAGATACAGGTTTACAGAGCATGATACACACGCCACAGCTGATGACCAGACCCATTGTCGCAGCAAAGGGAGAGCAAAAGGAAGAGCCCCCCCAAAAAGATAAGTAAATAATTTAGAACAAATTTATTTTATCTAAACTATTACCTAAAATTATCCCAAACTAAGGGATTGCCAATGTGTTAGCATCTGTTTGCTGCTCTGATTTTCACATCTTCATTTTTGGCCCCTGGAGATGTCCCTTACTTCATGGAGACTCAACTGTGTAGATATAAAGAAGTTTGTCGTATTTCAGCCAGCATTTTTCAGTGTTTTGTTGTGGGTAATTTCCAAAAGGAAGCCCTTTGGCTTGAATTTTTTTTTTTTTTGAGACAGAGTCTCACTGTGTTGCCAGGCTAGAGCGCCGTGGCATCAGCCTAGCTCACAGCAACCTCCAACTCCTGGGCTCAAGCGATCCTCCTGCCTCAGCCTCCCGAATAGCTGAGACTACAGGCATGTGCCACCATGCCCGGCTAATTTTTTCTATATATTTTTAGTTGGCCAATTAATTTCTTTCTATTTTTTAGTAGAGAGGGGTCTTGCTCTTGCTCAGGCTGGTCTCGAACTCCTGACCTTGAGCGATCTGCCTGTCTCGGCCTCCCAGAGTGCTAGGATTACAGGCATGAGGTGGCTTGAATTTTTAAATCTTCCTCCAGCTCCAATAGGCTGTGATTACTGGTGGCGGGGGGAGAGTTGTATCTGAGCAAAGGTAAATATTTCCATTTGAGGAATAAAGCTTAAACTACAAGTTTAGGGAAGACACATTCCTCAGTGCACAGGCTCACGTCGTATGAAGATGAGGCTGAAAACGTGGTTGCAACCCAGTTGTGTAGTCTCTTAAGTGCCAGGCTGCTGAGTTTGGACTTGGTGGGGAATAACATCACTTTCTCTTTTCTCCTTAAGACAAAGTCTCACTCTGTCACCCGGGCTGGAGTGCAGTGGCATCACCATAGCTCACTGCAGCCTCAAACTCCTGGGCTCAAGCGATTCTCCTGCCTCAGCCTCCAGAGTAGCTGGGACTACAGGTGTGCGCCACTACACCTGGCTAATTTTTCTTTCTTTTTTTTTTTTTGTAGAGACAGGATCTTGCTCTTCCTCAGGCTGGTTTCAGACTCTCAAACTCCTGGCCTTAAGTGATCCTCCCACCTCAGCTTCCCAAAGTGCCAGGATTACAGGCATGAGCCACCACACCTGGCCAGCATAATTTTTTTAAAGCAGGTATTTGATATGACAAAGGCAGTGTTTTCTTCTTTTCATCCACTGATTTGTACTTTATAATCCCTTCTTTGTCCCAAGAATTGCGACTGTAGGTGGATTAAGATGTTGGGAGTTGGCAGCGTGGCTGGGACATAGAGAGGCCATTCAGATGGTCACTGCAGTGACCCAAAGGGTGGGCGGTGTGTGCCTAGGTGGAAGGGGTGACAGATGAAAGCGGGACATGCCAAGGCAGGAAGTGACAGAGTTTGGCGGTAGAGTTGATGTAGAAGGCGACAGAATAACAAAGTTCTGGGTCTCACACATGGTTTTCCGGCTACACTCTGCATCATCATTTCAACAAGGGCTGCCTTGCCCGCCCAGTGGCTCAAAAATGTGCTCACGAGGAGAAAGTGCCTTCATTTGTCTTTGCACTTTCCTCGCTGGAGCTTGGACACCATGGTGGTCCTGGAGAAGTCGTCAAAAGGACGGAGAGACCGACATTCGCTCACTCAGCAGATATTTACCAAGCACTCATGCGCCAGGCAGTGTTCCAGGTATCAGGGACATAGCAGGGAGCAAGAAGGTGTCAGTCTTTGTTGTGGAGCCTCCGCTTCTGGTGAGGAAGAAGCAGATGACAGTCACAAACAGGTAGGCATTTCAGATGGTGACGTGATCTGGGAAGAAAGGGAAACATGGTAATGGCACAAAGGGACTGAAGGGGACAGGAGGGAAAAGGTCAGTGTAGAAGGTGGGGGCCTCTGAGGAGTGACCTTCCTAAAATGGGTCCCATAGGGGTAGAGGACATGATTGAACACCAGTGAGTGTCAGGGTGACAGAGACCTCAGGAATTCCAAGAGTGGGAGCTGGGTGGAAAAGGAGAAAAAATACAGAACCGGATCATTGCTGGTTTTCAGGATAAGCATCTCCTTCCTTACCCTCCAGTTGTCCTGAAAACAGTGTCCTCCGTCACCTCCCTGTCAGAAATAGAGGAGGCCTCAGACTTGTGGTTTTCTACGGAGAGCCACTCTACGGAGTGCTGGCCAAAGACTCAGTCTGGGCGTGGGGAGAATCTGAGACTGGCTGCATTTCACTCATCACAACCTGGATCCCAGAACCAGCGTGGGGCAGGGCTGTCTTGCTGAAAGCCCCCTGGAGCTAACCTCCGCCCTCTCTCCTCACAGCATTTTTTTGGTACCTCCATTAATGCATTTATCAAAGTCTGCCTTGCATCGGAGTTATTTATGTCTGTGTTTGTCCTCCCCCATGAGATTGTGAACTTTTGGAGTGCTGAGCCTGGGCATTTCCTCTCCCGCCCTTGTCTCCCTAGTGCAGAGATTTTTAACCTTTTGTGGATCACATACACCTGTAAGAATCTGATGAAGTGGTGGACCTTCTCCCCAGAAGTTTGCTTGCCTCCCTTACAACTTGCATACCATTTTGGCGGGAGTACCCAGACCCCAGGCCCATATCCACGGATCCCTAGTTGAGAACTCTACCTGAGTGCTTTACCCAGTGCCTGGGATGTGGTAAGTTCTCAAGAGTTTGATGACTTGGGAACATTCTCCCAATTAAATCTCTTTACTCTAGTTGCAGGGGACAGATGTTAGGTGGGAGAAAGAGAGTCAGGAAGCAGCCTGGCTGCTAGGAGAGGCAGAGAGTGTGTAAACCATCCATCTGGAAGCAGCCATCCGGAGAGCAGTAGTTTCACTGTCACATCTTGTCCTGGGAGAGCTGGAGGTGGGGTCTCTTTCCCCCGGGGTTGGTCTTCTCTTTGGCTCTTGGATGTGGCCTCTTTGCCTTTGCTCTTGCTGTCATACAGCCTCATGGCAGTCCTCTGCATGCCTTTCAAAGCTCTGCCCATCCTTTTCTCCCATCTCTTCCCTGAAGCCTTTCTCAACAATTTCAGAACCCACTGAACTTGTCCTTTTTAGAACTTTTGTTGCACTTAAGTTGCCTGAAACTTAACAGTTGAGTAGATACTTTCTTTTCTTCCTAGTTCATCTGGGCGGGTCTTGTGTATTCCAACTGGGTTGTCAGAGAAGCCAGACAGAGTTTCCAAGTATCTGGTGGGGGCAGTTGGCTTCGCCCTCCCACAAGCGCTGGTGGGCTGCCTGCAGGAGGCAGGGCTCATGCGGAAGTCAGTCGCCATGTGCCCTCTGTGCAGACGCAGCCGTCCTTGCTGCCTTGCCTTCTGGTGTTGCTCTTGTGCCCCCCAGGCCGTCTGCTGGGGTCTTTACCCCTCATTTCCTTCGTCCCTCATGGCATCGTGGTCAAGAGCAGGCTCTGAAGTCAGACCACCCGTTTGAATCCCAGCTCCAATGCTTAGTAAGCTGTGCCTCAGGGAACATATTTACTGAGCCTCATTAGGCTCCAGTTCCTTGTCTGTAAAATGGCAATATTAATAGTTCCTGCCTCACTGGGTTTTTGTTGTGACAATTAAGTGAAATAATGCATATAAAATACTTAGAACAGTTCCTGATACATAATTTTTAACTATTGTTTATTATCATTTAATCGGCTTTTAAAGCCCCCATCCCTATCTTGATTGGTTTTAGGGTGCTGTCTCTCACACATCATAAAAAGTCTCAGGATAGAAATGGATCTCAGAGTTTTTTTGTTCTGAAATGGATAGCTCGGATGCATTTCTTGTTGCAGGCCCATGGCAGACATCTCCAGTAGAACATGAAATTCTTTCACTGAGTCAGAGGCACTCTCAGAACCTCTCAACACAGCTCCCCAGGCAGTTGCTACAAATTGATTTGAGTTGCCCTGAAAATGTAATCTTTTTGCCCAGCCTTCTGATTTTGCCAAAGAAGAATTTAAGGCCTAGAAAGCTTTAATCAACCTGCCCAGATAGCAGTGCCGGGCTCTGAACTGGCACCGAGACTGCTGTCATGCCAGTCCATGCCACTCACCCTCTGCTTTGTTCAGTCCCTTCTTGTTTGCTGAGAATGCTTCCTTTCAACACCTGAGTTCCATGAGGTTAGAGAAACCCTTCTTTTTCCTGCCTGTCCAAGCAATCCAAAAGTATAGTATGTCTGCATATAACCCAATTTCAGGTCTATCTATTTATTTTATCTTACCAGTGAACTAGCTGAAGTTACTGCCACTTAGTTGGGGGTGAATCATGTTCCTACCTTAGGTGCTGTTGGGGTGATCTCTGGATTTTCTGAAGTTTTTCTACTGACACCTTGCATTGACATTGATGGTTGGGAGTAATGCAAAGAAATTCTCGTTAATGTTGAATTTTCACATTGCTCAGGGCCAAGACTTGGAATTTCTCATCCGATAGGCCCCTTTGTTCCATGCTCCCGTCCTGAGAACAGAGCCCATTCCAGTGTAGAGCTTCTTAAAAAAAAAAAAAAAAAAAAAAAAAAAAAAGGCAAATTGAGTCATGATTTCCTATTTTGCCTCCCTGAGTTGAAGATGGATGGGAAATAGTGAATAGATGAGTTGATTTTAAATCAGAAGAATCTGGAACGGATGAGTCATGGACCCTTGGTAGGAAGATGCACAACGTTTAAAACATTGCTCTCTTTCCTTTATTCTTTCCTCTGTGTAGAAAGGTACAAGTTGACCAGGGATGCTATTTTCATAATTCTAGTCCTAGTTAGCAAATGGAAGTTAGTTCATCACTAGCAATTCTATGTGGGGGTAAAAGATGAAATGGACCCAAAATCAAAGAAAAATTGCAGAGAGGTAGCAACAAGTGGGTTCAGAACATGTTTGGAAGATTACAGAGAGAGGTGAAAAAATAAAACTCGAACCTGATTTAGCATGTTGAATAAGAATTCAGCTTTGATCTGATGCATGTAAATTGCAAAAATATTTGTATAAGGAACATTCTACAGTAGTAAAGCTTTAATTATGCTACTTAGGACATGCCATGTGTCTGTTATGGGAAACATTTATTGACGTAAGAACTGTCATGCTGGAAGTTGATATATACCGCTTTGGGAAAAAGAAATGGGCATAAACTGCCCAAGGTACTTGTTAATACAAAAAAGAATAAGGAGGTTCAGTTTCTGGGAAATGGACATATATTGTGATATTTTTAGGGAAACAATTATGAAATATTTTTAGCATCCTTTACAAATCTAAAGTAATTGTTTTGGTTAGTGTGGCAAGATAAAAATATTGTACATAACTTGGTTTGACCAAAATGATTACGCTTGGGATATTTAGAAAGTGGAAGACCTAAGAGGCAGAAGAAAAAACCCACTGAAGTTGTTTCTTCTATCAACTTTTTCTGATTCTTTACATCTTTTTTTTTTTTTTTTTGGAGACAGAATCTTGCTCTGTGCCCGGGCTAGACTGCCGTAGCATCAGCCCAGCTCACAGCAACCTCAAACTCCTGGGCTCAAGTGATCCTCCTGAGTAGCTGACTACAGGCTCACACCACCAGGCCCAGCTACTTTTTCTATTTTTAGTACAGATGGGGTCTTGCTCTTGCTCAGGCTGGTCTCGAACTCCTGACCTTAAGCGATCCTGCTGCCTTGGCCTCCCGGAGTGCTAGGATTACAGGCGTGAGCCACTGTGCCTGACCTTGATTCTTTACATCTCTAAGAAGGTTTGGAAAGTTCCAGGGTTGTGAACACTTTCCCTAACTGGCAGGGTTTTCGTGAACCCGACATGTGAGGGAAGAAGTGGAAGGTGAGGGAGAGCAATAACACCTTGCTTCCCACAGAGCCTTCTTCTGGGAAAGCAGAGCAGCAGTCACACTCAGGGTCAGAGGTTGTTACCTCTCTTCTTCCTGAAGGACGTTTGGTCCTTTCCCACCCGTCCGAAGGTGTCATCTGCCACAGCTTGAGGATTTGCAGGGAGCGATTGGGTGGGAAATGACACCCATCCAGCATGGTGACTCCCGGAGTTCACTGGGAAGGCAGAGGTACAGCCTCCTTCATGCAGAGGAGAAACTAAGGCAAGAGGGAGCTGGCATGGACAAGCTTGTGAAGTCCACCCATCGTGTCACTTACAGAAGTTTTCTGATTCTTAGCAGTAGCAAGGGGTATAGGGTGGTTTAGAAGCTCGGCAGGCCACAGGGTATATTCTGGACTCTCTCTGGAGTTACTTAGCTCTTGCTGAGGGTATTTTGTTTCATGGCTGTGGCTTTGATGGTGTCACTGTCCCACCCTGCCCAGAGCCCTGCCATAAACCAGTAAGCTAATGTTCCTTGCACTGCTAATGCTGGGTAAAGGCAGCGGGACTTTGAATATAGCTGGTCATCAGCGGTAAAAGAGGGTCCACAGGGGTGAGGGGGGCGCGGGGGGGGTGCAGGGGGGACCTCCGCTGCCCACAACTAGCTCAGCAGGGAGACGAAATGAACAGTTGGGAATGGAAGGGCAGAGGAGGGGATCTACTTCTAAGGGGTCTTGATAAGGGGAAGGGGAGCAACCCTGGCAGGTGCAGATGGGAAGTCCAGAGGATGAGACCTGAGAAGCGGCCGTCGTGTTTGGCAAGGAGCTGGAAGAGTCACCAGTGACGTATGCAATCGGTTGAGATCTGCCGTGGCAGGAGGAGGAGGGTGGAAGCCACGTTACAGAGTCACAGAGTATTTGGGCTGGAGGAGTACGTGGGGTCACCATCATGTTCAAATGGAGCCCTTAGTGGTGGGTGATTCGTCTACAGTCACCAAGCTTTTACCACATGTAAGTGCAGTGGGTCCCAGAGTTTGTTACAAGCAGCAACCCCGGTGGGGACTCATATTCAGAACTGACCAATAAAAACCAAAAGCATAAGTCTTTTTTAAGCACGTGGTTAGGGGTGAGAATCCGGGGCTGTGAGTCAGGGGCTGCAGGTTCCAGTCTTGGTTCTGATGTGAACTGGCTCAGGGGCTTGGGGCCGTCAGTCCTGTCCTCTGGGCCTCAGCTCTCTGCACTGTAAATGCAGGGGGCTTGGCTGTGGGTCTCCAGGTCCCCTCCGGCTCTGACATTGTTCCCAAAGAAAGTGGTATTTGCCTCAGAACTGAGAATTGTGAGCTAGAAGTGGCTAGAGAAAGGGGTGAGATGAGCCCCCAAGAGGAAGCCTGGGTCTGCGCCAGCTGTGGGACCTCGCCCTCGCCCTAGACGGGCCGCCTCTTCCCACGCTCTCTCCCACCCACCTGGGCATGAAAGGGTGGCCCACAGGTGAGGGCGGTGAGGGAGGGCCTGGCGGTGGGTGAGCTGTGGGTGACGGCCCAGACAGAGCCTGTCTCTGGGGAGCCTCTGCCTGGAGCCGCTCGGTGACGTGGACCCTCGCCGGACTCTGGTGACGCGGTCACCCTTCTCAGCCTCCTCATCTGCACTTGGAGCTAGACCGGGCCAGCCCGGAGCCCAGCCTCGCCCCGGCCTCCCGCCGTGGGGCGGCCGCCACACAAACAGGGTGTGTGCGGCCGGGCGGGGAGGACTTCTGCCCAGGTGCTGGCGTGGAATTGGCCGCTTGCTTCGGCAGCTCCCGCCACAGGCCTCTCGAGCGGACCATCAGGGGCCAAGGGAAGGAGAGGTGGGAGCCAGCGAGTCCCGAGCCTGCCTCAGGGCGGGAGCCCCCATGGGAGGCGCCCCTCCAGGACAGACCTACCCTCCTGAAGAAGGGCGTGGTCCCTCCCGGGATCTTCCTCACAGGTTGCTGCCTGGGGGCCCCCTGAGCTGATGTGCACCCCCTGCGTTCGGTGGCCAGCTGAAAACCTGGCACATCTTAAGCCCTCAGTAATAGTCTACGTCCCCTGCTTGGTGTGCCTCGAGCGAGGAAAGGACAGGGCGCACCACGTGGGTTGGACGTGGAGGAAGGCAGACGCAGAGCAGACGACCGGCCCCCACACCCAGACGCGCTGGCTTCCCCTGCTTTCCACAGTGCCGGCCTGCGGGCTGCCATGCAGAAGCGGGACTCTGCCTTGTGCTGCCTTCTCCTCACCCGCGTTGTCCCCAGGCAGGGCAGACAGGCCCCAGTCATTACCTCACCGCAGGGCCCCGGCTGCCAGCTTGAGCGGTGGGGCTGCGGGGGGGAGAGCTGGAGGCTAATTTTAGACTTGAGACTCCCTGCCAGCAGCTGCGGCTGGGCTGGGACGGCGGTGGGGAGTCTCAGTCTCCCAGCAGGGAGCCCTGGACACGGCCCTGCAGGGCCACCGTAGGGGGCAGGTTCCTGCCTCTGCCTCAGCTGCACAGAGGGTGGGGCCCGGAGCCTGCACTTTCTCCAAGGCTTCCTTTCTCCCTCTTGCATTACCATGGTTCTATCCCCCATTCCTCTCTCCAGGTGGCTTTGTAGCCCAGAACTACTGATGTGGCACCCATGTGGTGGCCAGTGGGCCTCTGACACGGGGCAGGCAGTGCCCCAGGGAGAAGAGAACATCTCCACCCTGCCCTGGAGGGTGCTGAGCCGAGCCTCCCCACTGCACACCCAGCAAACATCTAATTTAGTGCTTCCAAGCTCTTTCCTGGTGATACACAGAGAAAATGACAGGGAAAGACGGTGTTTGTGGCTGGATGCAGCCATCGTTTGGTTCTGCTGCCCCAGGGGCTGAAGGGTCGATGCTTTGCTGCATCTGTTACCCATTTGGAGCCTCCCAGTGGGCCGTGGCAGACCAGCTGGGTGGCCCTGAAGTCATCTCCAGCAGCTGCTACAGTCTTGATGAATGCCCAGTCTCAGACCCAGAAAACATCTCCTAGGTTAATTGTAGGCTATGCTGGAAAAGAACCTGCAGAGCATTGAATCGGTGCTCTCTTTTACAGATGAGGAAACTGAGGCCCAAAGAATCCTGCTCAAGGTTAAAAAGCTAAGAAGTCAAAATCCCAGTTTTGGTTCTAGTTCTGCTAGGACAGTCATTCCTTCACTTTTCCAATGTTTATTGAGTTCCTATAAAGGTCAATATTGAAAAGTAGTTGCTGGGATTTATCTATATTTGGTACAAAGAAAATCAAGGAAACCAAGTTCAAGAAGGTGGTTATTTCTGGGGAGAAAGATAGGGATATGACTGCAGAGAGGCACAAAGGGCTTCAAAAGAATTGATTATGCCTAGTTCTCAAGTGTACATAGGTGTTATTCTTTAAACCATCCTATATGTTTCTTTAGATGTATATTCCTTTTAAATAGTAATTGAAAAATACAGGGAGTTTACAAACCAGGGGAAAGTGGCCTTGGGGAGTTAGGTGAGGAGGAGGAAGACAAGTAGCTCAGTTATTACAAGGCAAGGTGACAAGGGCTGTGGCAGAACTGCAGTAATAATAGCCCAGCTGTGTGTGCTAGACACATGTCATCTCATTTGACCCTCACAATGAAAACACTATAGTTTCCATTTTACAGGTGAAAAAACTGAAGTTCAGAGAGGTTACTTACCTTGCTTGAGGTTCCTTGGTGAGTCATCTTTACAGTCAGGTTTGGGTGCTGACATCTCAGCCATTGCACTGCCATGGTGGTGGAGGGGCGCCGGGCGCGGTGGCTCAACCTGCAATCCTAGCACTCTGGGAGGCCAAGGCAGGAGGATCGCCTGAGTTCAGGAGTTCTAGACCAGCCTGAGCAAGAGCGAGACCCCATCTCTACTAAAAATAGAAAAAATTAGCCGGGCATGGTGGTGTGTACCTGTAGTCCCAGCTCCTCAGGAGGCTGAGGCAGAAGGATCACTTGAGCCCAGGAGTTTGAGGTTGCTGTGAGCTAGGCTGACGCCATGGCACTCTAGTCCAGGTGACAGACTGAGACTCCATCTCAAAAAAAAAAAAACAAACCGTGGTGGAGGGTGAGTTGACTTGCATGGTGGGCTGGCCTGTGGGGCTGGGTTGGGGGGTGGAGAGGTGCGAAAGTTACTTCGTCTCTCTAAACTTCTGTTTCCCAATCTACAAAATGGAACTAATTTTACTTGCTTTTTCTTTTGTGCAAATATTTTGAATATACAAACACCATATCTGCATAAAGGCTGACATTGATTGAGAACTGATCCTGTACCAACCACTTTTCCTGTATTACCTCTTCTCATCGTCGTTCAACCTCATCAAGAGCACGTGGTCCCTATTTCACCGGACACTCTGCCTCCTTGCTCTTAGCATCTGCTAGTAACACATCTCCCTCCTCCCTGCCATACCCAGGATGCTGGCTTTGGCCTGTCAGGGACGGTCATTCTGGGGCTGAGATGTTGGCCATATGAAGCACCTGTCCTTCCCCCATCCCTAGTGCATCCAGATTCCAGGGTTAGCGCTGGGGCCATCACCCTTAGCTGAGAAGACTGAGGTTTTGAAATCCTTGTTCTTTCCCAGTGGTTTTCAGCCTGGCTGCACATTTGAATACCTGAGCATTTTTAAAGACTCTAGCTCTAAGGACCTCAAGTTGATCAATTATCTTTGAGAGGTGGGGGAGCTCAGCATTGACTTCCAGGTGTTCTGACAGGGAGCTGCAGTGGAGAACCAGGTGTGCTTTCTCTCCAGACACCATGAGCAAGGAAGAAAGAGGCACAAGGAGATGAGGGAGTACCTCACTAAGCAATGACCAAAATGCCCCTTGGGCCCCAGCTGGTGCAGGGATTAGTCCAGGAAAGTCAGGAAATGGGAAAAGGAACAGAGAAGGAAGGAGACAATGAGGCAGAAAGGAAAGAGGGAAAAGGAAAAAACTGTTTAGGGTTGGAGGATATGAAATTGTCCCCAGTAATGGCCCAGACCTTTCCCACTGTACAGTTCTGTGAGCTCAGGTCCAGCCAATAAGCATTTAATCATGAGGTGTTCATGGGTGCAGGAGAGACAAAGAAGTGTGAGCTCTCTTCTGGCGGCATTCCAGGAGCTATGGTGTTCTTGCACGGGCGAGATGCATACCTCAAACGGAGTGCACCCCTTGACATGTTCTCCCCAGCTCCCAAACCCCCTCACAAGAAGTGAAGTCTGACATACAGGAGGAACTGGGATCTAAGAGGTACAGAGGACTTAGATGGAGATGAGGGAGGATGAAGACAGGGAGCAAGGAAGGAGATGTGAGGGAAGGCTGCTGTGTTCCCCAGCGAGGGTGGGCCCTGAGAGGAAGTGTGTGCTTACAACAAGGGCAGCAGGAGTGGAGAGAAGCTGGGGAGAAACCCCAGCTGCGGGGAACGGGTACCAGCTTGATAGATGTGTGAATGGTAGATGAACCACCCATCCATTTATTGTCTTCACTTAGAGCCTGATTCCATGACTTCAGGACTCAGCAAACTGGGACCCTTGTGGTGTGGTGGCGTTTACAAATGTCCCACTAGGAACAGGAGGTTGGAGAAACCAAGACCCAGAAATAAGTGAATGATCTCAGAATTGGTAGTGTCCAGGCCTCAGCTGGCAGCTAAGAATGTCGGAACGCTGGTTCTCAGCCCCAGCTGCAAATGGGATCACCCAGGAAGTTTAAGTAATAATTGAGACAGTACAAGCATATATATTTATCAACACTCAAAGAACTGTTCATGTGAAGTGGGTATATTTAATATATTGTACATAAATTATACTTTTTTTTTTTTGAGACAGAGTCTTGTTCTGTTGCCTGGGCTAGAGTGCCGTGACGTCAGCCTGGCTCACAGCAACTTCAGACTCCTGGGCTCAAGCAATCCTTCTGCCTCAGCCTCC
>VBSM01003218.1:6781003-6872126 GCA_008086735.1 Cheirogaleus medius | reverse complement strand
TTGCAAAAAAGAAAAAAAAAAGCTGATTTTAAAACAAATAAGTCAACTTCTGGTTTAGCATGTAAAGAGTCAGAAGCTCTGTCACTCTGTCTTACCAACAAATAAAAAGGCAAACCAACTGGGAAACCAGCAACCCTTCTTAGATCCCTTAGAAAAGGGAGGTCACAGGAAAAATTGTTGTCCCCCAAGCTGGAAAGACAGACGGGCGGATACAGAGAATCACAACTTACCTAAGCAGAAATCCACTAGCAGAAACCTCTGCAGAAACCAGTGTCTGGATCGGAAAACCTAAACTGTAACTGACAAATTGCTAGAGGCTCAGTGTGGACAAGTCTCAGGGTTAGAAACTCCAGGGGGAGCCAGTCATTGCTCCCCCCTCTCCCCCACTTTTGTGAGGTTTACCTCTGAGAGCTCCACCAGGTCCTCACAGTAAATATTAGAGAAAAATCCCCTTGTGTTTCCAGCAAGGGGAGGGGAAAAAGAAGCATCTTGAAGTACACCAGAAGAAACTATTTTATAAGAGCCTGACCTGCTGGCCTGACCTACCTGAGGAAACGGAAATACCCAATTCCACCCCGCTCAAGTCATCCTGTCCCACCTAAAGTGGGGAGCACTGAGGAAGCCGGTGGAGTTCACAGGAGACATAGGCTCCCTAAAAGGTTGGTATCTAACCATAGGATATAGGGTGCATTTGCATCACTGAAGACCTTCTTTACAATTCCTTTTATCCAGTATATCACATCTACGTTTCAACAAAAAGATTACAAGGCATATTAAAAGGGAAAAAAAAACACAGTTTGAAAAAACCAAACAAATATGAGAACCAGAGTCAGATATGAAAAAGATATTAGAATTATCAGGCCAGGAAAGAGTTTTAATGGAAAAACTAGACAATATATATGCAAGAACAGATAATGTAAGCAGAGAGATGGAAATTCTAAGAAAGAGTCAGAAAGAAACACTGGAGATCAAAAAACCTGTAACAAATGAAAAAAGTCTTTGATGGACTCTTTAGTAGGTGGGACATAGCTAAGGAGAGAATCTCTGAGCTTGAGGATGTGACAATAGAAACTTTCAAAACTGAAAAGCAAAGAAAAAAGACTAAAAAAGCAGAACAAATATCCAAGAACTTTGGGACAAAAGGCATAAATATGCATAATGGAATACCAGAAGGAAAAGAAAGAGCAGAAGCAATATTCAAAATAATATGGTTGAAAATTTTCCCCAAATTAATGTCAAACACCAAGCCATAGATCCAGGAAGCTCAGAAAACATCAAGCAGGACAAATACCAAAAAACAAACAAACAAAAAACAAAACCCAAAACACTACATCTAGGCATTTCATATTCAAACTAAAGAAAATCAGAGATAAAGAAAAATTTTGAAAGAAACTGGGAGGGGGGGTGGGGTGTGGTGGAAATACTTCACCTGTAGAGCAAAGGTAAGAATTACATACAGCAGAACATGCCTATAATTCCAGCACTTTGGGAGGAGAGAGGATTGCTTGAGGCTAGGAATTCCAGACCAGCCTGAGCAACATAGCCAGACCCTGTGTCTACAAAAAAATTTAAAAACTAGCTGGGCATGGTGGTGCATTCCTGTAGTCCTAGCTACTCAGGAAGCTAAGGTGGGAGGATCACTTGAGCTCAGGAGTTTGGTGTTGCAGTGAGCTATGGTTGCACCACTACACTCCTGCTTGGGCAACAGAGCAAGACTGTCTTTATGAAAAATAAAAAAGAAGAATTACATTCAACTTCTCAGAAACTTGGAAACCATGTAAGCAAGAGTGAAATATTTAAACTGTTGAGAGAAAAAATTGAGAGAATTTGTTGCCAGTAGACCCATTTTGCAAGAAATGTTAAAACTAGTTCTTGTGAGCCGCAGCCTTTCCAAGGGAGTGGTTGGGTCTTCACCATCTTAGGGAGAAGATGTGCTTGTCCGTGGTGCACCTGGCACGGGCGAACCCCTTCAACACACCACACCTGCAGCTGGTGCACGATGGCCTCGCGGCCCCCGCAGCAGCCCTGCCGGGCCCTCGGCCCCGCCTAGCCGCTCTCGCAAGCTGGCAGCCGCCACTGTTGAAGAGTACAGTTGTGAATTTGGCTCCATGAAGTATGATTATGCACTGTGTGGCTTTGGTGGGGCCTTAAGTTGTGGTCTGACACACACTGCTGTCGTTCCCCTGGATTTAGTGAAATGCCGCATGCAGGTGGACCCCCAAAAGTACAAGGGCATATTTAATGGATTCTCAGTTACACTTAAAGAGGATGGTGTTCGTGGTTTGGCTAAAGGATGGGCTCCGACTTTCATTGGCTACTCCTTGCAAGGACTCTGCAAGTTTGGCTTTTATGAAGTATTTAAAGTCTTGTATAGCAGCATGCTTGGAGAGGAGAACACCTATCTCTGGCGCACATCACTATATTTGGCTGCCTCTGCCAGTGCTGAATTCTTTGCTGACATTGCCCTGACTCCTATGGAAGCTACTAAGGTTCGAATTCAAATCCAACCAGGTTATGCCAACACATTGAGGGATGCAGCCCCCAAAATGTATAAGGAAGAGAGCCTAGACGCGTTCTACGAGGGGGTTGCTCCTCTCTGGCTGCGACAGATACCACACACCATGATGCAGTCTGCCTGCTCTGAGCGTGCTGTTGAAGCATTGTACAAGCTTGTGGTTCCCAAGCCCCGCAGTGAATGTACAAAGCCAGAGCACCTTGTTGTAACATTTGTGGCAGGTTACAGAGCCGGAGTCTTTTGTGCAATTGTTTCTCACCCTGCTGATTCTGTGGTGTCTGTGTTGAATAAAGGGAAAGGTAGCAGTGCTTCTCAGGTCCTCAAGAGACTCGGATTTAAAGGTGTATGGAAGGGACTCTTTGCCCGTATCATTATAATTGGTACTCTGACTGCACTGCAGTGGTTCATCCATGACTCTGTGAAGGTCTACTTCAGGCTTCCTCGCCCTCCTCCACCTGAGATGCCAGAGTCTCTGAAGAAGAAGCTTGGGTTAACTCAGTAGATAGATCAGAGCAAATGTGGACTGAATCTGCTTGTTGATCAGTGTTGAAGAAAGTACAAAAGGAATGTTTATATATTTGACAGTGTAGGAAATTGTCTGTTGCTGATATAATTACTGTAGACTCTTGCTTAAGGCAAGAGTTTCAAATTTACTGTTGAAATAAACCCAGTTGTTCATGGTTTGTCTATGAAAAAAAAAAACTAGTTCTTTAGAGAAAAGGAAAATGTTAGGTCACAAACTTGGATTTGCATAAAGAAAGAAAGAGCATTGGAGAATGAATAAATGACAGTAAAATAAAAACTTTTATTTTTCTTCTTGTTAATTGATCTAACAAATAATAGTTTGTTCAAAATAATAATAGGCCAGACATGGTGGCTCATACCTGTAATCCCAGCACTGTGGGAGGCTAAGTTAGGAGGATCGCTTGAGGCCAGGAGTTGAGATGAGCCTAGGCAACATAGTGAGACCCCATCTCTATAAAAAATATAGAAAAATTAGCCAGGTATTGTGGTGTGCGCCTGTAGTGCCAGCTACTCAGGAGGCTGAAGCAGGAGGATCACTTGAGCCCAGAGTTTCAGGTTGCAGTGAGTTAAGGTGATGGCACTGCATTCCAGCCTGGGTGACAGAGTGAGACCTTGTCTCTAAAAAATAAAAAAAAATTAAAATAACAATGTATTCAATTATGTGCTTAGTGCTTATGTATAAGTGAAATGAATGACAGCAATTATGCAGGGAATGGGAGGGAGGGATTAGGAATATTGTAAGGTACTTGGGCTATCTGTGAAATGGTATATACTGTTGTTTGAAAGTGGAAGTGGATTAGTTGTAAATGTATATTGCAAACTCTAGGGTGCAAACTCTCTCATGAACATAGATGCAAAAATCCTTAACAAAATATTAGCAAATTGAGTCCAACATTATATAAAAGAAAATTATACATTATGTCCATTTTTCCAGGTATACAAGGCTAGTTCAACATTTGAAAATCAATTAATGTAATCCATCACATTTATAGGTTAAAGAAAAGTTACATGATCTTATCAATAGATGTAGAAAAGGCATTTGACAAAATTCAACATCTATTCATGATAAAAATTCTCAGTTAACTAGGCATAGAGGGGAACTTACTGAACTTGATAAAGAATATCTTCAAAAACCCTATAGCTAACATCATACTTAATAGTGACAAACTTGAAGCTTTCCCACTAAGATCAGGAAGAAGGCCAGGAAGCCCCCACTGATGATTCCTTTTCAACATTTTACTGGAAGTCCTAGGTAATGCAATAAGACAAGAAAAGGAAATAAAATGTCTCCAGGTTGGGAAAGAAGAAGTAAAACTATTCACAGATGACATCATAATCTATGTAGAAAATCTGAAAGAATTGACAAAACTGGAACAAATAAGCGAGTATAGCAAGGTTGCAGGATACAGAAGTCAACTGCTTTATTGTATACCAGCAATGAACAAGTGGAATTTGAAATTAAAAACACATTGCCATTTACATTAGCAACTCTGAAAAATGGAATACTTAAGTATCAATCTAACAAAATATGTACAAAATCTATATAAGGAAAACTATAAAACCCTGATGAAAGAAATCATAGAACTAAATAAATGGAGAGATACTCCATGTTCATGGATAGGAAGACTCAATATTGTCAAGATGTCAGTTCTTCCCAACTTGATACAAATTCAATGCAATCTCAGTCAAAACCCCAGAAAGTTATTTTGTGAATATCGACAGACTGCCCCTGCAGTTTATATAGAGAGGCAAAAGACCCAGAATAGCCAAGTCAGTATTGAAGGAAAAGGACAAAGTGAGACCATCTGACTTCAAGACTTTGTATAAAGCTACAGTAATCAAGATAGTATGGTATTGGCAAAAGAATAGGCAAATAGATCAGTGGAATAGAATAGAGAGTCCAGAAATAGATCCACATATATAGTCAACTGATCTTTGACAAAGGGGCAAAGACAATGCAGTGTGGTAAAGATGTTCTTGTCAACAAACGGTGCTGAAACAAATGGGCATCCACATGCAAAAGAAATGAGTCTAGACGTGGTCTTACATCCTTCACAAAAATCACCTCAAATGGATCATAGACCTATCTGTAAAATTCAAAATTATAGAACTCCTAGAAAATAACATAGGAGGAAACTTGGATAATCTTGGGTAGCCAGTGACTTTGGATACTACACTGAAGTCAGGATCCATGAAAGAAACAACTGCTAAGGTGACTTCCTTAAAATAAAAAACTTGTGCAAAACAATATCGGAAGAATGAGAAGATAAGCCACACTGGAAGAAAATATTTGCAAAAGACACGTGCTACTGCCAGATACCGCTACATATCTATTTAGAGTGGCTAAAATTAAAAATATTGACAACACCAAATACTGGCAAGGATGTGAAGCAACAGGAGCTCACATTCATTGCTGGCGGGAATGCAAAATGGTATGGCCACTGTGGAGTTTAGTTTGGCAGTTTCTTTCAAAATGCAACATACTCTTACCTAGTCCTTATTGTATGGAACTAAGACCTGTACAATGTTGAAACACATTTTTTGTGTGTGACTAGAGGGGTATAATTCACCATTAGACCTAGTAAGATTTTAAAAACAATGACAGCATCTCAGCCACTTGCCTTAGCAGTTCCTCCCTTTATCCACTTGCTTTACATAGCCTCAGGCACAGTTTTCATTTCATTAAAACATGGATTATCAGTTTGGAGGTAGTTTGAAAAATGAAACAGTAACAATAGGTAGAGGTAGGTGGTTTTATAAATCTTCTGGAACCTGGTGGCCTAACCAGCAGTCGAGTCCGTGTTGGAGAGGCAGACCTGCTTCTCCATGGTTCGCGCAGCCCGAGGCCTTCTCAGCGAAGTTCTCAGCTTCATGGACATAGGCCGTCATTAGGAAAAGGCCTCATTGTCCATTCTTAAATGTGAAGGAGCTTAGCGTCATCAGAGGGTTCACACTGCAGGCTCTGAAGTCTCAAACATTAAATTGAATTCTGCTTAACCAGCCCTCACGCTGTCCTTGTTAGCTCCTTAAGAGTTGTAAAAAATCCTAACTATGGGCCATGTACAATGGCTCACGCCTGTAATCCTAGCACTTTGGTAGGCCAAGGTGGGAAGATTGTTTGAGGCCAGGAGTTTGAGACCAGCCTGAACAAGGGTAAGACCCCGTCTCTACTAAAAATAGAAAAATTAACTGGGCATGGTGGTGGTGTGCACCTGTAGTCCCAGCTACTCAGAGGCTGAGGCAGGAGGATTGCTTAAGCCCAGGAGTTTGAGGTTGCTGTGAGCTAGGCTGATACCACAACACTCTAGCCCGGGTGACAGAGCAAGACTCTGTCCCCCAAAAAAGAAAAGAACCCTAAATATGCCCATAGATGTGTCATGCCATGTCATCTGTCCAGGGTCATGGCAGGAAAAAACCCTAGAGCCATGGAATTAGAGGACAAGTGGTGGTAACTAGTCCCCTGCCCATCTGTAGTTCTTGCTTATCTTTTCTGTATCCCACAGTCCTGTCCTCAGACTCCCTTACTGTCTTCATGCACCCTTTTCAAAAATTGAGCTGAAATTCGTATAACTTTAACCTTTTAACGTGTGCAGTGCAGTCGCATTCAGCCCATTGACAGTGTCATGCGACCATCACCTCTAATTGTAGAACTCCTGAAGGAGACAGCCCATTGCACAGCCACTCCCCATCCCCTTTGCCCAACCCCTGACAACTTCTCATCTGTTTTCGGTCCCTGTGGATTTTCCTAGTTTTGTGTCTGGCTTTTTTTGCTTATCCTGTTTTCGGAATTCATCCATGTTGTTGCATGTTAGGATGTCATCTGTTCTGACGGCTGAATAATATTTCATTGTATGGATGTGCCACATATTGTTTGTCCACTCACCCGTTGTGGACATTGAATTGCTTCCACCTTTGGCAATCGTGAGTGATGCTACTCTGAACATTGGTGCACAAATATTTGTTTGAATACCTGTTTCCCTTTGTTTTGGGTCTGTCCCTAGGGTGCAATACTGGGTGCTGCGGAGCCACCTCCCATTCTTGTCCCAGGGGGCGGGTTTTCCTCTGTGGTGCTTGAGCCCCTCCTCACTCTCCCACCGCACTGCAGCTCCGAGTCAGGAGGTGGACGCTTCATGTTCCTCCTCCTCAGCACCAGCATTCCCAAGCCCTGCCTCTCCCCGGCTGCCCCTGCGAGGCCTGCCGGCCGTCTCTCGCCACTCTCCTGTGCGGCAGCACAGCCGCCCTCTGCAGTGCTTGATTCCTTAACCTAAGCACTTCCCAGCCTGTTTCCGGTCACCTTGGTCCTTAAGTTCCCCCTGGGTAGCATGTATGCTGGGGTACTTAGTCCCTTCCCTCCACTGCCATGCCCACTCCAGGCCTCCCGTATGGTGGCTACACAGCAAACAGACCGGCCTCTACTGCCTCTACTCCCCCCACCCCTGCCCTGCCCAGCCCACTGCCCTGTTCTCTGCACTGTCTCCTGGGCTTGTCCTGCCTGGCAGTGCCCCACAGTTGCCCTGAAGAAACTGTTTTTCTCTCTTCCCTTCTGATGCCGCTCTGGCCTGGGCGTCATGGAGCCAGTCTCTCACTGACCCTCCCTTCTGCTGAGAAGTGGTTTGGAATGAGATCTGTCCTTCTCCGGCTGCCTCACCACTATGTCCACCCAAGTCCAGTTGTCACCCAGACTGCAGGTCACTTTGAGGCTACACTATGCTGGCTTTGGGTGCTGCAAACCAATGCCCTCTACCGTGCACTCGAATGATGCTCTCTGGCCCCTGGCAAATTTAAATAACTACATCTGTGGCCCCATTTAAAGTTGACTTCCTGGTTTCATTTTGTTTTTGATATATTCCTTGTGTGTTTGTCCATGCCCATGTTGGTTTTCGATTAGCTTCCGGAGGTAAGGACCCCTGCCTGTGTGAGATAACAGGCTTGGGGCCAGAGGGAGAGGCAGGTGTGCCCAGGTGGCACCCACAGAAGGAAAATAGTGCTAGAGTGGAATGACAAGATGGGGCTAAGCCAGCTAGTAGAAGATCCAGAAGACCTAAGTTGAGGAATTTATATTGATAAGGCAACATTTATAACTTTGTCTTCTTGGATGTTCCCAAGTCTGTCTTTAAATGGGCTCCTCCTAGCATGCTGGACAGCAGGGGCATTAGTGTCCTGCCCTGGAAAGAATCTCAGTGGTGTCGCCCAGACAGCGGAATTGGGAAATCCAGTGATCAGTGGCAAGTTGGTGGATCTAGGGATGGGACAGTGAGCTTTGGTGTGGAGAGAAGACACAAAATTGGGCGAGGGTATTCGAGAGCCGACCCCAGAGACCCTCACAGTGTAGAGGACAGGACTTTCCTGGGGGTGGAGGGACTTTTAGGGCGTGATGCTCTCCCTCCAGAAGTTCCAGCTGCTGAGGGTGGAGTCGTGCAAGCTGCCTGCCTGGCTGTGGCCATTCCGACCTCTGCACATTTAGTTCAAGGGGGTCAAAAATATAAGACCATGCAGGCGAGTTCAGTGCATGAAACAGGCCGCATGTAAGTGCACACGCACACTTTGTGTGAGTCATGAGGACAACGGCACACTGGGAGAGCCTGTGTTCGCAATGTCTAGAACAGCACTGGCCTGTGGTAGATATTAATAAAAATCTGCTAAATGAGTGAAGGAGTGGCCTCTGCTCGGCTCTAGCCACGTTTCCATTTGGTTGTGGTCCCTGTTTTGCCAGTTTGCCCTACTTTTCAAGAGAAACTAGAATTGGGAGTTTTATGTGAAATTTCCCAAGTTTTAAATGTTGGCTCGAATTTATCTAAAGCAGTAGGAGCTATAAGGACTTTGTAACTCCTGACTTTGATCTCTAGCATATGCACAAGGTTTTAGGAGAAGCAACTCTTTAAAATGTTGTCCTTCACCTGTGTCAAGCTGAATAAAGGCTCTGAGAGCCAGTTTAAGGGGAGAGGGGGTCGAGTCCCGGGAGGAAGCCAGTCTAAGATTATGACGATTTGAATTGTGCGGGTGGCTTGTTTCCGTTCACAGATTTCTCGGAGAATCAAGTTCTGCTTGTAACAACGCCCTGGCAGCAGATGGTGGGAGCCGGGGTGCCTGAGCGGGGCAGGGAGAATGGTGTGCTGGAAGGAACACTGGCTCTGGAGTGTGGACAGTCACCTTGTCCACACAGATCCAGTCCTTCCGCTGGTGCTGAAATGCTGAAATATTTCTGGATTGGGAGGTAAATAGCTCCTGCCTTGAATCCCCTGGGTGCCCCCACCCTGGACCCTCCAGGCCTTCACACAGTCCAGCAAGCAGAGGGGCAGGGCCTGGTCACCCAGGGTGTCCGTGCTCAGTGGTCAGTGTTACAGCGCTGGATGAGTGTCTTCAGCTCACTGCTGGGTAAACCTGAATTTGCATCCTGGCTCCACTTCGTACCTGCCCAAATGTTCCTTGACCAATCACCCAGTCTCAGCTCCTTGTTCTTACCTGTGAAGTAGGGATGCTACTACTGCCACTCTGTGCAGGGCTGTTGTGAAGAGTGATTGAGATAAGGCTACTATTACTATTTTCTGCACTCTACGCAGGGAAACAGCATCCTTTCTTGCTTGTCTTTATACAGAGGCTTGGATCAGAGAACCAGGGGCTGTGGATTGCACAGTACCATGACCACTGAGTCCCAAAAGTTGGTGATGCCCAGTTGGCTGCTAATGTATCACTGAGGGAGGTCATTGCATATGGATCCTCTGTATTTAGGGTTAGAATTAGAATTAGAAATTCGAATTCAGCAATTAGGTGGGTCCAGGAATCATTATTTTTACCAGGTGCCCTTCTATGATCCTGAATAACAGCCAATCTGGGGACCACCCTGTTCTCTTGTTGAGGTCAGAGACAGTGTCATCTCCTGCCCCTGCCTCTTCACACAGAGCTGGTGCTTCACACAGGTGCTCAGTCCACAGGACTGACCGAGTACGAGTAGGAACCAGTGAGTGCTCTCAGGCCAGCTGGGCGGGCCCCCACCTTGATTTCTGCCTCTGTCCCAGGCCTCGCCCCATCCCCTAGGGGGCTCCAGGCCTCCCCTCAGGCCAAGAGCAAAGGGCAGGGGAGAGCAGGCCTGAGCGTTGTGCTGGGCTTCAGGATAAACCAGTGCACAGGGTGAGGATTGGGTGTCCCTTCCAGGAGGGGGGACCCTTGGCAGATTAGCTTGTTTATGAGTATTTTCTCCATCACATCCCCCCAGGGCGTGGACCCAGTTGGCTGACCTTGTGTGGGCCACCTGTTGACAGGGTTTCCTGTGTCCTGAGCTGGGCCCCCAGCACCTCCTGTGCTCTCGGCCACGTCGGGTGCTCGGCCCACCCTTGCAGCAGCTGTGGTTGCTCAGCACCTCTTCTGGCAGCTGCACTCGGCGCCTCCTAATTGTGCTCTCTGGGGCCTCCCTTGGAGGTAAACTGTTATTTCACAGCCTTAGGGGTCTGTTCCCAGCGTTGCATTAGTTCCAAACAGTAAGGACTGGAAGATGGGGGGGGAATATAGGGCTGAGAGACGGATGTTAAGAGACAGACGCAGAGGGGTTAGAAAAAGAAAGGAGAACAAGGAGGGGAGGGGAGAGGGAACAATAGAGAGTGATGGAAAAAGGGAGAGGCCAAGAAAGACATGAAGCAAAAGGAGGTAAAATCTGGAAGGCAGAGAAGAGGTGAGCGGTGTGCGCAGCACAGATGTGCAGAGGTGACAATCCTAGCCGTTATTGCAGAGCGGGGACATCCAGGAGCACGCTTTCCAAGCCAGACTAGACGCAGTGGCTCAACAGAGGCAACAAGGTGGAGTCCGGGGGTTTGAGTGCTGGCTGCCACGCCCTGCTGCGCTTCTCAGCAGGGAGATTCGAGGGCTGCAGGGCGTGTGCGCAGTGACTCACATGACCACAGGCCTCCCTGGCTCACATTCCCAGCCGTGCGTACCTGCTTTCTCGCCCACACACCCATCCACCACCCACTTAGTGACCACACCTCATGATCCCGACTGTCCTCACTCAGTTCGGCCTCCTGCACCACCAGGCCATGACTGCCACTCATATACCCTCTCCTTTGCTCCAACGGCCGCCTCCTGCCTCCCGCCTCCAAGCCCGTGGCGTTTCCTGGGAGCTGTGACTTGTCTGTGATCAGTTGGCAAATCCTCCATGGGCTCTAGCACAAAGCATCGTTCCTGTCTGTGTCTCAGGTTTCTGACCTGTAAAATGAACCTCGGCTCACTGCTAACTCCTCCTTGCTGTGTGGAGCAGTGAATTGGCGTCTTTAGGGAACTTGTTGCTTGGCAGATGAAGGATGCCAGAGTCATCTTCTGCTCTTCCTCCCACACCTGCTCGCCTAACACTCAAATCCTGCTCTTCCCTTCCTTCCTGTTTGCCACACAGGTAAGCCCTCGATTACCAAAGCAGGTCATTTAGGGTCTATGAATCTGAGTGGACCTCTGTCCCCCAATCGCTGATCTCTCATCCCACTCACCTCTGCGATGTTTGACACTGTTGACCACCTATTGCCTTCTGTTTAAAAGTGTGAAGTGCACATGGTAGCTCACACCTGTAATCTCACTGCTTGGGAGGCTGAGGCCTGAGGATTGCTTGAGGCCTGGGCAACATAGTGAGACCCCATGTCTATTAGAAAAAAGGTATAAAAGTAATACATGTTTATTGTCTAAAAAAAAGAAAAGAAAATCCAACACTAGAGACTTAAATTTAAGTAAATTATAAAAACCACTAGTCCTCTGACCTCCCCATACAGTCATGAGGTGAGTCCCGAATCCAGCCATCTTGCTCCATCCCCTCCTCTAATCATTGACCAAATTAACTCGTTTGTCTGTTACCTCTTATTTGAGGTCAAGGACTGTTTGTCTCTCGTGTCTTCGTTGTTGGGCGCAATGCATGACGTGTAGTAGGCATTCATTAAGTGTCTGTTGAAGGACAGAAAGAATGAGTGAGGGAGTTAATGAGAAAATTGGCCTAGCATTCACATCTCCGCTCTGCTGCTTACTTGTTGGGTGAACTTAGGAGAATCAGCCTCTCTCTAAAGGAGTCTCAGTTTCGTCACCCTTAAAATTGAGATATGAATTCCTGACCTCCGTGCCGCCCTGTGGGGTTCTGGTGTCGGCCATGGCACCGGCACAGCGCGAGCTCCGCTGAGCCAGTTGGATTGGGCTGTGACGGGGCCCACGTCGCCCTCTCTACACGCCTGTGGCTGCTACCCACCGCGCCTGCTGCACGGGAGCCTCTCCTGAGAGCTCCGAGAAAGGACGATGAGAAGTCGCCAGCCTGCCCGCAGGGAGCAGGAGCTGCAGCACAGAGACTGAGCCAGAGGCCCAGCGTGTGGGGAGGGGAGAAGGAGGAAGACACCGGAAGGGAGCTTGGGGGGATTTGTAAAGACAGGAGTTGCTACGTAGTTAGCTGAGAATAGGCTCGGACAGGACAGTCCCCAGGGGAGACATGGCATCACCTGCGACCTCTTCCCCAGATCTCAGCAGATCCTCCCATGTCAGAGACTCAAATTTTTTCCCATGACCCATAAAAAACAAAACCAAACCACTTTACATTGCCAGTACAAACATGGCACAAACACACACACACATCATAGATATAAATGGAACAGGAGCTTAAAAAAACAATACTTACCCCAACTATGTGGGATTACTCTTATATTTTTCTTTGTATTTTTAAGGATACTGTTTTTATTTTATTTTATTTATTTATTTATTTGAGACAGAGTCTCACTCTGTTGCCCAGGCTAGAGTGAGTGCCGTGGCGTCAGCCTAGCTCACAGCAACCTCAATCTCCTGGGCTCAAGCGATCCTTCTGCCTCAGCCTCCCGAGTAGCTGGAACTACAGGCATGTGCCACCATGCCCGGCTAATTTTTTCTGTATATATATTTTTAGTTGGTCAATTAATTTCTTTCTATTTTTAGTAGAGACGGGGTCTCGCTCAGGCTGGTTTCGAACTCCTGACCTTGAGCGATCTGCCCGCCTCGGCCTCCCAGAGTGCTAGAAGGATACTGTTTTTGACCCACTAAATTGATTTCATGGATCACAGATGGGTTATGATCCTTAATTTGAAAAACACTGCCTGGCTCAGCAGTTCCACTTGAAGTTTTCTTTGATGTCATTCTGCCGTATCTGGTTAGCCCAGGTTTCAGTTGAGAGAACAGAAGGTCAGCGAGCATAGGCATCTGTCCCAGCGTCTGCTGCTCCTCAGCGGCAAAGCTGAGTCAGATGTGGGTCTCTGTGGCTCTGAAGCCCATTCACTGAGTCGTGCCCTTTCCTGGCACTTTGCCTGGACCTTCTGCCAGCCTCTCATTGGGCCACTAATCAAGGATCACTAAATGTGGCCTATTTCTTTGTACCCCAGGATATTTGGCCAAGGTGACAGACTGCCTTGTATTATGAAAGGGTAGCCCCAGGCTGAGCAGGCAGTCCTTAGAGAAAGGGATTTTAATTCCTCCCTCCCCCTACCTCTGCATACAGAGTTGGTTATAGAGGAAAAAGTGCAGTAAGATCAAAGATAAGATAAAACAACATCACCACTGCCCATGGAGAGGGACAGGTGTGAGGACAGGCCCCACACCTCCTTCCCTCCCTCCCTGGGCCCCTTCATGAGATGTTGGGGGATAGTCTCCTGTGCCACTGCCACCCCATTATAGTTGGATCTTCCTGCCTCACAGACTGGAAGTCTTGACTTTATAAAGGTGGAGCAAATAGAAATTTAGGAAAAAAAGTGTCAATAAAAGGAAGGAAAGAAAGGTGGAGGAAGGCAATTAGAGAAGGGGTGAGTTGGAGAAAGAAAGGAGCTGGGAAAACCAGGAGTGCAGACGGAAGAGAATTTCCGGAGAGGACTGTTCCTGCAGTCGTGGGCCTCCGACACCTGTGAGGCCAGACGCTGTTGGATGGCCCTGGCAGTGACCGCGGGTTTTATGGAGAGAAGGAGGCCACTGAGGGGCTTGTCCAGTTGTAGTTAAAGACCATGGCAGAGAGAAGGGACAGGAGGGGTCTGGGTGCCTCATACTGGGAGTGATGCCTGTCAGAACTGAGGAAGCTGAGACCGAGGCAGAATTGGTGTCCTGCCTGGCTGGTCCTTCTGCTCCGCGTGCCAAGCACTGAGTGGGTCTCTGATAGGACCACTGCACGTGCTGGCATTTGCGTCGGCTGGTGGGAAGCACAGGCTGCGTGACAAAGACCACTGTTATGTTAGGAGCCTTTCTGAAATCTTCTAAATTTCATATTGGAAACTAACAAGCAGAACTGGTTTAAAGTGACCTTAATACTTTTCCCCCCATGAACCTCAAAGCACGAACTATACATAAAAAGGTGTATTGTTTTGTTTTATACCATATATGTATGTGTTTATTTATTTTTTAAAGCCAGTCAAATTTAGCAATGGGGGCTGTTTACCAACTTAGTGACACTAACATTCATGAGTTCTGATAACCCACTGCCGTCGGACCAGCGTCTTAGCCCATTGATTTCTGTAGCATCCTGGAAAGGGCAAGAAAGGCCATGCGTCTGCGACGTGACACTGAGACAGAAATGGCTCCCCACTCGCTGACGGTGCGGCATGGCTGAGTGGCAGAGCCGGGGGCAATCTGGATCTCACTTCCGGACCCAGAGTTCCGTGGGCCTCGGCTGCCAGGCCAGCACATCCCCTCGGGGGCCACTGGCACCAGGGAAAACCTGCTGCTCCCAGCAGCCTTGCCGAGTGGCGCCACTCGCTCTGACCGCTCCACTGTGCCCTGTCCCCTGCTGACTGACCGGTCTGTGCAGTATTGACTTGCATCTGTTAGTGCTTATGCCAAAGACTAAGCTCTTTCCTTCATATTAGTTCTCAAATTCGAGGATAAACTCCTTGAAGTTAGGGAGCAAGTCTTCTATTTCTTTTTTTTTAATGACAGATAAATTTTATGTATTTACCGTGTACAAGAAGATGTTTTGAAGTATATGTACAATTGGAATGACTAAATCTAGCTAATTGATATATGCATTACTTCACATAGTTATCATTTTTGTGGTGAGAGCATTAAACATCCACCCTCTTTGCATTTCTCAAGAATACCACATGTTGTTATTAAATATAGTTACCATGTTGTCAAATCCTCTCTTAACTTTCTGCCCTCAATTCCAGCATCTTCCCCCCAAAAAACCTCTCAGGCATAAGATGCATATGCGATCTTATAAAGAATTCACCACAGAGTTTAACACAGTGGTCTTTAACCTTTCTGGCACCAGGGACCAGTTTTATGGAAGACAATTTTTCCACAGACCAGGGTCGGGGGATGGTTTTGGAATGATTCAAGCACATGCGTTTATTGTACAATTTATTTCCATTATTACATTGCAATATATAATGAGATAATTCTGTAAACTTCTGTGTGAATGATAATCTATATTTGCAGCCACTCCCCAGCACTAGCATCACCGCCTCAGCCCCACCCCAGATCATCGGGCATTAGATTCTCTTAAGGAGCCGCAACCTAGATCCCCTGTATGCGCACTTCACTGTAGGGCTTGCAGACCAGAGGTTTAACAGATATTCTTCAGTATGTAATGAATGAGTTAATTAGTTATTTGGTAGATCTGCTTTGAGACAACTTGGAGCTTGACTCTCTACCTAGAGTAGAGGGACGGGTGGCTGCCAGGCTGACCTCACCCAGAGAAATGACGGGGGCATCCGTAGCTCTTGCAACAACCCCCTTTCCTCTGTTCATTCCCCCTGCATCTCCCACCCCTGTACTGCCAAGAGCCTAGCGGGAAGGGCAGGCACGTCTGCTCAGCCGCCCCAGTCCTTGGATTGGAGAGTTGCTTTGGAAAAATCCCAAATAAAGAATTGGCTCTTGCTGAGATTTGCCTGGGGGAGAAACTTGCCCCATCCTTGGGTTTGGCTTTTGCAATTGCTGGCCTTTCTCTTGCTTTCCCATTTTCAGAGTGTTCCACTGGGTGAGATGTTGTCTCCCCACTGCACTTCATTGTCGCGGGGGAGAGCGCCCTAAAGACCCTTGTTTCACATTACCCAGCCCAGGATTGCTATCTGCAGAGAGACAGGGGTCTGAATGGGTCTGCCTCTCAAATTGTCCTGCCTCTGGACTTGATAGGAGTTGGGGGAGGAGAAAGGGGAGCTGGAAACAAAGCTCTGTGGAGGCCGGCAAGGATTTTCGACCCTCTCCCCAAAGAGCAATATCAGTGACTGATGGGAAGGATTCCATCGCAACTCCATCCATCTTTTTTGTCTTCTTTCATTTGCATAGATGTGAGCCAGTTAAGCAATCATGCCAGTACTCTTCTTATAAATCAGACTGTAACCCAATTTGTCTCTCATTTTTTTAGCCTCTAAAATGGCACATGTACAGTATGCCTATAGATAGGTCCCTGAATAATTCTGTGCAGTTTAGATTTTATTTTTTTAGGGGTTGAAATATTTTAAATGCACTATGGGGTGCTTTATTATTTAAAGAACTCATGATGGATCTGCTAATAACATGAAGTTTTCATTTGTGTGTTTATTAACAAATCATGGAATGTAACACTTGCAGTGGTCCCTAAATGTCATCATTTTATAAAATCAAGGGGCAGGAAGGTCACTGGGATCACAGAGCCGAGTGGGAGAACAAAGACCGCATCCTGGTCTCGTGGTTCCTGGCCCAGTGCCCTTTCAATCATGAAACGGTGAGATGTGGCAGAATTTTCCAATTTTGATTCTCTTATGTTTCCATTCTCATCTCTTTTCTTCTACATAAAAACATTTTTTTTAATTCAAAAACATAATGTAAAAAAGTATCTTCTTAGAGGTAACTACCATATAAAGTTCAGTATGCCTTCGAAGTGTTTTCTATGCCTGTATGATATGTTCACATACACACACGTGAGTCCCCATGCTTAATAGACATAAGAGCATTTCATTTTTAAAAATTTTATTTTCTTTAGAGACAGGTCTTGCTCCGTCGCCCAGGCTGGAGTTCAGTGGCGTGATCAGCTCACTGCAGCCTCCGACTCTTCCTCAAGTGATCCTCCCACCTCGGCCTCTGGAGTAGCTGGGACTCCAGGCACACGCCACCATGCCCGGCTGATAAGAGCATTTTAAAATATACTTTACCTCACACCCAGTTTCCTCTGTCATTAGCACCGTACGTCAGTGTGGCACACTTGTCACCGTTAATGAACCAATGTCAGAACATTATCATTAATTAAAGTTCATACTTTCTTCTGATTTCCTTTCAGATACCCTTTTTCTGTCCCAAGATCTCATCCATGTCACCACATTACATTCAGTCATCATGTCTCCTTTGGTTCCTCTTGGCTGTGACAGCATTAAAGATTTTTTTGATAGCTTCACTTTTGTAATATATATGGCAACTTTTCCCACATTGCCGTGTGTGTGGAACACCTTTCAGGGTTGGTGTGTCGCCGCGGTGTTCTGTTGGGAGGCTCGTACACTGCCCTTGGCAGGGAGCCCCTGTCTGGGCGTGTCACTGGGCCTAGGTGCTGTCCAGTGAGCAAGACAAACAATTTCTGGTGTCTCGGGATCTCGACCCTGTTGTGAATGAACTGACAGCTTGGAGAAGAGGGTCCCAGCGGTCTGTGGCGCCCCGATTGCTGCCGCCCTTGCCCACGCCCCGCACGCGGCTCTGTGTAAGGGTCCACATCTGTGGCTGAAGCACTTTCCCATAAAAGGGCTGGGCTTATTGGAGGCCTGCCGGCAGGAAAGAGCTTGTTAGCGATGTGAACGCTCCAACAGCAGGGCCAGCTGCTTTGGCAGTGGGGACATTCCCTGTCACGGGATATTTCTAGCAGTGGCTTGGTGGCCACCTGTCTGGAGTGCTTGAGTAGAGAGTCAGTATTAACCTGTGAAAGAAATCTCTGGTGATCATGCATTGTAACTAGAAGAGATCTGAAAAGTGACTTAGCCCAAGCTCCCACAGCTCGTGGGGGCGGAATGTCTCTCTTACTGCCTCTGCTTCTGGCCGCCCGGCCCAGGCCCGTACCTGGGGGCATCCAGCTCATGTTGCTTAATGAAGAGGAAGCTTCCAGATCCTTCATATTTTCTCTGTCACCTCAGAAGGGCCAGTACATATTTTGAAACAACTTTTTTATGTTTAAGTTTTGCCTCAGGTTTGGTTCTCTGCAGATGTCCCTTGGAATTGGGCACAGCCTCTGACCTACCCTGAGCCTCCCACCTAAACGCTTACCGCCACCCCAAGCCCCATGTTCGCCACTTCGGCCCCGACCTCTTCCCTCTGTCTTCTGATTTTCACAGGCCACTACGGCAGAGCTCCAGGGCTGTTCTTCCCCCTACTAGAGATTATAATGTACTGCTTTTAGGACCGACACTCTCAGATTTGGGACTTAAACAAGCCAAAGTAAGGGAGAACTAAACTACACTCTTTGTGTCATTGCACACAGCTCCCTGCAGGCTTTCCATGCTGCAGAATGGAAGAAACCATTTCTTAGCATGGAGCCACGGAGACAGAGACCTTTCCCTCCATGCAGCCATATGAGGTTGGCAGGACAGTGTGTGACCCATGCCTGGGCAGAGGTGCCAGGCTCCAAGAGCCTTGCGAGGGAGGTGCCCCACTAAAAGATGGGGACACACCCAGCTGGTTCTTCTCACCCACAGAATCTCTGCCAGATCCCAGCAGGTATCTGAGACAGACACACTCCGGTGACACTGCTTTCCCTATCCCTACCTGTCTTCTAGCATTTCAAAGATGACACTTGTCCTGCAGCTGATGGGGGCAGCCAACACTTGCACCTCCTGACCTTCAGCTACACCTTTGCCTCTCTCCCTTCTAGAACTCAGACCCTGTTTAGGTGGGGCTGGGTGGGCTCCTTGAGCAGAAGGGCAGACAGCCGAGAAGCGCTTTGCAAAATGCAGTTGCGCAGTAGTCAGTGAACACTGGAAGGCGGCCTGGGCCACTGTGTTTTAGGAAACTGGTCTGCATGGAGTGGACAGGAGAAACTCGGAAGCAGCTATGAATGAGGAGAGAGGGAAGCTTCCTGGGGGATTTAAATGATACCGAAAGCCGAATACGGAATAGGAGAAAAAATAGCAACTTTGCTCTCAGGGAGTCTTTACTCTCCCCAGTGCGAATTTCATTGACCTAAATCAAGTCTCTGCTCCTATTTGCTGGGACCTATTTTAAGAGAGTCTTTTATAAATATACAAAGGCGGAAATACCCGGGTGGGGGCTGGCAGGAGGATGTGGTTCCATCCAGGACAGGCTCTGACTCAGATCATACTTCCTCCTGGATCCCCGGCTGTCAGGGCTGCCTGCAGAGCTGCTGTTTGGAAGGAGGTGCCGAGAGCAGAGCTGGGTGGTTCCAAGTGTGGCCTAGAAAAGCCCTGCCATCCTCGATGTGTGTCCCTGCCCAGTGCCCTGGGCGGCTGGGTAGAGAAGTGTGCTGGGGGGTGTGCGCAGGAAGTGGGGACCAGGACACCTGCACCACACACTGCTGTTTCATCCCTGGCTGCATCTCACTGTCTTCCCCAGATCCTCATTCATATACCTTTGCTCCCTTCCAGGGGCCTAGTGAGTTCAGTCCATGTTTATTGAAATGAAAATCAATGGGTCTTAGAGCCTGGAGAAGTAGTCTAGAGACCCTTCCGTTTATTTTTCAGGCAAGATGAGTGATGGGCCCAGGCTGCCTAAGGTAGTTAGCTGCATGTCTTCTCCAGGGCAGCCAGCTCCAAGCAGGTGTTGGCAGGGATGGACACCCAGAGAAGTGGCACTGGGGTGCCACCTTGTGGGGCTGACATGTGGCCACAAAGGGCAGACAAGAGGACTCCAGATAATTTTGCACACGATAAGCCTTTGAAGAACTGGGAATTCTACACTCATTTGCCCAGAAGCTGAGCCAGTTGCTGGCTGGCTTTGTAAGCTGTGGAAATAAGAAGGCTATTGTGTCATTCTTGAGGGGTGGCTTGGTCTTCCTTGCAGGTGAGAAGGCACTGTGGGTAGGGCTAGCTACTCCCCCATCTCAGGTTTCCTCCTGCTGTGACCTGACACTCTGTGGGGGTGGGCAGGGGAGGGGCTGGTGGGGAGAGTTGGGCTGGGCTGAGGGAGAAACAGGCCCTTCAAGTGCCAGTCAGACTTTTTTGTGAGCTGTTTACTCTGCCTCATGCCCAAGGGTGCAATGTGAGTCATTTAATCTAATTGGTTTAATAAGTAAACGATCTGGGTACAAAGTGAAGGGGGTTGGGTAGGAGAGGGAGGGGTGGGGCTCTCACAAACCCCACAGAGCCAGCTCTCTAGGGATGGTGATGATTAAACTAGGGGGTGGAGATGCTTCAGGCAGGAGGGAGAACAGAGAGACCCAGATGCTGAGATGGAAAGAGAAGTAGAGGCCACAGATGGGTGAGCTAAGGTTCTCAATGCCCATCTTAAAAGAAGAATTATTCCTTCATCAAAGTATTCAATTCACCGGTTTTAGTATATTTGGTATATTATATTGTGCAACCATCACCAATATCTAATTCCAGAATGTTTCCATCATCCCTGAAAGAAACCCTGTACCCACTGGCAGTCACTCCCATTCTCCCTCCTCCAGCCCCGGCAGCCATGGGTCTCCTCTCCGCGTCTACGGATCTGCTGCATAAGCAATGCATGTGAATGAGTCACACAACATGTAGCCTTTTGTGTCTGGCTTCTTTTATGTAGTGTGATGTTTTTTAAGATTCATCCATGTTGTAGTATGTGCCAGTACTTAATTTTTTAATTGCTGAGTGATATTCCATTGTATAGATATACCATGTTTTGTTCATCCATTCATCATTGATGGACATTTGGGTTGTTTCCACTTTTGGCTATTAGGAATAATGCTCCTATGATGTTTTCATTTCTCTTAGGTGTAAACCTAGGAATGGAACTTATAGGTCATATGGTAACTCTATGTTTAACTTTTGAAGAACTGCCAAATGTTTCCAAATTGGCTATTCTATTTGATGTTACCACCAGCAGTGTATGAGAGTTCCAATTTCTCCACATCCTTGCCAACACTTATTCTTATCTGCTTTTGTGATGATAGCTGTCCTAGTAGGTGTGAAATGATTCTGTACTTGTTGTAAAACTAATTTCTTCTTCTCTTGCCAATCACCTATCCCAGGTGGGAAAGAAACCTGCACTGGGTCACAGGGGTGAATTGTGGGACACAAACAGCAAAATTTTAAAACTGTTGAAAGGACGTTCATGGTATTATTGTTGAGGGGAAAAAAGCAGGTTGCAGGATAACATGTATAGTACAAGCCCATATGTATTTTTAAAATGTATATTCCCATTGGATTGGCAAACATTTTCAAGATTAATGGGTGGTACTGATGAGGTTGCCTGGAAACAGAAACCTTTAAACAATGTCAGTGCCAATGTGAATTGTTTACAAACCTTTTTGGAAAATAATATGTCAATATATACTAAAATTTTAAAAATATAGCCTTTGACCTAGCAATCAATCTCACTTTGGAACTTGATCTATAGAAATCATAACAGCTGTACATGTTTTTGGAACACTGTTTGGAAACAGTTGAATGTCCATCAGTTGGGAAATAGTTTGTTAAATTGTGATGTAGCCATATCATGAAATATTGCAGCTATTTTTAAAAAATGAATTATTATATCTTTTGATTTGGAGAAATGTCCATGATGTGAGAAAAACAAGTACCAGAGTAATATATATGTAATATGAACCTATTTTTTTTAAACAAAAGACGAATAAATTCTGTTAGTAAGTGAGCAAGGAGGAAAGTATGGAAGGTTGCTTAACTGTTAATATTAGTTATGGGGAGAGATATAAGGAGAGGAGACACTTTAAAAAAAAATTTTATATCCGTTGTTCACTGGTGTGGTGAATGCTAGGAGTTTTTAGGAAACAAAAGGGTCCATGTGTAGGGGGAGTTTGGAGTTGAAGTAGAATAGTGGATAAGAACACACACTCTGGAACCAAAGCCCTTGAGTTCAATTCCTGGATCCACAGCTTACCAGCTGTGTAGCTTTGGGCAAGTTACTTAACCTCTCTGAAGTTCGGTTTCCTCATATATAAAATGGAGATAATAATAGTACCTAACTCAAAGGGTTTTTATGAAAATTAAATGAGAGAATATTTGTAAAATGTTTAGCATACTGCCTGGCATACTGGAAATGCTAAATGTATTAACTGTTACTATTTTTATCATCTGCAGTATTTTTTGAGCACTTGCCATGTGCACTATCTCATTTGATCATCATCATAACTCCTTAAGGTAAACATTACTACTGTCACTAGTTTACAGAGAAGAAAACCAAGGCTTAGAGATTAAGGTAGAGACTGTAGCATCTAACTCGAGAGTTCTTCCCGTAACCACTGTGTAAAACTAGGTGGATACTATTAACAGTGTCACCATTTATTAAACAGGTGCCTATTATGTGCTAGGTATAATTTAAAAAGTAGACAAAATTCTGCTTTCATGGAACACACATTCAAGTGTACATGTGTGAGGAGAAGGAAGGTTTCACACCCACGCACACATCATGTGTCAAGTGATAACAAGTGCTGTCGAGAGCGGTGGGCTGGCGGTAGAGTGCTGTTTTAGATGGGATGATCAGGAAAGGCCTCTGGTATCTGATATTTGTGCAGAGACCTGAGTAAAGAGAGCAAGTGAGCCAGGTAACTATCTAAAGGAATGTGTTCCACGTAGGGGTGTGCAAAAGCCCTGAGTTACAGCATGCCTGGCATGTTGGAAGTGAGCATAGCTGGAGTGGCACGGTGATGATGGGGTAAGAGATGAGATCAGAGGATAGGCAGGATTTAATCTGTAGGACCTCATTAGTTGAGTGGCCATATAATTTATTGTCTGAACTGGAATACTTTTGAGAGTGAAAGTGGGAGCTATTCATAGCTCTGCCAGGGCAACAGTGTCACTCGGGTCTGTCCCCAGCACATCTTACCCATGGGCCATCAGAAGGACCTTGGATGGCATTCTGAGCGAGTTTAAGGTGTTGGAGGGTCTGAGCAGGGGGTTGACGTGGCTGACTTGCATTTTAGGGGGCACTCTGGCTGCTGGACTGTAGCGTGCAAGCGTGGAAGCAGAGAGTCCAGATGCAAGGTGGTGTCTGGGACTGCAGTGGTGGAGGTGGAGGAGGGAGGCGTCAGATTTGGGGTAGGTTTTGCAGGCTTTGCTGTTGTGACTTGCTGAGGGATTGGATATGGGGAGAGGAAGCCAGTGGCTGGCAGATTTATGACCTGGGAGTTGGAAGGCTGGAGTTGCCGTTCACAGCATGGAGAGGGGCAGGCTTGGGAGGAAGAATGAAGAGTTTGGTTTCAGATAAGAGCTTGGTTAAGTTTGAGATGCCTCTGGTACCCAAGTGGGGGAAAGATAAAGTAAAGTAGAAGTACGAGTGGGGAGTTCAGGGGCGGTCTGGGCTAAGCCTGGGGCAGGCGTCAGCAAATGGTGGTTTTTGGAAGGACCGGTTGAGACCAACAAGGCCGGGGAGCGTGACAGGAAAGAGAGTAAGTGTCCAGGGACTGAGCCCCGGGGTAAGCAATCCGCTGTGTAAAGGTAGGAAAATGAGGAGCATTCAGCGTAAGGGCTGAGGAGTGGACCGAGAGGGAAGGAGAGGGGCTCCGGGGGGTTTAATTTCCGCTTGACACACCGTTGCACTCTGTGCCTTAGGGGAGGGTAGTATTCATATGTGGCTTTTATTTTAGAAAAAAAGCTCCTGGGACCCAAGACAGATGACTGGATGGGACTTAGTGGTTGCCTTGTAAAATCTAGGTCTCCTGGGGCCGTGATTCACTTCTGCTCCCAGACCCCGCGACTCTATCTACCGGAGAACGCCTGTCCAAGACCTGCTTCGCTGAGGCGGCGGCCCTGACCACCAGGGTCCTCCTCTCTCACTTGCAGGAGCCTTTACTTAGTGCTCAGTTGTGCACCTTGTCCTGTTATCAAACCTGCCCCTCGTGTGTGCCACGAGAGGAGGGAGGCAGCCCTGGGCGTGGACACCCGGCAGCGCGGCAGAGCTCCTGGCCGTGCCTCAGCGTGGCCTGTCTGCGCACCACAGCGGCTCCGTGGCGCTGGCTGCACAGGGTTGCGGTGAGGATTAACTGGGCAGCGTGGGAGGCTTGTGGACTTTAAAACCAAACAGAACTAGTTTGAATCCCGGTTCAGCCACCTACAAGATCTGGAGCAAATCATGTAAACTCTTTAAACCTCAGTTTTATCATGAGGAGAATAATACCTGACAGGGTTGTTGTGCACTGGAAATTAATGAATGTAAACTGCCTGGAAAAGAGTAAACAATCAAGCCGGGCGCGTTGGCTCATGCCTGTAATCCTAGCACTCTGGGAAGCCGAGGCGGGAGGATCGCTCAAGGTCAGGAGTTCGAGACCAGCCTGAGCAAGAGCAAGACCCTGTCTCTACTAAAAATAGAAAGAAATTATCTGGACAACTAAAAATATATAGAAAAAATTAGCCAGGCATGGTGGCACATGCCTGTAGTCCCAGCTACTCGGGAGGCTGAGGCAGAAGGATTGCTTGAGCCCAGGAGTTGGAGGTTGCTGTGAGCTAGGCTGACGCCACGGCACTCTAGCCTGGGCAACAGAGTGAGACTCTGTCTGAAAATAAAAAAAAGAGTAAACAATCACAAATACTAAAGGAGCTGCCTATGGCCTGTCTGCATCGAACAGATGTTAGTTCGGTTCATTCATGTACTTATAATTCATCTTTCCAGCTGAACGATGCGGGATGGGAAGATGAAACAACTAAGGCTTTGGGACATTAAGGAACTTGCCAAAGGTCACACAGCTAGAAAGTGGCAGGGCAGGGATTCAATTCCAGATCTTTCTGTCTCTGAAACTGGTTCTTAAGACCATACTTAGTCATCCACCCAGAGCCAGGCAAAGCCACTATACGTATGATCGTACAATAGCCCCTGGTTTCAACAGGGGATTAGTTACAGGACCCCCTACACACAGATAAAAAAATCCATGGATGCTTAGGTCCCTTATATGAAATGGAGTAGTCTTTGCATATAACTTACACACATCCTCCTGTGCAGTTCAAATCATCTCTAAATGACTTATAATACTTAATATAATACGAATGCTATGTAAATAGTTACGGTGTACATTTTTTATTTGTATTATTTTTTATTTGTTGTATTGTTACTTTGTATTTTTTATCCCTTCAATCAGTAGTTGACTGGATCCACAGGTGTAGAGCCCACGGATGCGGAGGGCCGACTGTACACATACTAGATGCTCAGTAAATCCAGCTTGTGGACTGTGGTTTCCTCTTTAAGATCTTTTCTTTTAAGCTTCCTTCTCACTACGAGCCATTTCGTGCAACCATCAGAACTCTAATAAACTGTCCAAGAAACCAATTCAAAATAAATTATCAGACTGTGCAGTCTTTGTGAGAAGCCTGTATCTGTTTTTGTACAGTGATGACCTCTAGGGAAACCTAGCTCAGTGTGTCAGCCGGACTCAAGGGAGTATTTGCATCTTACTCTACAAATTGCCTACAACAGGCTCTTTGAAGGATGGAAAACATATTCCCCTAAGACCTGGGAAGGCTAAATAGTTAATAGCTTCCCAAGGGTTTTATGTATTACTAGGATACCAACAGCTATCACGGGTCATTAAATATCAAAGTTTATGCTCAATTTTAGACCATGACCTTGGATTGAAAAAATAAAAAGTTTATGTTCAAGAAGCCCCCCTTCCCCCCAAAAATCCAAGTTCTCTGAGGCTGATTTGTTTTCAAAAATACCCCAACTAGGAGAAAGTTCCAGAAGCCATTTAAGTATCATGCAAGTAAAATGAGAGTTGCACAGATCGGTGGTAATAAGTCTCCTTCTTACTTTTCATCCTGGAGCTTTCTCGTAGCACTGGCTGCTTCTCCCAAGCACTCTCTTACTTTCTCCTTCTTTTTTGGTGAGGATCAGAGTTGTCTACCCAATTCCCAAGCAGTTTTTATCAGTTCATCTTCTTAGATATCTTTGATTTCTTCTTTGGTTCTTTTGAGTTCTTAAGAACTGAGGTTCTTTAAGCCAAATCAGGCACACAAATTTAGGTCGAATGACTGCTGTTTCTTAGCCCAGTCTCAGTAGCGAACGGGAAAGAGCTGGGCTCCTCACTCAACAGTGCTTGCAGTAACCTTAGGGATGTTTGCAGTAAAAGTATTCTCTGATTTTCCAGTTAGTCACTTTCATATTCTCGGTTTCCCACCCCCTCTTTATGTCCTCTATGTGGGGGAATTTCAAAATATATTCTAGCCAGCATTGGCCCTATGTCCTAGCTTCTGTGTATGGTTTGGGCCAACTGTCACTTCCCTCCCAGCATGGAGTGAGACTGGGTTGGCTGCTGGCTTGGGAAAGGAGTGGTGGAAGAAATTGGGGGAGGGGCAGGCAAGGGCAGGGGCAGGACATGAGATAGAGGGTCTTGGGATGAACATTTATCCTCTTGAGCTATTTATGTATCTTTAACCAACATTCCTGTTGTCCCAGCTATAAATTTATAAGTTGTATAAATCAGGCCTGCCTGGTCACTTAACCAGCAAATTTAGCAAATTTATGAGGCTAAGGACAAAAGAGATCTTTAAAACTGATAATTTCTTGTAAAAGAATGTGACAGTGTGGCCTGGGTTTCCAGGAAAGGTTAACCATTTCAGATATTCTCTTGCCATGGTCAGACCACTTATCCTGATTTATTTTATTTTATTTATTTATTTATTTTTTGAGACAGAGTCTTACTCTGTTGACTGGGCTAGAGTGCCGTGGCGTCATCCTTGCTCACAGCAACCTCAAACTCTTGCGCTCAAGTGATCCTCCTGCCTCAGCCTCCCTAGTAGCTGGGACTACAGTCTTGCACCACCACACCTGGATAATTTTTATATTTTTAGTACAGATAGGGGTCTCACTTTTGCTCAGGCTAGTCTCAAACTCCTGAGCTCAAGCAATCCTCCTGCCTCGTAAAATGATTGGTTTATTAAGGAAAAGGATCCAAGCTGTCCTTCAAGGAGAGAAAGCTGGATCACCAGATCCTCCTGCCTCAGCTTCCCGAGTAGCTGGAACTACAGGCATGCGCCACCATGCCCAGCTAATTTTTTCTATATATTTTTAGTTGGTCAATTAATTTCTTTCTATTTTTAATAGAGACAGGGTCTCGCTCTTGCTCAGGCTGGTCTCAAACTCCTGACCTTGAGCGATCCTCCTGCCTCGGCCTCCCAGAGCTAGGATTACAGGCGTGAGCCACTGTACCTGGCCTCCTGGGTTTTTTTGAGTTCAGAAAATATGGTCACTAACATATCAAATAACCAGTTGACTTAGTAAGAGCCTCACTTTTCTATTATTACACTTTCCCCTATAGACATAGAGCTGGTGCTTTGACCATATGAGATATAAAAACGATTACTCGCTTGTTTAATCAGCTGTCCTAGGAGTCAATGTTTCATTGCATTGGTGAGATTATCTTGTGGAAGGGACTATGACCACTAAAGTAAATGCTCCAACAATTACACTGCAGTCCAGTGAACAGGTTCTCATTTGTCAAGGTGGAGAACAAATGTAAATAACACAGACTGAACTGACCATTGGTACCCTACCTGGCTTCTTTCCTACTGAGTCTAAATTCCTCTTTCTTCTCAAGTATACTTGTATTTGTTCATATATTTTAAGAAGTGGTCGTTAATCCACAGAAAAGGTTGTTTTTTCCTTTCATGTAGAATGTTAAGAGATAGCATGGCAAAGCAGTGCAGGCATACCTTGTTTTATTACACTTTGCAGATATTGCATTTTTTCCAAATTGAAGGTTTGTGGCAATCCTGTGTTGAACAAGTCCATCAGTGCCATTTTTCCAATAGCGCGTGTTCACTTTGTGTCTCCATGTCACATCTTGGTAATTCACACAATATTTCAAACCTTTTCATCATCATCATCATTATTATTATTATTATTTTAGAAATGGGGTGGTCTTGCTATGTTGCCCAGGCTGGTCTCAAACTCCTGGCCTCAAATGATCCTCCCGCCTTGGCCTTACAAATTGCTAGGATTACAGGTGCGAGCCATCCCACCCAACCCATGTGTCTCACTTTAAATCAAAAGCTAGAAATGATTAAGCTTAGTGAGGAGGGCATATCAAAAGCTGAGATAGGCTGAAAGCTAAGCCTCTTGCACCAAAGTTAGCCAAGTTGTGAATGTAAAGGAAAAGTTCAAGGCTGAGGCTGGAGGGGGAGGGTCAAAGGTGAGTGTGACATAGCTTATGCATCTGAAGAGCTCCAAAGCCTCGTTTATGTGATAAAAGATTCTAGATGTAGAACTGGGTTGGACCAAAACTAGTGGGCTCTCAAATTCTTAGATGAACTTGTTCTCCAGGATGCCTCTTTACACTGGACTCTGTTTCCACAGTGAGGGCTGGGTGCGGTTTTCAGATTCCAAACCACAGAATGCTTCATCACTGCTCCTACACTGCTGCACGTTCGCCGCTGGGCTCACAGCTCCACGTTAGCAGACTGGCTGTGTGGTCTGAACTGAAGACTCCTGGACCAGGAGGCGGAGACCTGTTTCTGGTTCTGGTTCTCCATCTAGCTTGTGTATGACCTCAGTCTTCAAGCCTTCCGTTTTCTAATAGGTAGGATGTTGGGGCTTGCAATGGTGATTTCTAAGCTCCCCCAGATGGCAACAATTCTTAAATTTTCTTTTTTTTTAGACCAAGGTTAAAATGAATTGAAGAAGTTTATCACTTTCAAAGGATCTGACAAGTCCAGGCATGGTGGCTCATGCCTGGAATCCTAGCACTTTGGGAGGCCAAGGAGGGAGGATTGCTTGAAGCCAGGAGTTGGGGACCAGCCTGGCCAACATAGCAAGACGCCTGGAGCCGCGTGTCGCAGGCTGTTTTTTGTTTTTTAAAACAAAAAACAAACAAAAAAAATTAGCCAGGTACTCATCTGTAGTGCCAGCTACTTAGGAGGCTGAGACAGGAGGATCACTTGAGCCCAGAAGTTTAGACTGCAGTGAGGTGTGATCGTGCCACTGCACTTTAGCCTGGGCAACAGAGTGAAATCCTGTCTCAAAAAAAAGGTAAAATGGTTATGTATATTTTACCAGAGACAGAGAGAGAGAGAACCTGCGATCTAAAAATTAAATTTAAAAAAGAGAGAGAAAAAGGCCCCAAAGAAAGCACTCATGTAGAGGTACCTTTGGGTTGTGACTTTGACATCTGTGCATGGTGAGTGTCCACAGGGTGCTGGGATGGCCTTCAGCTGGTTGTTAACTTCTCGGAATGTCAGGGTCAGTATCTGCCCAGAACTGTGACCAGCAGATGCGTAATCTGTTCCATGATGATAAACATGCCAGGCCTCCGCTAAACCCTCCTTGTCATTCTTCCATCAATTCATTCACTCCACGTGCGTCAAATAACTGATGTATACAGTGGGAATATAAAATCAGACCCAAGAAATTTAACCTCGCTCTGAAGCTCGGATATGTTGAAACTGATAATTTCAACTCCTTTATATGGTGGGAATATAGTAACAAACAAGACCTAGTTTCTGCCCACATGGTGCTAATTTTCAGTCCTTCCCTCGATTAGGCTCGGTCAGGTCTCCCCGGAACACTGCCTGTGGCTCACTCAGCTCCGGCAGCGCGGCTAAGTGCGGTGCTGTGGTGCACCGAGCCCGGGCCAGGAATCAAAGGCCTAGGCTCCAGCCTGGTCCTTAACGTTCCTTTTGACAGCAGACCAGTCACCTTATCTGCAGGCCTCTGTGCCCCCATCAGCAAAATGGAAATGACTCATGGCGTCGGGATAAAAACGAGACTGAGAATATGAAAGGGCTCTGAGGCAAAAACATGAGATGATTGATTGTGGGGTGGCTGACTCCGGATGTTCTGTGGGGAGGAGCAGAGCAGATCCCCACGCGCCTCTCTGGGAGAGCAGTTGCTGTCACGCAGGCCGTCCCTCTCCCATTCGTCGCCTTGCCTTCCCCGGAGCAGGTTACAACAACCTCAGCGTGGCTTGGGCAAGCTACTGTCATCAGACCTTGCAGGTCTAGCAGCTGGCAGCTCTCCAGATCAGATAATGCACCTTATGTGTTTTCAAGTGTGGTGCAGAAAAGAGAAGGAGCTCAACAAGATGCTTGCAAGAGTGTGTTGTTCCAAAGGGAGACATCAGCGAAGAGGGCTGGCAGGCTGTGGTTCCTAGCTGCTGGCCCCAAGCCTAGGCCCTGTGTGGCCCTAGAAAACTTTCTTGGCCTCAGGGACCCTGCCTCTCCCTGCTTCCCTTAGATTTGTTTGCTTTTTCATTTTTCATTCAACAAACAAAAGGCACTGTATAAGATACCTGTTAAGAGATAAAAAAGAAAAAAGCAGGAGTTAAATCTCAGCTTTATTTTCTAGAGGTTCTGAGGTCTTAGGTAGATATGTAACCTCCTTACCATTTAGGGCTTCAGTTTTCTCATCTGTAAAATGGGAATAATATTAATACCTACCTAAAGGATTGTTATGAAGATGAAATGAGACAATGTAAGTCAAGCGTTTACATTGGCCTGGGCAAATGCACACGTGTTAGCTGTTGGGGTTAGCCTCTTTTAAATGCACAGGGCATTAACCTGTTAGTGGGCCAAGCAGGTTAATGTATGGAGGATACATACATTATTTACACTATTTACAATGTAAATAGTGATGTTTCCCTTCAGATTCCTTTGGCATCTTGCTGCAGTCACCCCCAAGTCTAGCTCTTCACAATTAAGACAGTTATTATCAAGCACTTCTCACTTCTCCCCTCCTGCCCTTAGCTGGGAGGCAATGCTCTTTCTCCTTTTCAAAGCCACGTTCCCACTCTGTTCTTCTCCCCCCCAATCTTTTCCTAACCTCCCGTTTTTTCATTCTGGTTTCTGCTCTTCTTTCTCTAGTGCCTTCTGTTCTGTAGACCTTCCAACTGTGGAACCACCTCCTCCCCGTAAGTCAGGACGGAGTCACCTCCGCCCAGCAAGGAAAGAGAGTTCCTCTTCCCTCCTTCCACCCGAAAAGAAATGGAGGAGTGAGTGCAGGCTTTTGGCTACCTAACAGGCTGCTGACCCACTATGGCTCCAAACCCTTCAGGCTCCATGGCAATGTCAGACCTTGAGATCACTTCCAGTGATGTTTTTGCTGAAACTACTCCATTGCCATCTTCCAGAATCAGGGTTTTCCTGTGTCTGTGTTGCTTCTCCTGAATTCTTCAGGATGCTGAAGACCAGTTCCCTAACCCAGAAAATGTTTGCAGAACATTTTGCCTGAGGTTCTTGCAAGTCTGGAAAATGGAAAACCGTTAAGCAGCGTCACACCGTTGGCATCCCATTAGCCCAGGTGTCTGGTGTGCATCTGCTTGTTTGCACAGCACACAGCCAGCTCGTGTGCGCCCTGCACGTGGGCGCGAGCATGGGTGCCGGTGTGCACATGGAAGTCTGTAGACACGTGGATCCTTGCATTTACCGTGGACACCCACCCTCACTGCACCTAGAATGGATGGAGCCGCTTGTCGCAGGCTGTACCTGTCGGCAGTTAGCAGAGTACTAAGTACTACAGTATACAAAAGGTGCTCAGTAAATGCCTGGTGATTGGTTAGTTCATTGATTGGTTTACTCATTCCTCCCTAGCCTGCAGATTGTTACTTCTGACCACCATTAAGACTGTGGAAGGTAAAGGATTGTCCTACATCTTCCTTCCATGTGCAGAAGCTGGTCTTGTTCCAGTCCAGAAAGAAAATAGGAACAGACCTGGTGGGTTCAGAAAAGTCAGTCCTGATCTGAGGGATCCTGAAAACATCCAAGTGGTCTTTGTCTAGGTCCACCAGTGTAAAGCACCTCTTCAGTGGGCTCAGGCCATCCTAGAAGTCCTGGACCTGCTACCTCTAGACGCTCCTGAAACCATCCGTGTCATCAGGGTCTGAACTCGCACAGGACTGTGTTTCTGATGGCAGCTGTCACAACACTGGCTAGTAAATGGGCCCTTAAATGTTGTGGGCTGTTTGTTTTATTTTTTGATAATGATAATGGTAATAATGATGACATCCTAGAGGTGACCTACAGCCTGGCCAAACCTACTGGGGCCTCTTGATCAAATCCATGGCTTGGAGAATGGAAATTTTCTGAGCTGGGCTGTATGTAGACAGACCTCACATTCCAGGGCAGCAGCAAGATGGGAACGGCCTTTGCTCTCTGTCTCTTTTCCCTATCTGCCCCTTGTTTTACCCTTTTATCTGGATGTTGGGGCCCAGTAGGGATGTTGGGGTGTGCAGGACTCACTGACGGCAGGGCTGAGATACTCAGGCACACTGGCGTGGGCTCGGGTGCCCTCCTCTGGCCCCTCTGGGTGGCACCCCACAGGGCAGTCGGTGCAGCCCAGTCCGGTGCTCTAGCTGGCAAGCCTTGGCCTGCCTCAACCACGACATCACAGCCCCTCAGCTGCCAGCTGGGCAGGGGCGGGGTGGCCGCAGGCGATTCAGGTCCCTGGGCCTGCCTCCCAGCAGCAGCAGGCTAGGGCGTGTGGGGGTCATCAGGGCCATCTGTCTACCCCCCAGGGAGGAGCCAGGGAGGCCTTAGGGTCCCACCTCTCCACTGCTGTGCTGCCAGCGACAGGGAGAGGGGAAGGGAGCTGAGCAACCGTCCACAAGCCTGGGCCAGCCCTGCGCACAGACACAGCTGGGCGGTGTATCTTCAGCTTGAAGGGAGGGTTCAGAAACTAGGCAGAGGCGGGAGGCCCACACTCAGGTGCTCTCGCGTCCAGCTTTCCAGCTCTTTGGGACTATGGGACAATATATGTGGGTCTCCACACTCCCCCTTGCATTCCTTTGGCTTTTATGGAGAGATGTTAGTGGCCGAATTAGAGGGTAAGGAAATGGTCTGGAGTGTGTGTGTGTGTGTGTGTGTGTGTGAGAGAGAGAGAGAGAGAGAGAGAGGTGGGTGGGTGTGCAGGAGGCAATGGGGCAGGGATAGGAGAGCAGGGACAGGCTGTAACTAAGCGGGCACCTGACACCAGGCGATCGTGGTGGTGACGGCAGAGGCACGTTCAATATAGAGTAATGGAATTAAGTACACAGGCTTTTGTCCTGAGTTCAAGTACTGGCTTGATCTCTTCACTGCCTTTGTGAATTTTGGCAAGAATTTTAATCTCAAGCTACATTTTTGTATAGGTTTAATGTATTAATTTTTAATTTTTAAATTCTTTTTAGAGACAAGGTCTCTCTACACTGCCCAGGCTGGAGTGCAGTGCCTGTTCACAGGTACAGTCACAGCTCACAGCAGCCTTGAACTCCTGGGCTCAAGCGATCCTCCTGCCTCAGCCTCCTGAGTAGCTGGGACTATAGGCATGTGCCACCAGGCCTGGCTGGTTTATTATATTAAATAAAATAATCTTTGTTTCTTTTAATATAAATATAATAGCCATACGTATAAGTAGACATGTGTGTACATATAAGCCTTACACATAAATGCTAACCTATTATATAGTTACATTAATAATAATTTTTATTACATCAAGTTCCCTGGGGCATCATGCACTAGAAAGGTTTAGCCACACATCCTGTCTCTGCCATTGGAGCTTAGGGTTTTCCTTAGAGACACCTTCCTTGGTGACCTGTCCCTGGTTTCATCCCAGACTGTGCCACCTCAGGTTTCTGGTGGGGTCTAGACCCTACCGGCTTCCCGCCATAGCAGCTTTGTCCTGTTGAGGACATGTGACTGACACTTCAGTGCTCTCCAAGGACAGAGCCACAGTCCTGGTTTTTCGCCCCAGGACTCAGCGCTGGTTCCTGGCATTTCTGGACCGTGCCATGGATGTTATGGCCTCTCATTTGTTCCCTAGACAACCTCCTGTCCTCTAGTGGGACAAGGGCTCTGTGTCTGTTCAGCTCCTGGATTTCATCACCTTTTCTCATTCCAGTTTTAGTCTCTGGTGAGCAATTCTTTGTGCAGACCCTGGGGCTTCTTAGTAAACCATCTCCATTCACCCTGTATCTGTAGGACCTTTGCATCTGGACCTTTGCACCTTTGCATGTGGAACCAGCCCTTCCTGGTCCCCCCACCCTCCCTTCCTAGGACCCTTTCTAATGGAGCCCTGCCCCCGAGGCTGGGGCACCTCTGCCTCAGGGTGTCACCCCACTCTCACTCCACTGTTGCACTTTTCTTTCAGGCCTCCCTCTCAGCTGCAGGCCCCCTGCTGGTATTCCTGAATTGTTCTCAGGTTCCCTGCTGATGGAGGGAGCTGGCCTTTTGAGGTGGGGAGGTAACTCTTTTGCTCTATCGTTAACCCCATTCACTTCTGGGTGGACGTGCATCACCTGCTGGGTTGGGCTGCCTGCGCCCAGTTACATCTGTAGGTGGATAGTCCATTTCCACAGGAGCAAGAAGTAACATGTGGGAGTGTGAGGTGAACCTAACTCATTTGGGGCTGATGGTATTACTCCCAGTGTAGACCAGCAGATGATCTGAATATATTCTGGGGCCATATATTGGGCTCATCTCTGCTCACCATGGAGCGATGTGTGTGCACGCATGTATTACTAGCCTTTTCCACAGTGAAATGAAACTCTTAGCATGGTGCCTTACATATAGTAAGTGCTCAGTAGGGGTTAGCTGCTGTTAGTATTGCGATATTACAATTACTTAGGAGCAAAAGCAACGCATCTTGCCATGTGCCTTGTAAAATGCCCTCTTAGACATTGGTAGGGCTTTGAGTACATGCATGCGTGTTAGGCTGGTTTGGGGAGGCTTTTCCTATAGTGGGCGTGGCTCTAGCGTGTTGTAGGTCAGCTAGTTAGTCCGGGGTCTTTTTTAACAGGCTTTAGGACTTTATACCTATGTGCGAATTTAGTCTGAACTTTCTGCCTGGTAAGTTGAAAGTGCTTTGAAGTGTTTTAGCCCCCAGGAGTGGGGTTAGGAGGCCCAGCCTGCAGTTCCACTACAGAATCTGCAACACCACCTGCAGCCTGAGCATCACGGGACTTCCTTTCTCTTTGGTACAATTCAGACCACGGACCAGGAGAAATAAACGCAAGATCTAGATCTGCAACATCATGACTAATAAGGAAAATAATAAGCTGCAGTGTGTTAAGTGCTTATTCTGTTCCAGGCACTAACTCCTTTGCATGGATTAACTTATTCGCTGTGTGACCTTGGGCTGATGACTTTACCTTTCTGTTTCTTCATCTCTAAAATGGAGATGACAACACCTAACAGGGAAGTGAGGGAAGGCGATGAAATGACGTATGTGCGAGTCTTCGAAAGGACTCACAGAGGGATGTGTGTCCCTTATGTGTATGCATGAGCCACATTTTCACCCATGAGCCAAAACAACGATCTTCAGGCCTCTGCAGAGTCTGCACTGCACAGGGCGGGATGCGGCAAAGCCCCGCTGATGTGGCTCTGATGGCCCAGCTCCGTGAAGGCAGAAGACAGGGCCTGTGGCAGTGCTTTATCTGCCATCTGAGACTGGGTGTCTGTCTCCTGGCACAAGCGTGACACCTGTCGCAGGAGAAACAGGCTCTGGCAGCTGGTGCTCTGGGAGGGAGGTCTGGCGGGAGCAGGAGGGGTTCGCTTAGCAGAGGGCGAGTGACAACTGTCAGTAGTTAAATCAGCACATTCTTTAGCTCCACGTTCCCCCAGGAGGGCTGAGCAGTGCCCGGGCACCCCTGGCAGGACGGGGAAGAGGGAGTGTGCGGAGGCTCGGCACAGGGCCTGGCGAGGAAGATGCACTGGGCGACCACTTGCAGGGGCCACAGAGCCACTCCCTCGAAACAGAGAGGAGGTGCCACCTGTCGCTGTGCCCCTGAGCCACTGCTGGTCCACATTCCGCTCACTTTGCTCAGTCAGCAGAGAAGAGAGTCAGAGAGCTACTGGCTGTTTCAAAAGGGATTGGAGCTCACGTCTTCTGACTCCCAAATCCAAAGCCCCAAACTCAGACATTTTTAGGAAGAAGGAATGCTTATTTGAGCACTTAGTGTGTCAGACACCACGCTAGGTCTGACACACCTGAGCCAATCCTCACAGCAGTCCTGTGAGGCAGGCGTTCTGTCCCCACCACCCGGATGAAGAAACTGAAACCAAAGACGTTCAGTTACCTGCTCAAGCAGTCCCAGGCTGTGCGTGCTGGGTATGCGGTTAGATCTTTCTGACCCAAAGCCTAGGTTGTCTTTCACTGTGGCGTGAGGCCTGCAAAGGGATTTTCGTGCTCCTTAAGTGACTGGAGGCGGATGTTGGCTGTCGCGAGTGTCTAGTACCTCAGAGCCTCCCAGACTCACCTGTGGCCCCGGGCAGGGCCTGCCTAGATTTAACTTCACTGGATCCCCTCCCCCGAACACCCTGCCCCTCAGTGAATTGTCCTCGGTCACTGAGAGAGCCACCTCTACCTTCCATTAAGGAGAATAGAACTGCACTCTGCCGCAGGCGGTAAAGACAGAGTCCGCTCAGTGTTGCCGCCGCAGGGGCAAGGGCCTTCAGGGTAGGGCTGAGCTCGGTTCTGAACACAGGCAAGACGACTGGAGGTTTGTAGCCACAGCAGAGTGAGGGGTCGGTGTATGGAAAATCACCAAGATGAGACATCCAGATAGGGGTTCTTGCTTGGCCAGCCTAGCAGATTCTTGCTGACAGCAAGGATTGGAGGCAGGCGCTTGATGAGATATCAAGGGTAGGGGATTCTCTGAATCAACTTAGCAGGATTCTTGCTGAAGCCTTGAGCTGGGCAGGCCCAGGACAGGGCCCAGGACAGGGCCCCGGGGTGAGGCCTTATGGAAAAGAGGGCTCAGAGGAGCCTGTCTAAGGTTTGATCGAAGAGAGAGTCTTTGTCCCTTTTCAGCAGGTGCCAGGACAAAGGGAGCGGAAGACCCACAATGTCACTTCATTGTTGGGTAAGTCGTCACTGCTTTGGTGTGACTTCCCGCAGTCAAAGAGTTTGGCTGGAGCTGAAAACCAGCCTCTGAAAATGTCTGTCTGAGACTCGCATTGACAGACAGATAGCATCTCTTTAAAAGTAAGTGGGTTTTCGTCATAAGAGCAAGGTCGGGCGAGGTGACCCAGAGCAAGGCAGGGCCTGTGCTCCCCTCCGCACAGGGTGACTCGCTCGTCACCTGGGCTCCTGAGCCCCCAACCATTAGCCAGCAGCTGCCTGGGGTTCTGCTGGGTTCTGCTGGGTTCTTTCTTTAGATCCCGGGTTTGCGTTGGGATTAGCAGATGAACCAGCAGCTTTTCCCCAAGCTCATCCAGAAATGGAGCGTGTCAGCTGAGAGCATTTCCCCCTTCCTCCCTCATTCCCTGTATTTTCACTCACCTCACTGGCTCCAGCATCCTGCTTCCGGAACGCACCAGAGGGCACTGAACTCGTCTGACCTGTTCCTGCCAGGGATGAACCTGTAGAAACCCCACCCCGGAGCAGGAGTGGAGGCTGGATGTCTGTGCAGGAACCCAGGGCATCGCTCTGCAGCTGTTCCTCTGCCCCGGAGTAAGAAAGTGCTGCCTTGTGGGACAGAGGCCCTGTGTTCTAATGCTGGCCTCAGAGCATCCAGCTCTGTGATTTTAAGCTCTGCGCTTCTCTTTCCCGATCTGTAAAGTGGGGTGATCAGGCGAGACCCCAAGGAGGCTCGAGGACATCGTGCCTGTGAGATGCACAGCATCTCAGGAAAGAAAAGCACCCCTACCCCACCCCCGCACCCCAGTGTGTGCCCATCCCCACCCCTCCCAGAGTCTGTGACATAAACATTCCGTGGGGCCCAGATCTGCGGGCTGCGCTGTCTCCTGTGTCAGGCTGGCCGCACGTGTCTCGCTGATGCTCACATGGGGTCCCTGTGACACAGACGCTTGCTGCCAACTGTTGGCTCCCAGTTGGCTCTGACTCCTTTGTACAGTGTCTGCCGCGGTGTCATGAGGCGTCTTGGAGAGAGCTGCTGGAGAGAAAGCTGCGGCCCCGGGGGCATCCACAGACACGTGTGGTTCTCCCCTCAGCCTCTCACTGCTTGCTGAGCGAGCCTAGATTAGTCGCTTGACCAGCCCGGCTCCCATTTTCTCATCTGAAATGAGGACTAGGTGATTTTGAGAGCCTCTTGACGGCCTGTGACTCCAGCTGGGGCTAACAGTGGTTCGATGCCACTTATATGAAGCCGAATGGCCGTGCCCAAGCCGGCTCCTTCCGGGTAGGGAGCTGTGAGCCAGGAGTCGCAGCGGTGGCTGACCACCGGCCTCCCGCCCCCACTGTCAGCACACGCGTGCACCCCGCACTCTCCTGTCCCCTCACTCTCGCCACAGTTTGGCTTCTTGCCTTTCCAGACGTGCGTAAGCCAGACAGTCCCAGAGCCTCCAGGGTGCGGTGCCAGCAGTCGGCACAGCCTCCAACCAATCCAGGAGCAGCTAGGCCTCGATCTTGCCTCTCCAGCTGTCCGTAAATGTGTCTGACAAGCACCAAGTCCCAGGCCCACCCTTCCCGCTGTCCCCTGGGTGCGGAGGACAGGACTGAGCCGGGAGGGCGATCGCTCTGCCTGTCATGGCCACAGCAGCTCTGGGGGCAGTGGGTCTCCAGAGGGCAGCAGGAGGGCCAGCAGTGGGAGCACAGGGATCGTCCCACCTGGCCTGGCTGCTTCTCTGGCCTGTGGAAGCAGCAACTGCTCATGGAGTGTCACCTTGTCCCCTCTCTGCTCTCTGACTGTGGCCAAGTGTGTGACTGTCCTCCCCCAACACACACCCCCACCGTATGAAGCGGGTGTGGAGCAGAAGGGAGGACGACTGCCTCTGTCATTCCTCCCAAGTCCTGCATGCGTGCGAGGTCTCCAAGTCATACCTTTGTCCTTTCTTCCTCCCCTCCCACAGGGTACAGCAGCTGGAGAGAGCTGGCCCAGGCTCTGGCCAGCAGGAATATTCCAGCTGTGGATCCAAACCTCCAGTTCTACCATCCCCAGAGGCTGAGACTTGAGGTACGTGACTGGGCCAGCCCCTTTCCCTGCTGCTGTGTTAAGATGGGCCTCACCTGCCCTGCCCCATGGCCTCCGTTATGGGGAAGCGCCACTCGGCTCGGGAGGAGAGGCAGAGGAGGCCACCCCTGGAGTCCTAGCCTGGCATCTGGGATCTCCCAGCTGAGCATGCAGAGATGGGCCTGACTTTCCTGTTTCTGCCTTTGTCACCCAGTCTAAGGTGCCCGTGTCTGGTAGCTCCAGGCATGTCCTGCCTCATGCTGGTGCAAGGGCTGGGCTGTACTTTGGTGGCGATACCAGATGCTCACTGCTGGGAGTCAGAGATGCTCAGGTAGACAGACACCCTCCCTGCAGGTAGCTGGGGGTATGGATTTGTGAGGGAGCATTTATTTCCCTGTGGTGTTTCTCGGGCCATTGGTCCTAGGGAGGCAAATTAGGGACATTGGGGTCTAACTCAGTCTGGAGCCCCAAGGCTGAGCCTGGAACAGACATGGATCCCCAAAGCTGGACCAGACCTCAGCGGAACCTGTGGACCCGCTGGGGTGTCCCTGAGGGACTCCCACGTGCTGGAACAAGTGACAAATCTGGGCAGAGCCTTGGGATGTGTGGAGGAAGAGGGAGTCAAGGGGCCTGCCCTCAAGAGGCCTTGATCTGATTTGGAAAAAAACGTTTTTTTGTTCCCCTTATGGGGAAGATGGAGGAAATCCAGGAAAGCGAAAGGGCCTCTGGCGCACACCCGGCGAGCCTTGCGGCGCAGCCCTAAGGGGCATCGTGCCCAAGGGTGTCCTGGGAAGGGTGCAGGGCAGCACCCTCAGGCGGGTGAGCTTCCTGGGGGCAGGACGTGTTTCCTGACTCTGCCTCCCCACGGGGCCTTCCAAGGGCCCTGCATCCTGTCCTACCCCCGCTTCTCATCCTAATGCCCCCAAGTTCATTCTTCATTCTCCCGCTAGGACCAAGCAGTCGGCCCAGGCGGAAGCAGTAACAGCAGCTACTTGAAGCAGAACAAGCCTGTGCCTTGGCTCTCGGAGGTAAGGGACGCTTACTGTCCCTGTTCTTTGAGAAGGTTGAAAAAATTTTTATAGAAAATTCCAGAGATTACAGAAATTTTCTTCTAGTTATTACTATTAAAATTTTTACCCTCAGGTAAAAATTACTCCTAGGCTCATTTGCTTTTATTCCTGTAGAGAAGGAACACTAACATTTGCTGAAGGCCTGCTGTGTGCTAGGCTTTGTATGTTGTCTCATGTCGCCATTATGGCCCTGTGAGGTAGTGTCATTATCCTCATTTCACAGGCAAAGAAAACAAGGCTCCGGAAAGTTACATGACTTTCACGGCTGTGCCAATCCCCAACTGGAAGACAGTTTCCTAAACTATCTTTCTTGGACCATTAATCCCCATAAGACATTCCAGGAAGGAAGGAGTGCATTTTTAAATAAGTTTTAAAAACTATATGCTACATCCCCTTCTCAGAAATGCACGTTAGCATATGAAAGGTTCTGAGAAGTTCAGCAGTAATCTGTTTAAGTGGATTTAGCTCAGCATGTCCAAAACTTATTTGCCTCCTGAATTGCTTTTTTCTGTGAAACACCGATTGATATTCTGTGAAACTAGTGTTCTAAGGAACATGCATTAGGAAACTGCTTTAGAAAATCTTTATAGGAGGCAGTTAAACATGTGCATAAAAGTTGTCAGAACCATCATGATACCTTTTCTTTATACAGGTTTTGACAGGTTCTTTTTCTTTTGGTGAAGAAACTGAGGCTTAGGGCCGGGTGCAGTGGCTCACGCCTGTAATCCTAGCACTCTGGGAGGCCGATCGAGACAGGTGGATCGCTTGAGGTCAAGAGTTCGAAACCAGCCTGAGCAAGAGCTGAGACCCCCCGTCTCTACTAAAAATAGAAAGAAATTAATTGGCCTACTAAAAATATATAGAAAAAATTAGCTGGGCATGGTGGCGCATGCCTGTAGTCCCAGCTACTCGAGAGTCTGAGGCAGGAGGATTGCTTGAGCCCAGGAGTTTGAGGTTACTGTGAGCTAGGCTGATGCCACGGCACGCTAGCCTGGGCAACAGAGACTCTGTCTCAAAACAAAACAAAAAAAAGAAACTGAGGCTTAGGGAAGTTAATTAACATGTACAAGATTACTTTAGGGAAGTACTTGTGCCAGGATTTCAGAGGAGCATGGTGCTTTGGGGATGAAATTTTTAAATTTGGGTTTGGTATTTTACAGCTTATTTAGAACCCAGACTGTTTTAGTGTCTTTTAGGCCTGTGGACATAGATTACTTTTCTTGGCTGGGTGGTATAGGTCAGCCCGTCATCTTTATCCACACCTGTCACAGATTGAGCTCTTCAGCCTGGTGGTTTCCTTTCCAATCCACCCATTTGCCCTGGGGCAGGAGTGAAGGAGGCAGTATCAAACAATTCCTTGTTAGGTGATCTGTGTTGTGAAACTGCTGCTTTTAAAGCCTTGAGAGAGGGTGGATTACAACACTGACACACCTGTACTGGGTGACATCATCAGGTATTTAAGCCTGCCCTACCTGGAGATAGTATTTTGAAAAGAAGTTGCCTTAACGATCTGGTGATCCAGCTTTCTCTCCTTGAAGGACAGCTTGGATCCTTTTCCTTAATAAACCAATCATTTTACGAGGCAGGAGGATTGCTTGAGCTCAGGAGTTTGAGACCAGCCTGAGCAAAAGTGAGACCCCCATCTGTACTAAAAATATAAAAATTATCCACGTGTGGTGATGCGAGACTGTAGTCCCAGCTACTCGGGAGGCTGAGGCAGGAGGATCACTTGAGCCCAAGAGTTTGAGGCTGCAGTGAACTATGATGTCACCACGGCACTTTAGCCTCAGCGACAGAGTGAGACTCTGTCTCAAACCAAAACAAAACAACCAATTATTTTGAAAGATTATAGCTACATTGCATTCTGCATTTATTAATAATTAATTTCCCAACTTTTTTGCCAATCAAGGATATATGTATAAATATGTAATGAAACAAAAGCAAGGACCAAGTAGTAAATAGTGATTAAAATACGATTAACTTTTTAAAGAAACATTTTATTTTGGTAAATATATATGGTCTTTTGGTGGTAAATGACTGATTTCCATTGATTTCATGGTTTTAATATCAAAATTAGCTTATAAAATCCCATTGCCATCTTCAGGGAATCATTGATCCAGTTCTGTTGTTTTCCCAACAAGGAAAACAGGGCCCTGGGCGGGTCAGTGGCAACGGTCACACAGCCCAGCCTGGCAGCCAGCCTGGCGCGTCGGGGCCTGCTGCGCGTCTCCTGACAGCCCTGCCTTTCGGGGCGCGCTGTCAGCAGGAGACTCCCGGCCGAACAGTAGCGGCCGCGTGCTGACGTCCACGAGCTGCTAGGAGCTGCCGGTCGCGCCGTACTCGCGGCTCTCAGGCCAGGGCCCAGAGTCGCCCGCTCCGCGGAGACTGCAGGCGGGCAGCCCTGCGCGGAGGAGCAAGGGCAGCTGGAAGGAGGGTGGCGGTCTCTTCTTTCGCTGTCGCTCTGCGCCAGGCTGTGGCTGGCAGCGCAGGGCCTCTGGCACCAGAAGTCACTCTCAGAGGCACAGCCGCCTTAGGGTTCTACTTGGTGTGTCAGAGAGAGACTGACCGGCTGGACGGCTGGGGCTGGGCTTCGTGGAGTGACTGTCCCCAAAGCCATATTCACGTCAACTCACATCATGACACTCATGGACAAACCCAGTGCCAGTCTTTTCATTTATTGGTCAATATACCCTCCTTCGACCCAAACACGACCTCTGCTCACCAGGCCACTCCCCGCAAAACCCAAAGTGGTTACAAGAAAGAAGTTTGTGATTACAAAGGCAGATCTGGGTTTCCGTGGGTGAATCGTGCAGGCTTTGCGGAGGCATTGTCTCTCTTGTGGACAGGGCTGCTACACAGACTCCTCTTCTCAGGCTCCAGTTGTTATTTAACAGTTTTATTGAGCTGTAATTCACATACCAAATAATTCAGCCATTTAAAGTGTGCAGTTCCATCGCTTTAGTGATATGCACAGAATTGTGCCTCCATCACAATCAATTCCAGAACACTTTCATGTTCTAAGAAAGAAACCCTGTGCTTCCTTGCCAGCTCCTCACTGCCCCCTTCCTGCTCCCCCAGCCCTCAGCAGATAGTCACCCACCTTCTGTGCCTGGAGATGTGTCTGTTCTGGACATTTTGTACAGCATGTGCTCCTCTGTGTCTGGCTTCTTTGACTCGGCATCACATTCCCAGGGTTCATCCGTGTTGTAGCGTGTCAGTGCTTTGTTTCTTGTGGTGCTGTGTGACATGCCATTGCATGGATTTACCATGTTGTATGTATCCATTCTTCTGTGGGTGGGCACTTGTGTTGCTTCTACTTTTGGGCCATTTTGAATAACGCTGCTATGAACATTTGTGTTCAAGTTTTTGTATGTTTCTGGCTTAACTGTTTGCAGAGCCCTAAATCACCACCATCGTAGCCTGTCTTCTAGTCTGTCCGCCTCGGCTGCTTCGGCGAGTCGCCTGCAGCACCTCCCTCAGCGTCCAGGGCTGCCCTATCTTCAGGCGCCGGGAGGCCCTGGCTCCATGCAGGAACTCCCTAGACGGACGGGTGTGACAGGGAAGCACAAGTAGATTGAGCACCTCGAAGGTCCAGACAGGATGCCGGCGTGGGGACGGTGACCTGTCAGCCTTCTCCTCCAGGGTGTGGCCTCGCTGCCCCGGAAGCTAAAAGGGAGCCACCAGCCAGGCGTGCAAGACTTGTGAGTGTGGGCCTGACCGAGCGCTGGCCAGTGCAGCAGAGGTTCCATCAGTGCTCACATCCCGTGGGCTTCTCACCTCTCCTGCCTCTGTGCCTCACGCCGCGGCCACAGCCCCTGGCACGGTGGCACCATGTGTTTGCATGTCTGTCTCCTTTGAAGCCCACATCTCTTTCGTGTGTGAGGGGTGCAGAGCACACACCCAGCTCTGAGAATAAAGGAAGGAACATGCTGTTCTGGGCTCAGCCCCTCCAAGCATTTGTCCATTCAGATGACTGCGCTGTGCAGGGGCGCGGGGAGGCCTCAGTGAGAAATATTGGAGAAGAGTCTTGAAGGATCTTTGAGCAGAAATTTGGCACGTGGGGAAGAAATGAAAAGGCCTTCCAGCCAGGAAATAGCAATAGCTCTTTCCACAGGGAGCAGAAGAGCAAGGCATTTGTGGCCAAGACAGGGAGTCTGGCGGGTGGAGTGCAGGGGTGTGCAATGGGGTGGCGTGAGGTGAGGCTGGAGGGCACGCCAGTCTCAAAAGTTAAAGTCTCTGTGCGCCACGGTGACGCTGTGTTTTGAAGCCTCTGAGGTTTTAGGCGTCAGAGTGACCACAGCAGTTCTGGAGGCTGTGAGGACCCAGGAGGGAGAAGCTGGTGCAGCAGCGAGGCCGAGAGGCTGGGCGTGGGGGTGGGCGACAGGATGTTCCTGCATGGGGACCACCAGGCTGGCCTCACCCTCCTGATCCGTATTCACACACACCCTCCCCACTGCCACAGGTTAACTGCTGTGTGTCTCTGGGGAGTCAGTTTACCTCTCTGAGCCTTAATAACCTCACCTCTAAAATGAGGGGATAGATAGATAATTTCTCCACTTTTTCTAACTGCAAGTTTCAAAACCATCATCAGTCATAGATATACTCTGGCGCTGGGAGTGACCAATGCGTCTCCCTGGGCCTTTGTCCCTGCTGAACAAGGAGGGAGTGACAGAGGGCCGTGCCAATGTACTGGGGTCCCACATCCCTGCCAGACAGATACAAAGTCTCTGAAATGTGGAGGGACACAAATTGTGGAGGGGCTACCTGGGGAAGAGGAGGGGTGCCCACTGGCCCCACAGAGCCCGGCCCACAGCGCCCGTGGGGAGCACCGTGTGTGGCTCCATGCTGGGGAAGGGCCCGGGGCCCAGAGGACGCATGGAGTCCTCTCCCTGCACCACCGCATTCCCCACCGCATCGCAGGCTGGCCCTGCTGAGGCTGGGGGGGGGCCCGGGGGGGGCAGCATAGCGCCTCCCCCCCACCCCGCTTCCTCCTTCCCCGGCCCAAACCCCTGTGGGCTCCGGGTTGAAGGCAGCAGGCGTCTCTGGTGGCCTGCCCTCGCGGGCGCGGGTCCAAGCACACTGCCCGGAGAGCCTCCCAGACACGGCGGACAGGAGGAGACAGCTGGGTCTTGTGAACTGGACTTGAGGAATTTCCCCAGAAGTGGCACAATGTTCCCATTATTTCCTTCCTTGAAGCCTTGACCCGCAGCCTGCCCACCCAGCCCGCATTGCCCCCCCACCCACCGAGCCACCGCTCCTATTCCTGTGAGTGGTGGCTGCTTCCCAAGGCCCCGCATTCCTCGCATTGACCAGGCCAGTGTCCCCAGGAAGGGCACATTGCTGAAGGGCAGGGAGTGACAGGCCCAGGTCTTTTCTGGGTCCCACTGTGGGGCAGTGTTTCCCTGAGGCTGTGCCCGCCCTGCGGCGGCGGCACTCCTGTCGAGGAGCTAGTCCCCTCTCTGCAGGTCTCTTGCAGAAGACCTGGTGCCACGTCTTTCTGTCTGGACGTCCAGTCTGGGTGTCCACCTCTGCCTAGTTTTCTGACGGCAGCTCAGATGCTGCCCCTGACGGGCTGGCGGGGAGGGCAGGCAGGGCCTGTGTGCGGACCAATCGCGGCTTCGCCTCCCACAGCCTGGACAGTAAGCCTGCGGGGCGAGCTGAAATCCAGTGTCCCTCCCTGTCCAGCCCGGCCTCAAACGTCCAGCCCTTCCACCCACACAGATGCAGGCTCAGGCCTGGCCCTGTCTTGGGAAGGGGCCTCTGCTGCCACCCTAGCCCAGTCCTGAGGAGGAAAGAGGGCACTTCCTCCCTCCTAACTGCCCCGCTGCCCTGCCGGAGCTCTCCCCGCAGCGGCCTGGCCAGGCGAGGCTTTGAGAGCTGCAGGAGGCGAGTGGGGCAGCCCAGGTACCTCACTGCGCACTTCCCCACGGGGGAGCCAGAAGCTGCCAGCTGCGCCTTTCCTCTTATTAGGGGGCAGCGGGGAGTCAGTCTCTTCCCAGTTCCCTGTCATCCGGCCATTCTTGCGGTTACCCCCCTGCCTGTGGAGTGCGACCCGGCCGCTTCCTGCATGGGGAGAGCGCCCAGGCCACAGGGGTGAGCATCGATGCGGGTTCCGGGAAGCGCCGGGCGTTCCCTGCACCGTGAGGGGAACACCGTGCCCTCTCCCTGCCCAGCCGAGCTGGCCACAGGGCAGTGTGGGAGCTCGCGCCCACCGCGCTTCTCTGCCCGCACAGTTCCGAGGCCGGGCCAACCTGCACGTGTTTGAAGACTGGTGTGGCAGCTCCATCCAGCAGCTCAGGAGGAACCCACACTTCCCACTGTACCCCCACGTGAGTGCCCGCGGCCGCCACGCCCACCTTCCTCTGCCCTACTTCCCCCTCTCCTCTGCTCTTGCTTTCTGTCTTCCTCATCTTTCCTTGCTTCTTTTCTGGTTCACATTCTTTCTTTTATCTCCTGAGCTCTTTTCCTCTGCCCAAATCTCCCTTGTTCCCTTCCCAGGGATTCTTTCAGTTTCATCCTCTGCATCATTTCAGTTCTAGGCTCTCATCATCATGGTACACAATACATTAATAGTTTACCCAGGGCCACCATGTACAGTTGTGCTGCTTGTGCACTGTAGAAGGTCACCAGGACAAAGAGGCAAGTGGGAGTTGAAAGTGAACCTGCACTCTACTCACCAAGCCACAGCCCTGGTCTCTCCTGTCTCTGTCCCCTCCTGGTCTTCCCACCAGTCCTGAGTGAACCAATTTCCTCTTTCCTCTTCTGGGTAACAGTTTCCTTCCCCTTTCTTGGCATAGGTCCGCACTACCCTGAGGAAGCTAGCCGTGTCCCCCAAATGGACCAACTATGGCCTCCGCATCTTTGGCTACCTGCACCCTTTCACCGATGGTGAGGCCAGCCCCAAAGCCCCACGCTTCTTCCTGCCCCACAATTCTGCAGGAGACCCAGAGAACATGACCCTTAGCTGAGAGATGAGCCTGCACTGGACCCTGTTAGTTCTCCCCTCGAGGAGAGGGGAAGCCGAGTCACTGTGCGGTCTCATCCAGCCTCCCCAGGCTGCCGCTCCACCCTCTGGCTGACCATCTGGGACTGGCCCATCTCTGTGCAAATCTCCTCTGTCCTCACGCTGCCTCCCTGGAGGCAGAGACCCCCACTTTGCAGAGCGGGCGGCCACAGCCCCGGGCCATGACCAGAGGCTCCCACCCTCGCAGAGCCCTGCGAGCTCTCACCTGGGAACTCTGCCCCTGCAGGGACAATCCAGTTTGCCATCGCTGCAGACGACAATGCCGAGTTCTGGCTGAGCCGTGATGACCAAGTCTCTGGCCTCCAGCTGCTGGCTAGCGTGGGCAAGGTAGGGGCAGCTCAGCAGAGCGCTCCCCTCCCCTCCGGGAGCCTGGCCACCGGGAGGCCGCCAAGTCCATCAGGAGACTCCTTGCTGTCAGCGTGTCTGGTGTGACACCCGGGACGGCACTCTCCAGGGGTGACAGCAAAGCATCCTCCCCCACCCCACCCCGTGCTACAGAGGGGTGACTGAGGCAGAGGGAGTCAGAGTCTGAGGCCAGGAACCGAGGATGCTAGAGAGTCATCTCTGGGCGGGGACCTAGCCACAGCATCCTCTGTGTCCTGCCATCCCAGCAGGGTGCTGAGGGGTCCCGCTGAGGTCTGCGTGGGGACTCAGGCCCGCTAGGAGGGTGGGTGGCTCTGCAGGGGTCAGCCAGCCACTCCCTAACAGTGCTGTTTTCTCTCCTGCCGCTCTCACCCTCCTCCTCCTCCCCCCAACTCCCTTCTCTGCTCTTCTCATTCCTGCCGCCCACTTCCCACCTCCCGTCCCTCCTCCTGTTTTCCCTTGTCCTCCTCCCTTCTCTTCTCTTCTCCCTGCCCACACTCCAGACTGGAAAGGAGTGGACGGCGCCTGGAGAGTTTGGCAAATTTCAGAGTCAGATTTCCAGGCCAGTGAGGTGAGCAGGGAGGGTCAGGGCACATGGGGGCGGCGGCGGCAGCGAGGGGCTCCCACCGCCTTCCTCATTTCACAGATGGAGACACAGGCCCAGAGAGTGGGACTTACCAAAGTCACACAGCTGTGTGGCACTCAGGGCTGGAAAACAGGTCTCCTTTCTCCTGCTCCTTGCCCTTCCCATCTTCTCCCCCCTGTGACAGCCTGGCCACCTCTGCCCAGGCTGCCGGGGGTTCCCAGGCTGTAATGACCTTGCAGGAGCCCCTTGGGAGGCTGGGGGACAGGGAAGCCTTTCCAGCCTGGAGTGGCTGGAAACCCCGAACGCGCTGGGGAAGGGAACTTAGCCGCAGCTGCGAGCGCCACCTGGTGGCCACACGCACAGGCAAGCACCGCACTGGCTCGAAGTCGGTGACACCAGAGGCTAGGAAGCGTCTGTGGAGGTGTGTGGGGCAGCGGAGGAAGAGAGGTGGCTTAGTTGGGCGTATTGTTAGATGGAAGGAAGAAGTTCTAATGCTCCACAGCAGAGTAGGGTGACTGCGTTAACAGTGTATTGTATACTTCAGAATAGCAAGAAGTGGGCTGGGCACAGCAGTGGCTTCCCCAGGTAATCCCAGCACTTTAGGAGGCAGGAAGATTGTTTGAGGCCAGGAGTTCGAGACCAGCCTGGGCAACATATCGAGACCCCCATCTCTACAAAAAAATTAAAAATTACCTGGGTGTGGTGGTGCACACCTATAGTCCCATTAGACTGGGGCAGGAGGCTCGTTTGAGCCCAAGAGTTCAAGACTGCAGTAAGCTATGATTACACCACTGTACTCTAGCCTGGGTGGCAGAGTGAGACCCCATCTCTGAAAAAAAAAAGAAGCAACAAGATATCACATGTACTCCATAAATATATACAAATATCACGTGTTGATAAAAGGTTAAAGAAATGGTAAAAAAAAAATTTAAAAAGAAGACCATGTTTCTTGCAGAGCGCTTGTGCGGTGCCAGCCACCGTGGCGAGCATGTGATAGGCAGTTCAGTGCAGCGGCTGACGGCGTGCGCTCTGAGGCAAGACTGCCTGGGCCCAGGTCCCAGCCCCACCACTCTCTGCCCGAGTCTTCTGTGCCTCAGTGTTCTCTGTGCAGGAGGGCTTACTGAGTTAGTGTGTATTTGATATAAGGCACTTGGAGCAGCGCCTGGCAGACAGTAACGACTCTGACAGGGCTAACTATGACTGTTCTTTCATCGGGTTCTTCCCGTTACCCTGCGAAGGAAGGGCTGTTGTCATGCCCATCTGACAGAAGAGAAAACCAAGGCCCACGGTCGGTGAGCGGTAGAGCAGGGGCTCTAACTAGGCAGTTGCCTCCAGGGATTCTCAGAGCAAGGAGACAGGGAGGAGGGAAGTTCTGGTAGTGGGAGAGAAGAAAGGGGGCAGAGGGCGGCCCCAGGCTCCGAGGAGACAGCCCTCACTTCCCTGTCCTCTCCCCTGCCAGCCTGTCAGCCTCCCACAGGTACTACTTTGAGGTGCTGCACAAGCAGAACGAGGAGGGCACGGACCACGTGGAGGTCGCGGTGAGTGCGCCGCTGCTCCCGCCCTCCCCGCGGTCCTTGCGCGCTCCTCCCTGTTCCCTGCACCCTGTTCAAAGCCCAGCCACCTCCAACCTTCCACATCTGCTCTTCTCTTCTAGTGGCGACGGAATGACCCTGGAGCCACGTTCACCATCATCGACTCCCCGTCACTGTCCCTGTTCGCGAGTGAGTAGGCTCTGCCCTTCTCCTGCAGGGGCAGGGAGGGCCTGGGGGTTTGGTCGAGGGTGAGGAGGGAGGGTGGAGGCTCAAGCGCAAGGTGCTGGGAACCTGGGTGCGAAGGGCCCAGAACAAGGAGCAGGGCCTGCTGGGACCTTGGGGTCAGGGCCATAAACTCTCCAGGGTCAGTGACCCCTTTCAGAACCTGCTAGAAGTTCTCTGATCCCTTGCCTCAGAAAAATGCCCTTGTTCAGCCACACACATTTTGGATACAATTTCAAGGGGATCCAGAGACTGCGAGGCTCACTCCAGATTAAAAATCTCTGTGTGAGTCCCAAGTCCAACCCCTCCTTTTACAGATGAGGCAACCATGGTTTTTACAAAGCCGTGGCCAGGGGAGAGGAGACTTTCCCACCTGCCTGAACTTGCAGTAAATGCACCCTTCAGTTGCACTTCCATTGCCTGTCGCTTCCTCAGCAAGACTCCTATCCTGAGACCCACTGAACACACGCTGTCCCGTCCGGTGGCTGGATGGGAGGGGCTGGAGAGGCAGGGAAAGTGTGTGTTGGGAGGGCAGGATGGCAGTGTGGGACGCAGGGTCACGGGAGGAAGTTGCTGGTGACTAAAGCACAAGCCCGCAGGTCAGGACAGAAGGTGCGGGTGGTGAGTGCCGGCGTGGTGCAGTGGGAGAGGGGGGTTGGAATCTTTAGACTGAGCGTGGCCAAGAAAGGGGCCATAGCAAAGTTCCGGTAAGAAACGAGTAAGCTGGAGGCTGGGCGCGGTGGCTAACGCCTATATTCCCAGCACTGTGGGAGGCTGAGGCAGGAGGATCACTTGAGCTCAGGAATTCGAGGCCAGCCTAGGCAACATAGCAAGACTCCATCTCTACAAAAAAATTTTAAAAATCAGCCGAGCAGGGTTGTGGGTCCGTAGTCCCAGCTGCACAGGAGGCTGCTCGGGAGGCCGAGGCAGGAGGATTGCTTGAGCCCAGGAGTTGGAGCCTGGGTGACGGAGACCCCCTCCATCTCTAAAAACACGAGAAGAAGGAGAGCTCTGTCTGGGGCTGAGGAGCGCAAAGGCGAGCACCCTGTGTCCTGCCCCACAGTGGCCTGGCCGGAAGCAGGGGAGGGAGGTGTAAGCCGACATGAGAGTACCAGGGGCCATGCTGGGGGGTGCCCCGCTCCCGCAGTCACTGCTGATTGCTCATTTGGGAGGCGGTGCTGCCTGGACGCGGGAACTAAGTCACCCGGTTCTGACTCGGCTTTGCTGCGTCCATGGTGTGCTGTTGGGCAAAGGACGTAGATTCTTTGTGCCACGTTCCTCGTCTGTAAAATAGGAATGATACAGTACCTAAGTCATGTGGTGGTTTTGGAGATTAAATGAGTTGATATTTGTAAGAGCTGTAGTGCCTGGCATATTATTGTTTGTTAAGTAAATTAAACATAGTGACAAATTTCTATCAGATAGCATTAAGACACTTTGAGGAAGAAGTATCTGTTTCCAGTTTACACAAAACCATGATGTGGGCTAGCCATGGGCCGACGGAGGGCCAGGCTGGGACAGATAGGTGACACCACAGCTGTCGCACGCTGGCGGTGAGAGAGACCACACAGGTCCTGCACCGTGCCCACTGGGACACAAGCCATCTGCGTCTCTTCCCTGCCCCTCAAAGGCGAGGGCTGGGCAGCTCCAGGACGCACAGCTTCCTCTGTTCTCCTCCTGGGCCTAGATGAGACCGCCCTAAGGATGGACGAGGTGGGCCACATCCCACAGACGGCGGCCAGCCACGCGGGCTCCTCGGACTCTCGCGCCAGGGACGAGCAGCCACCCGCCGACATGCTGCGGCCAGACCCACGGGACACGCTCTATCGAGGTGAGGCCTGGGCCTGCACTGGCATCAGCCTCGACAGCGCGCGGCCAGGCCTGTCGTGCTAGGGAAGACGCGTCGATTCCACCTCAGCATCCAAAAGCCACAGAATCTTTTATGTTCGTTGTAAAATACAGTATGCATATAGAAGGGCATGAGAGTGCTGTGCGCAGCTTCACAATTCTACAACTCATTTCAGAGCGAACGTTTGTGTTAGCACCACCCAGGACAAGAAACAGAAGCAGAACCCAGAAGTTCCCCATGTGTCCCTCTGCAATCACACATGTCCTAGTCTCTTATTGGATTCCAGCTCTTGTCATCCAGTGAAAGAAATATGTTGACACTAAGCGTGTCAACACACTAAGTCTTAATGTGTTATTCTGCTTGAGAGTGTTTACATTTTAAAAGGTGATAAAGCTCCCCCCTCCTCCCTCTCCCCCCAGAAATGGCGACTGGCTGCTAGCAGGGTGCAGGCGGTTGGAGGAAACCCAGCTATGGGTGCCACACAGGGTGATGCCTTTGTGGCCTCTTGGGAGTTTCCAGGCCTTATTGAGGCTACCCTATACAGTGACCCCAGTCATAGCTGTGCCTTCTGGCAGGACTATGTCCTGAGTCCTCTGCCACCAAGGTGCTCCTTGGATGGCCCTGCCCCAGGAGAGTGGGGCAGCCTGTGTGGCAGCCCTAGCCGGTGGACATCGACTCTGGCCACAGCTGCCACTGGTGACTACAGGACGGTGCCTACTCAGGGCAAGGGACTGCAGCCCTGGTTTCAGCACTGCCCCCCTCCTCTTTCCTTGCTGTCCTCAGTGCCTCTGATCCCCAAGTCTCATCTCCACCACGTCCTGCCTGACTGTCCCTACAAACCCAGCTACCTGGTGGAGGGGCTCCCTCTGCAGCGCTACCAGGGACTCCGGTTTGTAAGTCTTGGGTCTGGGCGGAGGCAGGACCGGGAGAGGGACTGCACCTGAGACTCGGCTGGGAGGTGATGGGCTGACGCCCCTCTTGTCCACTCCAGCCCAGCAGATAGGACAGCCTCTCAGGGCCCTGGGCTGGGAGAACCTGCATTCCCAGAGGGACTGCCCCAAGGATGGTGCTGCAGAGCCTGCACATGGGTCTGCCTTAGGACCCCCCCACGCACGCACACATGTGTGCACACACGCGCCAGCTCTGCCCCAGTGATGACGTCAGGCAGCCTGGCTGAGGCGTGTACACTCCGCTCCGCTCCAGCCAGCCAGTCGCCGGCAGTGTTTATGAGAGCCATGGATAGATACGGCACTGGGGACAATGGACTGTAGAGGGAGGTTAGTCGCAGAGAACCTTGAGCCCACGCGGAGACCAGAGCGGCAGAGTGAGCGCCGTGCTGTGCACCCGCAGCCAGAGATGAGTACGAGAGCCGGAGGCAGGGAGAGAGGTCAGGAGTCTTAGCCAGGTTGGAGAGCGGGTGGGCACACTTGAGAAGTTCTTTGGTGGTGGTGACCTCAAGCCATGTTTAAGGGGCGTAAGGGATGCAGTGAAGTAGATAAGAGGGGCTTGTCCCAGGGCTGTGGGAGGTGGCAGGTGAAGGTTCAGAGGCTGCAGGAGAAGAGCAGGTGGCAGAGGGAACAGGGCATGGTCTTGGCTACAATTGAGGGCTGGGAGCTAGGACAGCAGAGGAGGTTATGTGGACTAGGGAGCTGGACTTGGGTTGAGTTTGGTCAGAGAGCCCATAGGCATAGCAAGTGGAATGGAACGTCAGTCTCAGAACCAAAGGCTTCATTTGGAGCTCAAAGCAGCCCTCCTCTCCCCGCCACGGGCAGCTCGCTGGGAGCCCCGTGTGATCCCGGCCGGGGGAGGCTTAAACCTGCTGACTTATTTCCTGCCTTCTCACTTCTGCTGCTGCTTTGTCTACTTCCAGGTTCATCTGTCCTTTGTCTACCCCAATGACTACACCCGCCTGAGCCACATGGAGACCCACAATAAATGCTTCTACCAGGAAAATGCCTACTACCAGGACAGGTGAGTGGCACTAAGTGGGGCAAGATGATGGCCTTGCAGGGGCTCTGCAGGAGCCAGGAGAGACGCCACACTGGCGTGACCACAAGCGCCCTCCCAGCCCAAGGGGTCTTTGCTCTTACTGGGCACTTCACACACTGCACTCGCACCTGCCTCCAGCCTCCACTCTAGCCTGGGACAAAACTTCAGACTCCTGTTGGGCAGAGCCGGGGCTGAGCCTGCGCAACCCACACCTCCCTTCCTCCTGCAGGTTCAGCTTTCAGGAGTACATCAAGGCTGACCAGCCTGAGCAGCAGGGGCCGGAGCAGCCAGGTACAGAGTGACAGCTGAGGCTTCCGGGTCAGACAGAGGGGGGCAACACACACACACGTACGCACATATGCCAGCCCTGCCCCTGAGGAGCTTAAAATCCAGGTCATGTGGCCCCTCTCCCATATCCAAGGATAGGCAGTACCCGACACCCAAGTGAGAGCAGTTCTCCTATCTTTTCCATGTCAAGGTACGTGTAGAAAATGACACCATTTTTAGCAGTGTGCTGGGGCCAGCCGGAGGGAGTAGGGGCGCGGGAGGAAATGACCCAGTCTGCCCAGGGGATTGCTGGCCCTGGCACACTGCTGGGGAAGCTCTGCTGTGGAGAAGCACTCTTCCTGGGGCCTTTCTTCTTGAGGGATTAAGGCGTAGCTGGGTCCATTTGCTGGGTCCCTACTGGTGCTAGGCATCTGCCGGGCACTTTGTATACTTTATATCACTCAGTCTTCACAACAGCCCTGTGGGAGGTGGGTTATTACTCCCTTTATGCAGATGAAGACCTGGGGTTAAGTGAGATTGAGCACCTTGCCCAAGGCCACACAGCAGGTGGCAGAGCCTGTATCCAGTCCCATCTAGCCTTGGGTGGTCACACAGATGATCATCAGCTGCCTTGTATGTCTTGTTGGGAAAAGGTTGAAAACTCCTGACATGAGGAATGGTTGTTATTAACAACAGGTTTTGAGGTGGGCCTTCTAGAAGAGTCCCAGTATGGAGAAGTGGCAGAGGAGGCCCCCACCTCCAATGACCAGAACGCCAGGATGCTGGAGGGAAAACAAATGCCTACCTCTACCCCTGGGCAGGATGTCACTGACTACCGCCTCCGGAGCCTGCGGAAACTGCTGGCTCAGCCCCGGGAGGGCCTGCTGGTGCCCTTTTCCAAACGGAACTCCACAGCTTTCTTCCCAGTGAGGACCAGGGATGTCCCAGTCCAGCATCCAGAGAAGAGGAAGAGGAAAGCCAGCCCTGAGCCCAGCCAGGATTCACCTCATTCTGACAAGTGGACTCCTAGGCGCCCAGCAGGGAACCCGCCTCCAATGAAGAGGCCCAGGTCTGCCAGCGATGGCCACAGGAAGACTCTCGAGCAGTCGCAGTGGCTGAACCAAGTGGAGTCATACATTGCGGAGCAGAGAAGGGGTGACAGGATGGAGCCCCAGGCCCCAGGGAGGAGGTGGCAGGGGGAGGAGGAAGTGGTGGCAGCTGCAGGCCAGGAAGGACAAGTGGAGGGAGAGGAAGAGGAGGAAGAAGAGGAAGAAGAGGATATGAGTGAGGTGTTCGAGTACGTACCTGTGTTTGACCCAGTGGTAAACTGGGACCAGACATTCAGCTCCCGGAATCTCGACTTCCAAGCCCTGAGGACTGACTGGATTGATCTGAACTGTAACACGTCTGGCAACCTGCTGCTTCCAGAGCAGGAGGCTCTTGAGGTCACAAGGGTCTTCTTGAAGAAGCTCAACCAGAGGAGCCGGGGGTAAGGTAAAGGGCTCTCTGGAGCCAGGGCCTGGGGCACATGGTGGCCAGCTGGCCTGGAGGGCAGAGACCCAGGAGCTGGGAGCTGGTGCCCTCCACTGCAGAAACAGCTGGAATTCCCCCCAGAGCAGGCGCCTTGGACTGTGCCTGGGGCCCTGCCCCTGGGGAGGATTTGGACCAGTCAGATCTTTGTCCCACTATTAGGCAGGTTCTGGCCCAGGACATATATATATTGAGAACTGGGAGGGCTTGGTAGATGTGGTCCCCTCCCTCAGGGAAAGAGCTAATAAAGGGACAAATAGGCAAAACAGAGACTCAAAAATATAAATTAAGACCCCACATGTGGGCTGGAGGGCTAGAGCATGAGGCATGACTAGAGTTCTTTGTTCTTTCAGTCATTTAACCAATCAACATTTTTTGAGATAAAATTAATATACCATTAAATTCACCATTTTAGAGTACACATTTCAGTGGTTTTAAAAGTATATTCACAACGTTGTGCAACCATCACCACTGTCTAATTTCAGAACATTTTCATCACCTTTCAAAGAAACTCTGTACCTGTTAGTTGTTACTTCCCATTTTTCCCTTCTTCCAATACTTCGCAAGCACTACTTTACTTTCTATCTCTATAGCTTTGCCTATTCTGGACATTTCGTGTAAATAGAATTACATAATATGTGGCCTTTCTTTCACTTAGCCTGGCTTCTTTCACTTAGCAAAATGTTTTAAAGGTTCATCCATGTTGTAGAATTTATCAAGTACTTCATTCTTTTGTGTTGCTGAATAATATCCTATCATATGGATGGATATATGACATTTTGTGTACCCATTCCTCATTTGATGGACATTTGGGTTATTTCTACTTTTTGGCTATTACAAATACAATGCTGCAGTGAACATTCATGTACTAGTTTTTGTGTGGATATATTATATTTTCAATTCTCTTGGGTGTATACCCGGAGTAGAATTGCTGGGTCACATGGAAACTCTATATTTAACATTTTGAGGAACTTCTGGTCTGTTTGCAAATCAGCTGCATCGTTTTACATTCCCATCAGCAGCGTATGAGGGTTCTGGTTTCTTTACATCCTTATCAACACTTGTTATTTTCTATTATGTTTTGTTTTGTTTTAAATAGCTATACTAATGAATGTGAAATGGTATCATATGGTAGTTTTGATTTGCATTTCTCTAGTAACTAATAATCTTGAGCCAACCAATCGACATGTATCTATTAATAATAGCTCATTCATTATGGACTGTTGATTTGAACAGAGCAGTTTTTATTAATAAGGGTCAATTTCTCGAGGAACCTCTTCATTGTGACCCCTCTTATTGATCTTATGCACTTAGAATCTTAGAGCTGAAAAGAGCTTAGAGGTTATCACAACTCAATAGGTTCATCTTTAAAGATGGAGGCAGTGAACTCTAGAGAGGTTGTTCATCTTGCCTAAGACCCTGCAGTTCACCAATGGCAAAGCTAGGACAAAAAACAGGGTCTCTGGATACCTGGCCTTACAGGCTTCTACCACACCATAGCACCCTCACAGCATGGGAAGGAATTACTCAACTGCCCACCCTTTCTGCTATAGGAGGTACCAACTACAGCGCATTGTGAATGTGGAGAAGCGTCAGGACCAGCTACGTGGGGGTCGCTACCTCTTGGAGCTTGAACTGCTAGAACAAGGCCAACACCTGGTACGGCTCTCTGAATATGTGTCTACACGAGACTGGCAGGGCATCAATCCAGCTGGCAGGGAGGAGGCTGAGGCCCGGAACCTGCAAGGCCTAGTCTGGGACCCACACAACCGTCGGAGACGTGTTCTGGATGTCCAGACCTCAGAGCCCAAGCTGTGCTGGCCCCAAGGTTTCTCGTGGAATCACCGAGCCATGGTCCACTTCATTGTGCCTGGTAAGCCTCAAGCCATGCCTGGGCATTGTCAGCAGGGTAGGCATCCCAGTAATAATCATCATGAGCACCCAGGTCTGTTCCCACTGATTTGATCTCACAAGAACTTCAGGTTTTTTGTTTTGTTTTGTTCGAGACAGAGTCTTGCCCTGTCGCCTGGGCTAGAGTGCCGTGGCGTCAGCCTAGCTCACAGCAACCTCAAACTCCTGGGCTCAAGCGATCCTCCTGCCTCAGCCTCCTGAGTAGCTGGGACTACAGGCATGCGCAACCATGCCTGGCTAATTTTTTCTATATATTTTTAGTTGTCCAGCTAATATTTTTAGTAGAGACGGGGTCTCGCTTTGCTCAGATCTTGAACTCCTGACCTCAAGCGATCTTCCTACCTCAGCCTCCCAGAGTGCTAGGATTACAGGTGCAAGCCACTGCACCCAGCCAGATCTCACAAGAACTTCTGAGAGGTTGGGCGGTGGCTCATGCCTGCAATCCCAGTACTCTAGGAGGCTGAGGCAGGAGAATTGTTTGAGCTCAAGAGTTTGAGACCAGCCTGAGCAAGAGCAAGACTCCGTCTCTACTAAAAATAGAAAAATTAGCTGGGCATCATGGTGCGTGCCTGTAGTCCCAGCTACTTGGGAGGCTGGGGTAGGAGGATCACTTGAGCCCAGGAGTTTGAGGTTGCAGTCAGCTAGGCTGATGCCATGACACTCTAGCCCGGGCAACAGAGCAAGACTCTGTCTCAAAAAAACAAAAAAAAAAGAACTTCTGAAGAAGGACCACTTTACAGTTGAGGAAGCTGAGGCTCACAAAAGAAAAGTAGCTAGTTTAAGGTTACATGGCTAGTAAATGTTAGCACGAATAATAGATACTGACTCATAGGCCAGTGCTCTTTCTTCCACACTAGGTTTCAGGGCTGGATATGATCATCAGCTAGGGTTGTTGTACTGGGGGTTACAACTGGTCTGGGAAAATAAGACAGGGAGGGTACTTAATAGAGTGATGGGCTAGTTTTTATAATGAGAAGGGAACACACAACAGGCAGGTATATAACAGGGGCAGGACAGGAAATGAAGGATGATGGTAAGATGGACATATAGCAAGGTTTGATTGAGCATGGAAGGGTTACTGAGCCTCAGCCCAAGGCCTTCTCATGGCACTCTGCCTGGGAGGGCACACAGGGAGTGGGGTACAGAGGCCCCATTTACTGATGAGCCCCCCACCTTTATGTCTTGGTGCTACATTGCTGACAGTTTCCTATAGTTTCTTTATCCCCCAAGTGGAGGTCCAGTGGGAACTCCTGACTTGTGTTGGAACTGGGAGTGGAGATGCTCATCTTTGCCTTACCTCTGTTTCTCTCTCCCTGCCGGGCCACTGGGGTAGTGAAGAACCAGGCACGCTGGGTGCAGCAATTCATCAGAGACATGGAAAACCTGGTCCAGGTCACTGGTGACCCACACTTCAACATCATCCTCATTGACTATAGCAGTCAGGACATGGATGTCGAGATGGCACTGAAGAGGTCCAAGCTGCGGAGGTGAGGAGGACCCCTGGCTAGAGTGTAGCATGGGGCTGCTCCTCCCTCAAGTCTGAGGACTCTGGGGTCCAAGGTAGAGCCAGAAGTGCTGCCCAGCTGTCCTGATTCCCAGTCTCCAGATTTTTCTAGAGAACCCCCCTGCCCATAATCCCATCCTAGGAGCACATGTCACTTCTATTCCATGCCTGCCTGCAGGGGCAACTCCCTGCAGGGGACCACCACAGCCAAGTCCTAATACCAGCCCCTCTCCCTTCTTGCAGCTACCAGTACACGAAGCTAAACGGAAACTTTGAACGCTCGGCTGGACTTCAGGCTGGCATAGACCTGGTGAAGGTAAGGGCCTGGCAGGGGCTTGGGAAATGTGATTCAAGACTGGGTAAGAGGCAGAAAGACATTTGGGATGTGTAAGGCAGTCAGCCCCTCAGAGAGGAAGGGGGGAAGGGGAGGTGAGGACATGGAAGGGAGTGAGAACACAGAGGGTCCTCTGCTGGGCTGCAGATGACAGTGGAGCATTTGCCCAATTTTCAGAGTCCTTGGAGCCCATGAAGGCGGGGTGGTCAGAATACACTCTCTGAGGGTGAAAACGGCTCTGATACTCAGCACAGCACGGGGTTTAGTTCTGTGGAATTGTGAGCGTCATTCCAACAGGGAGGGCCCTGGGGAGTCTCCTGGCAGCCTGGCCCTGGTGGACAGGAGCTGCTGACCCTGGCACGTCTGTCCCTAGGACCCGCACAGCATCATCTTTCTCTGTGACCTCCACATCCACTTCCCAGCAGGAGTAGTCGATGCCATCCGGAAGCACTGTGTGGAGGGCAAGATGGCCTTCGCCCCCATGGTGATGAGGCTGCATTGTGGGGCCACCCCCCAGTGGCCTGAGGGTGAGCCCTGCCCCGGACTAGAGCTGGAAACAGTCACGTCTGTCTGTGTCAGCGTCCTCCCCGCCCTGCCCTCCGGTACCCTCTGCTCTCCTGGCAGTCTACCAGAGAGGGCCCTGGGGGCTGTAGCAAACCTTTCCTGCCCACCTTCACTTCATCCCATCATCAGATGCCCATGAAGCCTTTCCTGTGTGCCAGTTGCCATGCCCCAGGGAGGAAACAAAGGTGGAAAGATAGGGTCCTTGCTCGTGGGCAGGGAGATGCACAGGTAAACCGACGCTCAGCTGTGCCTTCAGGATCTGCTGTTGTCGGGTCCTGTTTGTGGGGCTGTCATCAGCCTGTGGGCACCACCTGGTATGACTGCTGCTTTTGCTGAACCCTGAACCTTAGCTAGGGGACCATCCCAAAACAGGTGAGAGACCTGACAGCTAAGACAGCTTTCGGCCTCCGTCACCCCACGCTCCACCCCATGTCCTGCTTTTCAGAAGAGGCTCTGGGAACCCAGCCCAGAAGCCTTCTTCGTTCTTCCCCTGGCCACTGGCTCTTCTCCCTGAAGCTTCTCATCTGTCCACAGGCTACTGGGAGGTGAATGGGTTTGGGCTGCTCGGCATCTACAAGTCAGACCTGGACAAGATCGGGGGCATGAACACCAAGGAGTTCCGGGACCGCTGGGGCGGGGAAGACTGGGAGCTGCTGGACAGGTGACTGGGACGAGGAGGGCACGGGGGACACCTGCTGGAATTCCTTTCCCCCGAGTCCTCCGGAGAGGGAACATGGCTGGAGCCACCTGGCTGTGTCCCTTGGCTGCAGATTCCCAACACTCTCCAATTGCTTACCTTACAAGACTCAGTTTCTCTGCCTGTTAGAGGGGATGATACTGCCTCTGTCTGTGTCACAGGGCTTGCGTCCTTGGTAAACTGTCAGAGGAAAAGCAAGAATCATTGAGCTGTGCATACGTAAACAGTAATGTTCTCAGCACCAGGAGAAGCTGACGGCGTTCTCCCTGGCCGATGACAGCTGCCCCCAAACAGCTGCCTAGGGCAGGAGGCTGTGGGCCTGGATAATGGAGACACAGGCAGAGGGTCAGGAAAGACTTTGGGGCCAGCAAAAGAGACAGTGTAGACCATTAACCACTTCGGTACGGCGCTCACCGGCCGCGAAGCCTCGCCCACAGCGGCACTCACAGTCCGCACGGCAGTGTGTGCTGTGCATTGACGACGCATCCGTTTTGCTCTTGTGTGATGAGGAAAGCCTGAAAGCACTGAAAGCTTGTTTTACTTTACAGGCAGCTTTACTTGTAATGTAATCAGAGTAGGTAACGTATACGTATATGTTTTCATGACGTTATTTTTAAATGTTCACAATTTTATTTTGATAAAGGAAAAATTAGAAAAGTCATCACAGCTGCCAGCTAAAGTCGACGCTCGGCTGTGCGCTAAATCACGGCTGTCGGCTAAAGTCGCTGTGCGCGTTCATCCGTGGCTGCCAACTACAGTCGACGCTGGTACCGAAGTGGTTAAAGGGCAACAGGACATCCAGGAGGTTGTGGGTCCCTGGAAGCCAGGCAACACGGAGGCTTGGGGAGGAAGGAAAGGGGCAGTGGTGTGGATGCCTCAGAGAAGGGGAGCCTACAGGACAAGCTGTGGGCTCAGCAGGTGGCAAGGGAGGGCGTGTGAGCAGGGAGCAAGGTTGGGCAGTGACACAGGGCGGGAAAGTGCGGAGCATGTGGCTGGGGTGGGAGTGGAGGCCATGTCTGGGAGTCCTCTTTCATGAAGTTTGCTACCGCGCATGGCAAGAGGGGGAAAGAGGATGAGACCTTGAGGTTTGAGCTTAGGGGGAGGGAGCAAAGGTGGCAGGGGGCAAGAAAGGGTAAAGTTGCTGGAACAGTGTCCAGGGAGGGGGCAGGGCAAGGTGAGGAGCGCTGGGGGAGGGGCCTTGTCGAGAAGGCATGAGGCGAGGCTAGATGCTCAGGGTGCCTGGCAAGCGGCTCACAAATGTAGCCTTGTTTATCCCCCCAAACCTCAGCAAGGTGGGTCTAGTTATCTCCATTTTCCAGATAAGAAAACTGAGTCTTGAAGAGAAGTTAATAACTTGCCCCAAATCTCACTCACTAAAGTGTCAGAGGCTTAAAAACTAGGTCTGTGCATGTTCTTCCCCTTGAGGGAAGAAGGCACAGGAGGAGAGCAATGCTGAGAGGACTGAAGGTGAAGGGGGTGTGAGAGAACCTGCACAGGTAACTCGGGTCTCATCGAGCGAGGTGGCGCTCCCGGAACGGACGGGAGCATGACCTGGGAAGCCGGGCCAGCAGTCTCCCGTGGCCGTGGTGCCGGGCTTTGCGCTTCGCCACAGTCTCCAGCAAGCTCCTGACCCTCCTGCCTCCTCTGAGCCAAGGAGAAAGAAAGTGCCCCCAAGTCCAGCTACTTGGGGAACAGGAGTGGAGGGGCCTGGGCGGGGTCCGCTGCTGCAGCCCTCTGCCTCCCCAGGGCTGTGACGCACTCCTGTGGCCGAGCGCCAGGTACCGGCTCTCGCCGCGCCTGCAGCTGTGCCGGGCGCTGGGCGTCAGCCTGGTCTCCGCCACACACACCTAGTGCGTGCGATGCTCGCGCTCTGCGAACACACGCCTGTGTACCATGCACGATCCTCTGATCTGTCCACATATACACGCGTGTATGAACTGCCGTCCTCCTCCTAGAGGCAGCAGACGGGCTCTGAAGGATGAGGTGACCGGCCTTGTCATGGAGCTGGGACGCACACCCCTGCCCCGCCCCGTTGGACGTGGGCACAGGAGGGGTGCGGGGCGGGGTCCTGGGCCTGCTCACAGCCTGCTCCTCCTTCCTGCAGGATCCTCCAAGCAGGCCTGGAAGTGGAACGTCTCTCCCTCAGGAATTTCTTCCATCACTTCCATTCCAAGCGAGGCATGTGGAACCGCCGCCAAATGAAGATGCTGTGACCCCGAGTGTGGCCCGCGGACCACCGGCTTCCTGCTCCTTGGTGGCAGTGCCCGCCGGTGCCCCTGCTTGCTTCTCGGGATGGGAGGGGGAGCAGGGCGGTGGCTGGGCCTCATGGGCCTCAGGGCTGACACCCCCTCCCCTGGGAGGGCTCCTCTCCACCGCTGGGCCTCTGGAAGGGAGGACTTTGGGGGAGAAGCCAGGAGAGGCCGCTGGCTCAGCCGACAGGTGGAGCAGCTCCTGAGGAGAGGCCTGCTCGAGAATAGCACGAAGGTGCGTTCCAGCGTCCACCACTCACAAGGAGTGCTGATCGTGAACTGGACACTCTTCTGTCAGATGTATTTTCTTGAGGTGGGTAACTAGAAAACAAAACTGCTGTGCAGACGCAGCACTGGCTACGAGAGGGTGCGCTGAGGTCCGCACTTGCAGACCTCAGACCCCTCCTGTGCCGAGGTGCGTCCCTTGGGCCATGTCCCTTCCTGAGGGCTGGCCCCACGTGGAGCAGGCTCGTGCCTTCCAGAGACACGCACATCTCTCCTGGTAGCCACCGAACAGCTGGCCACCAATCAGGGCATTAACCCCCCCAGGCGGTGCTCACTTCAGCCCAGAGACAGGACTGGCACAAGGCCCTGGTGCGAGAGGTTGGGAGACGGGGAACTGCGGGGTTTGGGCTCGCCATCCCCCGGCGTTGGGCACGGCGGCCATGCGGGGCAGGCCAGGCAAGGGAGAGCAGCCCTTTCCACCAGGCTCGCCTGTGGGGCGAGGCTCTGGAGAGGATGGCAAGAAGGGGAGAAAGGATGGGACACACATGTCAGCTTCCCTCAGCCGAGGAGCAGGGCAGAGAGGGATTGAAAGGGAGGTGGAAGACATGTGTCCTCCCAGTCCAGCTCCCCTGCAGACTCACCCCTGTGCAAGGAGAGCCCTGGACACCCGGCCTGGAGCGGAAGAGGAGGAAGGTTTGGGCAAATCCTGGACTGGGGGCCAGGGGCAGGCTAGGAAGGGGACAGGGGAGCAGTTTGGGGAGGTGAGGACATCACCCTGGGATGGCATCTGCAGGTGGAAGGGAGCAGGGGCAGGAGGGACTGAAAGGTGAAGCAGTTTCAGGGAAAATAGCCCTTGGCCTCAGCCTTCAGCCACCCTTCCTGTCACCTGATGGTCACGTATTCTCTTGCACTAATAATCCCCGGTGCTTCTGTGGCTGGGGATTTTTCTACTGCTGCTGCTGCCTCCACTGCTGCTGTGAATTCACCAATGGTGCATTGGACATCTGGGTCTTGAACTCCAGATTCTGTTCGGGGTGAGCGCAGGGCTCCTGCTGTGAGGAAGGGCTCGTGGAAGCTGTGCCGGGGCCCAGGGGACCAGCCGGCTGAGCCCACGCTCCAGGCGGCCACAGTCGGAATCCCAGCATTTGGAGCCAGGGGGTCTACCCAGGGGGTCTACCCAGGTTCTGCATTCACCAAGAGCATAGGCTTGGCAGACAAGAGGACGGAGCCCGTGATGAGCCTTCTGGGGATCCAGGAGAATTCGTCTCCCTCTACAGAATCAGGGAGGACGGAGACTTTGCAGTTAATAGGTCGTGGCTCACAAATGCCATATCTGCTCCCTGGCTATAGCTTTTTCTGGTCCCGGCTCAGGCCTATTGCCCCCTGGCAAGGGCCTGTGGAGAGCAGGCTGGGGCTGCAGTTGGCAAGCTGGGCTTCCGGGCTTCTTTCTGGAGCTCTGCATCCCTGGGCATCACGCTGGAAGGCTGGGACCGCCTGAGCAGCCTTCCTGCTTCACTTCTGACGACCAGGAGCCAGCCCTGCCTTTCCGCCCTGCCCACCACCCCTCTGTCCCTGGCCAGTGCCTTGTGTTTGATGTTTGTTACCTCTACACCATCTGCCTTAAGGGGAAGGGCCTGGCATGGCCCCTACTCTGCAGGGAAACACCTTGGGTCAGGGGAGGGAGTGCGATTGGGGAGGGCATTAAATATAGCATCTTCTTAGGAAAAAAAGGTTCCTGTTGCCCATTCATGGTGGGAGAGGGCTGGGCTGAGGGGCCCAGGTGGACATGCCAAGGGTTCCCCACACCATGCGCCACCCCTTGTCACCAGTTTTGTGCCTGCTGTGTGGGGACAGCCTTCTCTGTGCTGTCCCTGTCTATATTCCTTAAACACATGCTTGAGAAGCTGATAACGTGAAAGCCAGAACACATTTATAATACGTTCCTGAAAAGGGTTGTGCGTGTATGCATCCATCCAGAATTGACTATAACGAAGGGAGCAGGTGGTAATGAGCCGGAGGCCTCTGCAGCCAAGGAAGTTGACTCGACAGGACCACAGGAGAGGGAGTGATTTAAAAGCCTGCTCACCCTCCAGGCCTGGGGTTTGCTCTTTGCAGCCTTCTCCAGGACACAGATGGGAAGGGCATCCAGGGACCAGCTTGGATGTTTGCTCCTTCAGGACTGAAGACAAAAAGATTGACTCAGAGTGGATTTGTAGAAACCTTTATAGACAGAAGTCAGCCCATTATACATGGAGGGAAAACTGAGGCCTGGAGCAGAGGGCAGGAGTGGGTGGAGTCAGAACCAGAGTCCTTAAGCTGGGCAGACTTGGCCTTGGGCAGACACGTATTAGGTTTAGGAGATGCTACCAGGGAGGAAAGGTCAGTCGTAGCCGAGTCTGAGCTCAGGACTCCAGACCAAGATGAAATTCACCTAAAGCAATAATAAAATCATCTCAATTCAGGGGCTGTGGGTAGGGAGCAAGGACATCTGTGTTGCCCTCTTAGGAGCTCTTGGACTGTGGAAGGTGCCCACGAGCCTGGCAGATCAGGGAAAAAGGCCGCAGAGGCAGTTCCAGCAGCTGCAGGGAAGCAGAGAAGAGGCAGTGAGGAGGGTGGCCGCACTGGTGCGCCCCAGACGGCAGTGTGCACACGGCTCTCCTGGTGGCATAGTGGAACGCATGTGCCGGCGCAGCAGGTCTGGAGTGGAGCCGGGGATTCTGCATCTCACAGGCACCCAGGTGGTTCTGTAGATGCCAGTGGACCGTGGACTGTGATCTGAATAGCAAGGACTGCTAGACAGTGCCAAGGAGACATCCCACATCTCCATCGTCCCCATTGCCAGGGGCAGAGCCACCACATGGTGTCCCAGCCCGTCCCAGGCTGTGGAATCTGAGCCTAAGAACCGAAGCAGAGGCGCCATTCCCAGACCAAGCTCTAAGACCCCATCCTTGGTGGTGCCATAGGCCTTCAAGGGCCCTGTCTCCTAACCCAAACCCTCAGGGGCCTCCCACTTCCCTCCTCACCTGTGTCCTAGGCTGGTTTCAGAGTAGATTCCTCGAGACCCTGACAGCCAGGAACCCTGACATATGTGCCCCGAAGGCCGTAATGAACACATTGATGACTACCGTGAGGAAGACCAAGGTGGTGGCAGCATTGTTGAGCTGGTCCAGCCACCGCTGCTTTTCTACCTCATTCAAGTTCAGCCGCGCTGTGGGCAAGGGGGCATGGGAGGAGAGAGTCAGGGTGGGGCCACGGCCAGGGGCTCCCCTCACGACACCCACCAGAGTTTGCAAAGAGTCTGGCCCTTCAGAGACCCACGCAGCAGGAGTCAAGGGAGGGGGTCGTCACTGGGCTGAGATGCCTCTGCCCCCACTGCCCAGTGCGTGGGGCACCCACAGGGTGCTTCGTCCACTGGGGGTTGGGGCGCTCAGACTGGGTCTAACAAGAGTGGGAATGAGTGCCCCGGGGAAAGGCTGTAAGGGACTCTGCCACGAGTTAGTGGGGACAGTCGTGCAGTGGTGCGATGGGGCTCAGGAAGATAGGACAGGGTGCCTGCCCTCGCTGTCGGGGCCTTTGTGGGTGCAGAGGGCTGATGGCGTCAGGGAGTGGCCCGTGCAGACGCGGCAGCACAGGGAGGCACTTGGGGCTTTGCCCAGGCACAAAGCCTGTCTCTGGGCCAGGCTCCTCACCGATGACCACCAGGAGGATGCCAGTGGCCACCTGCAAGAGCAGAGAGGTGCTGATGAGGGTGGTGAGGGTGGCGCAGTAGTGAGAGGACGGCCCCTGCTCCAGCACCGCCTTCAGCCGCGTGGCATTGGAAGAGAGCCACGTCCAGCATGCTCTCGGCCACACTTCTTGGTGGCGTAATGTTCAGGTTGATGGGCTGGCTGCCCCTGGGGCTGGCGTTCCCGGGCTGTATGGGAGAAAGCACAGGCCGGCCTGGGAGGCTCTGGAAGGGAAGCAGTGGAGAGATGGGAGGGAGGAGAGAGGTTTTAAAACTATTCCCAAACCAGGTGGGAAGCCAAGGACAAACGACGCCCTTCTCATTGCATGGCCCGAAAAAGTGAAGGGCTGGGCTGGAAAAGCAGCAAGGCCCTTCGCGCTCTGCAGCGGCGCGTGCTGAGGCTGGTGTTTCCTGGAGGCCTCACGCCGCGCATCCCGCGGAGGAGTGGGGAGGTTCTCGTTTTAGTCGCTGTTTTACCTGGGACAGGCCTTAGCTGCGGGCTTTCTTTTCCTCTGAGAGGAAAGCACCCAAGAAGACAATAGAAGGAGGTTTAGGGCTTGGGCAAAGTAGCAAAAGACATCTCTTCTTTTGGAGTGACACAGCCCGAGGCAGGGTGCTCAGCCCTGCTCAGGCACATGTGCCACCGGACACGACTGTCCGGATACACGTATCTATGCATGCACGTGTGCGTGCATGCATACACACAGTGATGCATACTAGTTAAATGCTCTCAATGTAATTGTTTTAATTATTTTTTGGCTATGATTTATTGAAGCATAATTTACATTTGATTTTGGGTATAAAATAAAGCTCCTATTCTCGAGAAGCCACTAATTCCAAAAGATGGAATGGCAATACAGGGCGTATGGTATAGGCGTCTGGGTTGGGCCAAGAAATTCAAACTGGGTGCTTCAGGCAATCTGCTGTCACTCAGGAGCACTTGGGAGATAAATTTAGCAGCAGTGCTTGGAATCATCTGGGCCAGGAGGTACCAGAAGCAGGGAGACTTGCTTAAAAGTTATGGTCTTGATTTAGGGTTAGGGTGACAGGGAACTGAAGTGGAGTGGTGGTGAGAAAGGAAGGGAGGACTCTGAAAGATGCTACCTACTGGAGGTGGAGAAGCCGACCCAGCAGATCTGCACAACAGGATAGATGTCAGGAGACAGACAGATGGAAGGATAGGTGGATGGATTGGTGGCTGGGTGGATGGATGGATGGATGGATGGATAGGTGGGTGTGTGGGTGGGTGGATGGATGGATGGATAGGTGGGTGGATGGGTGGATAGGTAAATGGATGGATGGATGGAGAGGTGGGTGGATGGGTGGGTGGATGGATGGGTAGGTGGATGGATGGATAGGTGGGTGGATGGGTGGATAGGTAAATGGATGGATGGATGGAGAGGTGGGTGGATGGGTGGGTGGGTGGATGGATGGATAGGTGGGTGGATGGATAGATGGATGGATAGGTGGGTGCGTGGGTGGATGAATGGATGGATGGATTGATGGATGGATGGATGAGGCAGGTCTGAAAGGTTCCTTGTACTCAGTGTGAGCACAGCAAGTCACTTTACTTCTCTGTACCTCAGGTACAGAGGCCTGTTGAGAGGGGAGAGAAGCCTATCTGAGCAGAACCTGTGGACTCCAAGTGCCCTTAATATGTCCTGAAAAGCAGTGGTTTCCAAACTGTCTTGATAATGTAATCCCAATATTAAAAACTGTTTTTAGTTGAGTGTAGTGGCTCATATCTGTTATCCTAGCACTCTGAGAGGCTGAGGCAGGAGGATCACTTAAGGTCAGGAGTTTGAGACCAGCCTGAGCAAGATCAAGACCCCATCTCTACTAAAAATAGAAAAATTAGCCGGGCATGGTGGCGCACGCCTGTAGTCCCAGCTACTCAGGAGGCTGAGGCAGGAGGATCACTTGAGCCCAGGAGTGTGAGGTTGCAGTGAGTTATGATGATGCCACTGTACTCTATCAGGGGTGACAGAGTGAGACTCTGTCTCAAACAAAAAAATAAAAATAAAAACAACAGAAAAACCTATTTTGACCATATATCCCTAATATATGTACATTCTTCCATTATAAGTTATATACATATTTTGTTGGACTAATATATATATATTATAAAACATCACAAGTAAAAAAATTTGACAGGATTACCTAAACATGAATATAAGTAGAAGTTTATTATAATTTTCTTATATTCCCCCAAAATGGTCTTGAGCACCCTTATTTGGAGACCCCAAGTCTAACCCACATGCCTGGCTGTAGACTGGACCAAACCTTACCTAGGCCAACAGAACTGGCCTCCATCCCGCAGGCCTTCTCTAACATTGCCTTCAAAGCTCAGCCCAAAGTCCCCACCCTCCTCTTGTCGCCTGCATTCCACACTCCTGGCCCCTTGCTCCCTTTGCCGGGAGGATACACACATGCATCTACAGGCAGGCAGGGGCTGGGTCTTTTGTGCTACCAAAGAGCGCCAGCGCTGAAAGACAGAACCAGTCCTGGTAGTGTGTGTCCCTTGGGCCCCTGCATCTCTGTGGACCATTACTGGAGGCTCTAAGCACAAAGAAGTGGCTCTTTCACTCTCAGACACACTTGCCTCCAGGCTATCAGCTTTCTACATAGGGCATTTCCCTGTGCCTGGGTTGCTCATTATCCAAATTTCGTGTGCTTGCAGCTTTGGCAGGGTGGGACTCACAGAGGGCAATTAAGGAGTGTGCGCTTTGGCCAACAGAGCAATTTATACACTTTCCCCTGGGAGGTGAGAATGGAGGCCAGAGGGTGCCAGTCGTGCAACACAGATTGGGTACACATGCAACATGGCGCTGGGCCCCAATGCTGAATAAGACATAGTTGCTACCCCTTCCGCATGTTCCCGGTGAACACTGACCCCTTGGGCTGCTGGCCACTCGAGTCAGGCCCTGGCCACAAGTTATTTTTCACAGCCACCAAAATCAGACTGGGGCCCAGAGCCTAGAGAAGAAGGAAACTGGTCTGGAGGCATCAAAGGAGCAGAATGCTCCATCTCTCCCTATATCCCTTCATGTTCCATCTCCCAGGACTGGATTTCAGCCTGTGCTGGGGTGGCCAGTGAGGCTGGAGGAGTTGGGGCAAGAGTCTGGTTGAGGACCTGTGCAGACTTGTGAGGCCACACACAGCCTTTAGAGTCTTTGGAAATGTGGTCGAAGCAAGGCTGGCTTGTCTGGGTCCAGCTGTCCAGGTGGGTTAGGGCCAGGGCTCCCAGGGCCAACACCGCACAACGGCTACAACCTGTGGCCCTAGCCCATTTGGTGACGATTTGTGCTAGGTCACTAGGAGCATTCCTTAGGCTGTGCCCACTCCTCCTGTCCCCACCCCATCCTCCAGCCTGTCCGGTAGCTACAATCTTTGCACAATCTCCTCCTTCCAAACCCAGCTCTCAGCTCGATGTCTGATAAACAGCTCCAGCTTCCAGCAGACTCCTTCTCTGGAAATTTGCATATAAATAGTGAACAAAACCTTAAACTCAAACCACTAAGGGTGTGTTTTGAACATTAACCAAATCCTGGGGGTGGTGGGGTAGGGTTGGACGGAAGGGGTGAGTATGGTACTGGCAGAACACAGAGACCTTCCCAAGCCTCTAGGGAAAGCATATCTGTAGGTTTTAACAGAGCTGGTGGCTTTTGTTATTCAGTGGGTCTAAGGGTCATTGTTTCAGAGGATATGGGATTCGCAGGCCTCGTCTTTTCCTGACTGCTTTTGGCGGCGGGTGCTCTCCGCGGCCTGCAGGCGCCGCAATCCCGCGGGCGCGCGCGCTCTCCGGGGCGTCCGCACGGCGCGAGGCTTCTCCCGGCTCCGAGGCTGCGGGTGGCTTCTGCCCGAAGCCCACACACGGGCCGGGGCTAGCGTGAGACCCGGACTCCGCGGGCTCGGGACAGGAGCCTGCTTCGCGAGCCTGCACAGGCCGAGCCAGACCACCAAACACGGGTGTCAAGCGTGGCGGGGGACAGCAGGGCACGGCTTGGCCCAGCCCGCGGCCCGGGGCGTGTGGTGCGGGGCGTGCGAGGGGCTCTCTCCAGTAGCGTCTCTAAAAGCGGAGGAAAGGTTTCCTTAATCCTTCTGGGCCAGCTGTGGGCAGCCCTGTTCAGAGGCAGAGGAATAGGTGAAATGACCTGAAGGCCCTCTCTTACAGCTGTAGGGTTGGGTTAGGTAAGCCCCCAAATCCTGCAGGATGCCATCCTTTTCTGCCACGCCCATAGACTGGGAGCAGCTCCCCAGGGGCCAGGATGACATCGCAGACATCGCAGGGTGGCCGCGCCTGCGCCACGGAGGAGCTGGCCCTTTAAGGCCCGCCGGGGAAGGTCGGGAACAAAGGCCAGGCCGTGGGCTGGACGGGAGCAGAGCCACCCCTTGAGTCACTCGCCTGTCACCGGTTCGGCACTCTCCCTCCCCGCCCTCCGCCCTGCCCAGCTCCAGCGCCTCCCCGGCTGCAGCCTGCGGCGCCCTCGCGCTCCTGGGCTGGCACTCCCGGGTTCTGGGCCCAGCTCTGGCCCTGGGCTCGGCACTCTGGCGCTCAGTTTCCACATCTATAAAGCTCTGGAGGAGTGGAGGCTGTGGAGAGACTGAATGACACTTTGTTCCTCTGCAAAGGGAAGGACAGAACTCCAAGCTGTTCCCATTGTCCCCCCAGTCTGAGATCTGGGGCCCAATGACCCTAGTCTGAGGGTTCATTCTACCCCACTCCACTTGCCCCTCCACTCCCACCCAAGGACGGCAGGAGACTGACCCTGAGACACTTCCCAGAGTCCCTGTTCAGGGTGCATACACTCCTGGGAAAGGCAGCCCATCAAAGTCCTGCCAACCAACCACACCCGGACAGATGAGAATTTGGGTGCTATAAAGCTGCAGAGGGGTTCAGGGAGGTGGGAGTGGGTCAAGAATTTGTTCTGGAACGCCCTGGGCGGCTCTGGGCAGCACGGGGCATGGGCTTGATGATGGAGGGTGACGAAAGAGCGTGGGGACATCACAGACCCATTGCATCCTCTCCCATTGATGCATCCCAGTGCATCAGTCTGCCCTGCTCCCGGCCTGCCCCTCTGCCTGCAGCTCAGACTTCCCTGTCCCCAGGCCTCTTGCCAGTCCCCGCTCCCAAGGCTGGTGTGCGTTCCATCCCTTGAAGTCAAGGACTGCTCCATTGTTCTGCCAGACAAGTATTTATCCCTTAATTCTTGGCCTATATTTTTGTTTCTTTATAAAACATAAGTTGGGTAGGAAAGGAATGCGTCCTGTAACAGAAAAGTAAACACATTTTTTTATTATTTATTGACATTATGGTCAGTGGTGACCACGAGCCAACAGATCATTTTGCCCTTTCTTAGAAACAAGATTGCGGGGATGTTCTCCCAGAGGGTCCTGGAGGTTGGATTAGTGACTGGACCTGGAACCTATGGCAGGCGGTGGGTGCCCCATGGGGAAGGGGCATGCCTGCTCAGCAGGCAGAGAGGTGGGGGCACCCAGACCCAGAGTCAAGTTCTGGCTGTGCTACGAGCTAGGTGGATGCCCTTCCCTGGGCTCCTTTTCTTATCTGTGTGATTGAGGGAGTGGGAACAAACAATGTCTTGGGTCCTTCCCAGCACAGAGTGATCTAGGAATGGGGAAGCCCTCTCCTCTGAATGGAGAGTCTCAGAGGCTGAGCACGGTCCCTGAGAGAGGCAGAGGTTGGCAGCTGTGGGGCCAGGCCCAGGGGCAGAGCCAGTGAGTCACTTTGCCCCAGGCAGCTCCAGGGCATTGGTGACCGTGTAGTGAGTCATTCATGTCAGCCCTGAGAAAGCCATATGGCAGTCTTCCTGTGTGCCAGCTCAAACTCAGGCCTGCAAACAAAAGAGGCTCAGAGGAACAGTGGCCTATGGCCCTTCAGTTGGTCCAAAAATGACCGACAACCCAGGAAAGCCACCTGGAAGGGAGAGGGTGGGGGGACAGGCTTTTGGCAGGCTGATTTCTCATAGTGGGAAAGGGCAGATCCCAACCCAGGAAGAGTGATTTGTTCAAATGAATGGACTTGGGTGACCTATTATGCCAATTAGCTTTTAATTAGGTGTCTGAGATCCCTAATCTTCTGTCAGAATTCAGTTGCGAAGGATGCCTGGGTCTGTCCCACCGTGCACACATGTAGCAGGCTCTCAGAACACGGAAACGACGGCAGTTCCTACCTACAGAGCACATGCCGTGCCTGACACATCCTTAAGCACAGGACGCAAGTCGTCGTATCTCGTCCTCAGGGCAGCCCTGTGAAGTAGGTGAGGGCATCATTATCATATTGAGAAAGTGGAGGCTCAGCGAGCCTAAGGAACTTGCCCAAGACCACAAAGCCCAATTTTTATTCCGACTCTATGTGCCAGAGCCTGTAATTTGTACCCCTACTCTACCACCCGCCACCAGAAGTTGAAGACATACTCCCTACTCCAAGGAGTTTAGGATCTAAAGATAAACATATATGACCTAAGATTAAGAAGACAATTAAGTAGTCCCATGGAGGGACATGTGTGCACTTACTAAGAGGAGTATAACCCCGACCTGAGCGAAACTTGCCCGAGGCCTTCCTGACTCTGCAGCGGGGCTGTGTCCCTGAGCCCCTGCCCTGCTGTGGCAGAAGGGGCACTGGGCCTACAGGCAAAGGCTTTGCAAACTGGTAAGAGGGGACCTAGGTGGCTGGGAGAATAGGGTTGAGAGAGACTTTTAACTGTCCCTTTTGAGTTTTGAACCATATGAATGTTTGAACTATCTTAAAAAAAAAATTCAAAACCAAAACAAACATGCCCCCTGCTATGGTTTGAATGTGCCCTCTAAAGTTAATGGGTTGGAAGTGTAATCCCCCTGCACTGTGCTGGGAGGTGGGCCCTTTAAGCTGTGATGAGGTCATGAGGGCTCTGCTCTCCTAGATGGGTTTGACAGGGAAAGACCCCCACCCCAGGGCCCCATGGCTGAATTCACTGCTGACTGGATGTAAAGCTTGTTGCTGATTGGATATGTAAAGCTTGTTGCTGATTGGATGCTTTTTGAATCCCACCACTGATTGGATAACTCCTCATGCTCATGGTTGACTGGTTGTGTGGAACCCCAAGAAGTGTATAAAACTGGAGGAGAACAAGGAAGCCGTGCTCAGAATCTGGTGGCATGCCCCTCTGAGCCCACAGGCGGAATAAAGACTGATTCTCCGACTCTCTGTGTGTCACTTGGTTCTTTCCCTGGTCAACTGCTGTAACACTTGCTGTAACAGGTTAATGCCATCATCATGGGTGTGGGCTTGTGACTGAGGGAGTGGGTTCCTGATAAAAAGGATGAGTCCAGCCCCTTCCCCTCTGTCATCTGTGCCTGCTCTCTCACCCTCCACCCTCCGCCATGTGATGACGCGGCACAAAGGTGCTCACCAGATGCCAGTGCCATGCTCTTAGGCTTCACAGCCTCCAGAACCATGCGCCAAGTCGACTTCTGTTGTTCATAAATCACCCAGCCTCAGGCTTTCTGTCACAGCGACACAGAGTGAGCTGAGACAGACCCTCAAAAGGCCGGTGGTTAACATAAAGCTGAATTTATAACTTCATCTCATCCAGACCTCAGCTTTTCCTTCTGTGAAGCAGGAATAATATCTTTGTTTAGCACAAAGTGCTGTTAGAAAGATCAATAAGGTAATGCGGGTGAGTGTGCTTTGAAAGTTGTAAAGTATGAAACAAATATGAGGTGAGAGGGAAATCTCTCCCACTCAGGATCATATGCCCACCTGTGGGCCCAGAGGCATTTCAGATAATGTGTTCTGACTCAGGGCCTGTCCCAGCCCCAACTTCGAAGTAGGCACCACTTATCTTCCTAGCAACTCCCATGGTCGTACCTCTCTCCTTGCTCTCAGCGCTCACCTTCAAGTTGCACCAGACGCTCAGGGAGAGAGATGCACACACAAGCCAGCCTACAGTGGGTCTTGAGGATCTCCTGTGTGGCCCCCACCCACCTCTCTAGCCTGGTGGAGATACAGCTCCTCCTCCCATCCCAGGGAGGGACAGAGAGCTGACCCTGTTAAGGCTACATGTGCCTGGCTACTCCCTGCTCTCTGAACACACCCCAGCTTTCCCAGCCTGCTTGTTCTGCTCAGTGGCTTTTAGGAAAGATCGTCATCTCAGTCAGGTCCGAAGTTAATTATGGATTCGCCACACAGAAATTTCCGAAGCATTGACTTGCGTTGTCTCAGTGTCCACTCTAAGGAGCACTTTCTGAACTGGCGCCGAGCTCTGGGGTCCCGGGCCCCTCTGGCATTTGCTCTACGCCCCACTCTGGCTTTCGGACTCTCGGGCGCGTCCCCAAGCCCTCCCAGCTCACCTCTGCTGACTGTGATTCTACTCATCCTTCCAGTGCCAACAAAATGTGCTAAAATTTAAACAATCATAATCAAATAATGATAATGCTATATGCCAGGCACAACTCCACGACATGGGTATTAGTATAGACAGTCCCGGACTTCCACACTATTGCAGGCAACACTCATGGATAGAAACTGTATTTCCGGTACCCATCCAACCATTCTCTTTTTCACCTTCAGTTACAGTATTCAATAAATTATATGAGATAGTCAGCACTTTATTATAAAATAGGCTTTCAGCTGTCAGCTAATGTAAGTGTCTGAGCATGTTGAGGGTAGGCTAGGCTAAGCTCTGATGTTCGTTAGGTTAGGTGTATTAAATGCATTTTTGAGGCTGGGCCAGGTGGCTCACACTTGTAATCCTAGCACTCTGGGAGGCCTAGGTGGGCAGATGGCTCAAGGTCAGGGGTTTGAAACCAGCCTGAGCAAGAGCAGATCCTGTCTCTACTATAAATAGAAAGAAATTAATTGGCCAAGTAGAAATATATAGAAAAAAACTAGCCGGGCATGGTGGCGCATGCCAGTAGTCCCAGCTACTCCAGAGGCTGAGGCAGGAGGATTGCTTGAGTCCAGGAGTTTGAGGTTGCTGTGAGCTAGGTTGATGCCACAGCACTCTAGCTCGGGCAACAGAGTGAGACTCTGTCTCTAAAAAATAAAAAAAAAAAATGCATTTTTGACTTATGATGATCTTTTCAACTTATGATGGGTTTATCAGGATGTAGCCCCATTGTAAGTCAAGAAGCATCTGTAGTCCTATTTTATGAGTGAAGAAATTGAAGCTTAATGACTACCCAAAGTCACCAGAGACTAAGGGATGGGGCTCTTGTGTCAAAATTGTAAGACAATGATTCTCAAAATGTGGTCCTTGAATCTGCAGCAGCACCTGAGAACTTATTAGAAATGCAAATTCTCAGGTTCCACTCTGGACCTACTGAATCAGAACTGGGGGTGGAGCCCAGCAAATCTGTTTTAACAAGACATTCAGGCAATTCCGATAAAGATCAAGTTTGAGGACAACTGGTCTATCCCATGATGCCTAACTGCAATAGTTGTCTGTGCATACCTTCTTCTAGCTCTGTGCTAGACACTGTCACATCGACTTTGTCATTGAATTCTCTTAACAACACTTATTTTACAGATGAAAAAAATCGAGGCTCAGAACAATTCAGTCATTTTGCCTGTGATCACCCAGGTTTTAAGTATTAGAGCTGGGGTCTGAACCCAGACAGGCTCTGGAGCCTGTGTCCCTAACCGCTACACCATACAGCCCCGGAAGCACAGGCTGTGTAAACCCCTCACAGGTGGGGAGTAGTCTAAAGTACTTACAGGTCGTGTATCTAGATCGTTCCAGGGAATAGTGAATAAACCAGAACCATCTTTCGCACCAGCAGCCCTGGGCTCCGGCACCCGTCTGCCCAGCGCCTCCGGCTGCTGCTCCTCAGGGGCCTGCTTACGAGGATCTGATACTTTCATTCCTAGATCCTTTTCCTGTCTTCCCTCAGAAACACTATGGAGCCTCTCTTAATTTCTGTCGAACCTTAGATTTTGTGGCAGAACCTAAATCCCGATAGGTAAGTAAAAGGGACTTTCAGAACAACTCATCATAAAGCAAAATACCAACATTCCACATAATGGTATATATGAGTTCTGAATGTCCTCACTAGATTATATGTTTCCAAAAGGCAGGAATCCCTTCCTTGGCATTTAAGGCGACTAGAATAAGAAGCAGTAAGAGTTGAGCCGTAGTCTCTGGCTGCAATCCAGGAGAAAAGACCTCACGAAGTAGATCATGTCTCACAATGAGATGGGAAAAAGGGAAGGTGGTGATCCCGCCCCACCTAGCCCTGCAGAGAGCCTGCCAAGATTCCTGCTGAGTGCAGTTCAACAAAATGTTTCCAGCTCCTCTCATGCGCTAGGCACCTAGGAAACAACAAAGATCCCTGCCCTCCCCACAGCCTTGTTCTCCTAATCCCCCAAAATGGAAAGGCTTAGCAGAGAATAAAGTGTATAAAGGGGGAAGCCAAGAGATAAAAAGACCTTTCAATCCCACCCGAGTGGATAAACTTCAGGGGAAGAAAGGGCTTTGTCTTGTCTACTGCTCTGTCCCACAGCCTGGCACTTAGTCTGCCATGCTGAATGAATGAAGGAGTGAACGAATGATGCATTTGTCACTCATTCAGAAGGGGCTTAAAAGGCAGGGCCATGGCAACCTGAGCTCCATGAACCTCTTATAAAGAGCCCTCTGGGCTGGGAGGCCGAGGTGGGTGGATTGTTTGAGCTCAGGAGTTTGAGACCAGCCTGAGCAAGAGCGAGACCCCTTCTCTACTAAAAATAGAAAGAAATTAGCTGGACAACTAAATATATATAGAAAAAATTAGCCGGGTGTGGTGGCGCATGCCTGTAGTCCCAGCTACTCGGGAGGCTGAGGCAGGAGGATCGCTTGAGCCCAGGAGTTTGAGGTTGCTGTGAGCTAGGCTGACGCCACGGCACTCTAGCCCGGGCAACAGAGCAAGACTGTCTCAAAAAAAAAAAAAAAAAAAGAGTCCTCTGGGGCGCCAATGAGTGTCTTACACAGACACCTGCATTCCTGACTCCCCGGCAGCTTCAGCATATGTGTGCATATATGTCTACCGTCCCTGTGGTTAGCAGAACACTGCCTTCTGGCTGAGGCCGAGATGCTGTTCCTTTCACTGGAAGAAGCCCAGCTGCAGCTCCAGGGACAGATGAGATCAAGAAAGAGAAGCCCCTGGAGCACTGAGTCCCAGGGATCAAAGCCATGGTGGAAACAGTACTCAGAGGGTCTCTCCCGATTGCTTGGCCAGCCCTGAGTCAGCTGCCCCCACCAGCTGCAGCCCAAAGCCTGCAGGCCTGGGCTGCCCCAGCTCCGGGACACCTGCCCTCTCCCTCCAGCCCCACAGGTCCCGCCTGGGTTCCTGTGGCTCCCCTTTACTTCCTCGGGATTCACATGTGGCCAGTGAGGTGCAAAAACACACGGTCTGCCAGCCCCAACCTCTGCACCCTGAGCAGCAGCTGTGAGGCAGAGGGCCAGGTCTGCGGAAACAAAGGCTGAATGAACAAGTGGATGGCTGGCAAGTGCCCAGAGTCTGACCTGATTGGGCCCACTTGCTATCCCCTCCCTTGGGGACCTCAGGCAGGTCATGCAACTTTATGGCTTCCCAGCTTGCTCAAGGGTAAAACGAGGGTATACCTTCCCTCCTCCCCTCCCCTTCTTCCTCTCGTGGTGAGAAACTAGTATCTGGCCTCTTCTACACAAATGAAAGGGACGAGCCGCCACCCAACTTAGCAAAACCCTCAGCAAAATGTCTGCGTAAGTCCCAAGCCACATCAGAGCCAGACTCCAAGGCGTTCTCGGAACTAGATTAACTACGGAGGCCTGGCTCCAGAATCCTCCCAATCCACCACCTCTCCTTTAATACCTGCGTTTATCCAGCACTGACCACCTTCCAGGCACTGTGCCAAGTGTTCCCTACGCGTTGTCTCCTAACTTCTCACGGAAGCCCAGTGAGGGCAAACATAGGCTCACAGAGATTAGGTAACTTGCCCAGGGTCACAGAGCTGCGAGGTGAGGGTCAAGGTTGGAACCCAGCTCTGTCTGAGGCCAGTGCCCAGACTCCTGAGTTACTCTATCGGTGGCTCTTTAGCTGCTCTTCTCTCGTAGCCGTCCTGGGGCCAGAGCCCTGGGGCAGTCCTTCCTCTAGTGCCCAATACAGCATCTGGCCAGTGCTCATGAATGAATGAATGAATGATGCAGGCATGCATGCTAGTCCTGCCCTTAGCAGCTGGCCTGGATCCTGGCTGGAAGGACACTTTCGACAGCCCAGGCAATGCCTCAAGGCAAAGAGGCAGTTGTCACTGCTGCACTCTCACCCTCTTTCTAAAATACAAACAAGCATGAGCCATCCAAGGCCACCAAACACATATCCAGTTGCTCTCTGGGGTCAGTCCCTTATTGCCTGATCCTGCCACCTGGCACCTGCTCTCTCGGGGCCTTCTGCCTGACAGCTGACCCCATCATCCCTGTGACTGTTTACTGCCAGGCAAAGTCCAGTTCTGCAGGGGTGGGAACTCCGGAGCAGCCAGGCCCAGTTCAGCCCAGCCTCATCCATGCTGAGCTGTGGACACCAGGGCAGTTTAGGGGGCTTTACCCTGAAACCCAATCAAAGCAAACCCTTCTCTTTTGCTGGGGCTTCGTTTCCACAGCCGTAGCAGGAGCGTGAGCCTGGTTTGAGGATGCTGGAGTCTGGACCTGGCGCTACCCCTGGCTAGCTGCATGGCTGGGACCTCTGTTAGTCATCTACTTAAAAACGGGGGTCGTATGATCATAAAACAGATGGTATTATCCTATTTTTAAAGATATATATTTAGTACATGTGCTGCCTAAGTGAGCACAAAGGTATATATTTTTATGCATAGATAAATCTGATAGGATATGAACTAAAATATTAACAGTGTCATCTCTAGGCAACAGGAAATTAAGTATTCTTTTTTCTTTTGCTTTTTCTGTTTGTTTTTTTTAATTTTTCCTTGATGAACATAAGCAGTAAAAAAAAAAGTTACTTAACCACCATATAATTTTTTGTTGTTGTTTTCTTTTTTTGAGGTAGGGTCTTGCTGTGTACCCGGGCTAGAGTGCAGTGGCGTCCTCACAGCTCACAGCAACCTCAAACTCCTGGGCTCAAGCGATCCTCCTGCCTCAGCCTCCTGAGTAGCTGGGACTGCAGGTGCACACCACCACGCCCGGCTAATTTTTAAAATTTTTTGTAGAGACGGGGCCTTGATATTGCCCAGGCTGGCCTCAAAATCCTGGCCTCAAGCCATCCTTCCACCTCGGCCTCCCAAAGCTCTGGGATTACAGGCATGAGCCACGTCACCCAGCCCATATATTCATAATTAGTATTTAAGTCTTTGTCTTGACTCACAGAACCGTTTGAGAATATTTATCAAAGTGACTTGCAAACCGTAAAGTTCTTTGCAAGTGTAAAGGATTCTTACTATAATTGTCCCCAAGAGTGTTTTGGAACCACAAGGCTGGATGGAGAAGAGTTCCCTTCCGACCCCGGCCGGCACCCTGTAACTCACAGCACAGCCCGGGCCCCACTGCCGGCTCCGTCCTCACCAGACAGGCAACAACGGCTGCAGGTGTGAGGCCTCGACAGAGCAAGGGCACAGCCATCCGGTCATATCACACCCCTGGCCTGCTCTGGGAATGAATCAGCAGCATTGATTGAGCACCCACTGTGTGCAGCGCCCTGTACTCTGTTCAGAGAAGATGGCTCTGCTTGCTTTCCAGCCAATCAACAAATATTTATGGAGCATCTGTCTATTTTGTGCAAGTCAGAGTACAGAGGGCATGGCACAAAGATAAATAATTCAGATGGGGCATTTGTGATTAATCACAGAAAACGGTGCCAGGTGAGAGATACAAACAAGGTTGGAAGCAGGAGCGCCTCCATCGAGGGAGCTCAGAGGAGACTCTGTGCTCTCGCTGCTGTCTCAGCTGGATCTTGAAGGACAAGAAGGAGGCTTCAGAGTGTTCTTCCTCTGATGATCACAGAATCCTTGCCTTGGGAACCAGTATCCTAATGGAGGAAACTGGTAAGCATGCCGGTAAAAGGTTTCCAAATGGATATTAACATGCCCCCCAAATTTGCAGGGCCCAGTACAAAATGAGCATATGGGGTCCCTTGTTCAAATTAATTAAGAACTTCAGGATGTCAACAGCAGAATGTTAGACTAAGTTTAGGGCCCTTCTCAGTGCTGGGTGGGCCCTGTGAAGCCAGCCCAGCCTACTGGGAAGAGCAGAGATGAGGAGTAGGGATTTCTTGTTGCCAGGAGGGCTGCAGGCCCTGGGAAACCCAGTGACTGCTTCATTGTTTGCATCCTGGGTCAAGGTTGGCCGCCAGAAAGCGAGGTAACCCAGCCAGCTTTGGTTCAGTACTTAGCTCTGCCCTTTGGTGGCCAGTGCAGGGTTCTGCCTCTCTCAGATAACGGTGCCAACAAGGCCAGAGGCTTTTGGCTCTTCTCTCAAGACCTGCATGGGGAGCAGCAAGGAACACTGTGTGCGGTGGAAGCGGTGAGCATTGCTTCTCCCTGGGAAGCGCTGGCTCACTTCCCGGCGTTCAGCTTCCAACTGCAGGCACTCTCATCTGCCAGCAGGGCGTCCGTTTCAGCCTTGTGTCCAGCCTTCTCATTTTACAGATGGAGAAACTGAGAACCAGTGGGGGTAAGGGACCTGCCCGAGGTCACACAAATAGGCAGTGCTGAAACCAGAACACAAGTGTCCATAACTCATTCGAGGGCCCATTTGCTCACAGCCAGGGGCCTTTCTGTGCCCTATGACTGGACCGTAGGGACCAAGGTGTGGGGCTGTCTCTGCAGTGATCTTCAGCTCCAGAACTGCTGCTGCCCACGGAGGACACCATTCATGGGGCTCTAGTGGTGTGCAGAGGAGTTGAAGTTTGGATGAAAGACGCTCACCTGCCCCAGCAGCAAGACTTTAGCTGTGAGCAGATGGTAGAACTGCTTGGATGAGAGACACCCATACCACTGTCTGGGATGAACAAGGCCAAAGGGAAAGAGTAAGTGTCTGGGGGCCATTCCTCATTCTGCTATTAAAAGCCGTCAAAAGAGGAGGCTCAGCCCTTCCTGTGGAGTATCTCTGTCCAGGTTCAGTGGGATTAGAATGGAGTCCTGACCTGGGGCAACGCAAAGACTAGCGACAACCCAGAGTCCAGAGTCAGGTTGCCAGGACTGGGTGGCAAACACGGAGGTCTGGATCCAAAGCGAAGCTGTCCCCCTACTGCAAGTGGGCTCCCGAGCCACAGGGAACACAGATGGACTGAGCCCACAGTGAAGCCCCCTAGGCAGAAATAACTCCTATGCAATTAGCAGCAGAAAGTGCCCAAGGTGTCAGCTGTTTATTGCACAGACAGACTGTTTGCACACGCGCCGTACCGTAGAGCTTGCACAGCTGCCTGACAGAGCTGAGGCCGCACTTTGAGGATGAGTACTTTCTCAAGGCTGTCTGAATAGTTAATGCAGAACTGGGATGTTTTTCTGGTCTGGGTCCGATGCTCGGCGATCTGGCCGCTCCCTGTCTCACCACCGCCCTCGCTGCAGGCTCCTCCAGGCGGGTGGGTGAGGGATCTGGCACATGGCAGCATGTAAGGCGCACTTTTAGAGTCATAGCTGAACATCCTGTCCCCACTGGGTGGAATGCCCTCTGTGCCCCTCCCTGCCATCCACCCAGTGAGCTCTTCCTTCCATTGAGAATGTTGTTTCCACCATGGGCCACTGAGGACACCCTCCATCTGGTGACTAGTCAGTTCTCTTGGCGCCCTACGAACCCCTTCAGGGTGGGAACCTTGGCATGAGGCTGGCACTTACACGCAATAGTTGTTTAGTCTCTGAAGGGATGACCTACCCAGGCCCCCTCTTTAACGTGAAACTACAGCCACTATAGTCCCCAGCCCAGCGTGCCACACGGGCAGCCTCACCAGTCCTTGCACCTGATGGGTGGGCTTCTCCTTGCAAAACCATCCGAGTGTGTGGAAAGCTAAATTAATTTATAAGACAGCAAAATGGGGGAAGGAGGGGAGAGAGGAGGAGCCACATTGCAAATAGATTCCCCATAGACTCCTTTAAATAGCTCCCTTTGTGAGTATTTTTCTAATACGGGAATGAGGAAAACCTTTATAAGCATGACATAAAATCCAGAAGCCATAAAGGATCAGTAAGTTTGACTGCATAAAAGTTAAAGCTACTTGAATGTGACACAGCAATAATGATGACCGCATATACCCTGTAGTGCCCATCTCATGCCAGACACTGTGCTGGAGCCTTTATGTGCATTGACTCACTTCATCCTCATAGTGATCCTCTGAGATAAGTACTGTTTCTTGTTCCTCAGTTTATAGATAGGGACTGTGAGGCTGAGCAACTGAACTCTGGTCATTCAGCTGTGGAGTGAGTGGGCAAGCCAGGGTTGCCAGGCAGCCTGTACCTTGGCCATTCCCTAGGCTGCCACAGACACGCAGTGTCAAAAGACAAAGACGGACGTGTGAAACATGGCAGCAATAGGACAAAAGACTGATCTCCCTGTTATGTGTAGAGGTCTTAAAAATGTGCCCAATAGAAACATAGAGAATATTAAAAAATAAGCCCCTGAGGAAGCATCACAAGGGTGTATATACATGTATATCCTACTAGACTGGCAAGGAAGGATTTAAGAGACCCACTCAATGTTGGTGAAGATGTGGCTAAACAAGCACTTTCACATGCTTGGTAGGAATTTAAATGACTACCAATGTACTAAAATTGCTACAATTTTTTTTAGGACAATTTGGCAATTATCTATTAAAATTTAAAATATTCTAGCCAGGCGCAGTGGCTCATATCTGTAATCCCAGCACTCTGGGAGGCTGAGGCAGGAGGATTGCTCAAGGCCAGGGGTTCAAGACTGTCTTGACCAACATAGTAAGATCTTGTCTCTAGAGATATTTTTTAAAAATTAGTCGAGTGTGCTGCTGTGCGCCCGTAGTCCCAGCAACTCGGGAGGCTGAGATGAGAGGATCACCTGACCCAGGAGTTGGAGGCTGCAGTGAGCTATGATTGTGCCACTGCACTCCAGCCTGGGTGACAGAGCAAAACCCTATCTTTAAAACATTTTTTAAAATTAAAACAATTTTAAAAATAAAATATTCTCACCCATCTACCTAATAAGTCCACTTCTAGGAATTTCTCCCGTAGGGAGTGCTCCCCAAAGTGCAGAAAGACACAACATTCACCGCTTGCTGTCGTAAGGCAGAGAATTGGAAATGACCCAAATCGTAATCAGTGGTGTATTAGCTAAATAAATTGGGCTACATCCACACAACAAAATACTACATATGTCTTTAAAAGGATGCGGTACATCCTTATGCATAGATATGGGAAGATATCTAAAATGTATTTAGTGGGGGAAAAGTCATTAAGAATGTGATAAGATCCTATATTGGTAAAAACGAAACAAATTAATATATTCAGAATATCTATTCTAAAGGCAACTATGGGGGAATTTATATCACACTACAGACTTCCCTTTCTAAGTTATATATTTTTGACAACTAGTACACCACCCTTTTATAATTAGGGAAAACTATGATAAAGCTAAAATTAAATATATGATAAACAAATGAATAGTAAAACCCAGCCTTCCCTCTTTATTTAGTTATTCTACACATGCGTGCTGGGCACACGTCCTGAGGCTCCATGTGGGGTGTGCAAAGGCTCCTGCCCGGGAGGAGCTTCTCTAGTGGGGACAGATGGCAAGTGCAGGAGGAGCCACTGGGTGTGGAAGGCTGTGGGGACCAGGGAGGGGTCATAAGGTGGCGGGAAAGTTCTGCTCAGAGGGTGACCTCCTTACAGCAGCGTTTTCGAAGGAGCATGATGGAGGCAGCACAGAGCACAGGCTGCAGCGGAGAGAGTCGCGGGCCCCGGGGTCTGGGGGCCAGCAGGGCTGTGGGCACGGAGGGGCCTCCCAAGAGAGGTGCAGGAAGTGGAACCGGCAGGACTGGGTGCTGACGGTGCGGGGGAGGGCGGGGCAGGGGACGACACCCGGGTGTTCCTGATTGGGTGGCAGCCCCTGTGCGCCCACAGTCTGGAATTGTGCCCTCAGTGCTGCGGCCCAGGATTAGAACGATGACCAACTTTCCAGGAACTCTCCTCTTGGGTAAAGCGAGGGCACCTTGGCAATCTGCGTGGACACATGTGCCTGCTGCCCATCGTGACAGTCTGCCAGGCCCCGCCCAGGGCATGCAGAAGGCTGTCAGGGCCAATGGTCCTTTTGAGCATAACCCAGGACCACACCGCGTACCATCAAGATGACAGGGAGACGGGGAGGAAGGACGGTCCCCATGAGGGATGCCTCTTCACAGTGGTGTGAAGGTCCCCGGGTGCTCTGGCTCATCTCCAGATTCAGGGTTGTTAGGGCTCCTGGCCTTTGCATGGTTTTTGTGAACCGACCATGAGAGCGGCTTTGGTCCGACAGGGTGTTGGGGCCCAGCCCTTAGAAGGGTCCAGCGGCGCTGGGCCTGAATCTCACAACTCGCTGCGGCATCTCCCCCACCGCCCGCTTGCTGACAAGAACACTGGGGCAAAAATATCCCCGTCCCGATCATATGCCCAGTTACTCACACGTCAACAGCCTGGGGTTGCCAGCTGTCCTGACTCAAGGTCCTTTCTGTCTCACAGTTATCGCCGCTGAGATCCAGAACCAAATGCTGACTTGTCCGCTGCCTCGGTCAGGGGGCTGAGGGCAGCTCTGACTACAGAAGGCTCTGGAAAGGCAGTGTTATTGGAGTTCATAGCGCTGGTCTTAAAGTCAGAGGCCTTTTGGCTGAGCCCTGAGTCCCCGGAGGGACAGTGTCTGCTGTGGACACACTTGACCAAGGGACAGCACTGTGTCACCAGGCTGGCTTCTTCCCCAGGTCCCTTGGGCACGTCTTATCTTATCATGCAGCTGGGTGGGGGCTGCCAGGTTTTGTGGGAGCTGCCTCCGAGGGCCAAGGGTGTTTCTTCTGAGGGATTTGTCAGGGTCTGGGCCTCATTTGAACAGGAAAGCCCTCTGAAAGAGGGGACTGGCCAGCACAGCTCCCTGGTCGATGTAGAACAAAGAGAGCTCCCACGTTTTCACCAGGTCATGCCCTGGGCGCTCCTGCTCACTCATCCCTCCAGCTGCTCCTCAACCTAAAGGCCTGGAGGCCCGGTCACCAGGTTGTAGCCAAATACGTGCCGCATTTGCATTCCTGGTAAACTTTCCATCAGGGGTGAAAAATGTGGACTTTGAAGTCAGAATGGGGTCAAATTTGGCTTTGTAACTTGCTAGCTACGTGACCTTGGACAGGTACATAAGTTGTCTGAGTTTTAGTTTCCTCGAGTGCAAAGTGGAGACAGATGGCAGTGCGGTTTTACCTCGCTGGGCTGCTGTGATGACAAGAAGAGATCCACATGTAAAATAGCGTGGCGCCTGTCGAAGGACACAGGGGTCACTGTCCCTGCAGGAGGCATTCAGCATGACCGTCATGACACAGTCTTCTGAATATCCAACAAAAGGGCGCTGGACAGAAAGAGAAAGATATTAGACATGGATTATGGAGAAACAGGGGAACTAGGGGCCAGGCTCAGACTTACAGGGAGGCGGTACTTGGTAGGGTCCCCGTGATTTGGGCCTTGCTTTTTAAGCTCTATATAATCAATTTTGTTGGTACACTTTTAAAAAAAAAACTATTAACTAAACTAAACTCCAGGCTTTATTTGAATTTTACTAGATTTTTTGCTAGTGCCATTTCCCCACTCCAGAATCCAATCACATTATGATTAGTTGTCACGTCTCCTTAGTCTTCTCTGGTCTGTCACAGTGTTTTAGTCTTTGTCTCTCATGACCTCAAAAATGTTGGCGAGTACTCGTGCAGTATTTCATGGGCTGTTCCTCAGTCCGGGCTTGTCTGATGTTTTTCTCAGGATTAGACTGGCTGGGCGCTGCCAGCTTATGTGACCACATGCAATAAAACTAGATATAAAACTTAAGTTGTTAAAATCTTGTAAGTTTAAAAATAAACTTTTTTTTTTTTTTAGCCAAACAATTTTAATTTAAGTTAAAGGTCAGCAGAAAAGGTGCAATTACATGAAAAGCCCCAGATTTTGCACATTTAAACTGTTTTTCACTGTCTTTACTTGTAAGGTGTTGAAGGTGGGACCTACTCCTGAATCTTCTTTCTAGTGGTGGAATAAGGTACATACTGCTGTGGGGTGCCAGTCACGTTGAATTTATGGTTTGTCCAAATGAATTTATGAGCAATAGGTGGTTTTGTTGTTGGAGGATCATCAGTCATACAGTGAAGCCAACGATGCCATTCAGGAGGCACCATGCTTCCATCCACATCCCAGAATGTGTTTTTGCCATTCATTTCAGTAGTATATATAACCCACCGGTGACGGCCAAAAAATTGCTTGTTGTCTTCATAGTATTTGTTTCCATATTTGTCTTCCCCTACTAATGTACCAACCCTCACATCATTTGCCCTGAACAAAACTCGTAGATAGCCGCGGAGGCCGCCGTGACCGCTGACCTGCTGCAGCCCGCGCTTCAGAACCTGCAGTAACTCCCTAAAAATAAACTTTTAAAAATTTTGTCATTTTTTATTTCACATCTCCCAAGATTCAAAAAAAATACACTTTTAATACACCTATATATTTCAAAGAATGGATTAAAAATTCAATTACACAATAATCAAGATATCATGGTAGGCCGGGCACAGTGGCTCACACCTGTAATCTTAGCACTCTGGGAGGCCGAGGTGGGAGGATTGCTAGAACTCAGGAGTTCGAGACCAACCTGAGCAAGAGCGAGACCCCGTCTCTACTATAAATAGAAAGAAATTAGCCAAACAACTAAAAATAGGAAAAAATTAGCCAAGCATGGTGGCACGTGCCTCTAGCCCCAGCTACTCAGGAGGCTGAGGCAGGAGGATTGCTCGAGCCCAGGAGTTTGAGGTTGCTGTGAGCTAGGCTGACGCCACAGCACTCTAGCCCAGGCAACACAGTGAGATTCAGTCTCAAAAAAAAAAATAAAAAATATATCATGGTACTAGCATAGGGTAGATATATTGTTCAATGGAAAAGAATTGACACTCCAGAAATAATTAATTCTCGCCAAAGGTGCCAAGACAATACAATGGGGAAAGAATAATCTTTCCAACAAATGATGCAGGGACAACTGGATATTTATGTGTAAAATGGTGAAGCTGGACTCTGGCCTCACATCATACACAAAACTTAGCTCAGAATGGATCATAGACCTAAGTGAAAGAATAAAACTATATAATTCTTAGAAGAAAATATAGGAGTAAATCTTTGCGATCTTGGATTAGGCAATTTTTTAAGATACAATACCAAAAATGTAAGTGATAAAAGAAACAAATAGATAAATTGGACTTCATAAAAATTAAACACATTTGTGTTTTAAATGACACTATCAAGAAAGTAAAAAACACAGAATGAAAGAAAGTATTTGCAAATTATATCTCTGATAAAGGACTTGCATCCAGAATGTATAATGAACGCTTACAAATCAATAAATAAGAAGAAAAATAACCCAATTTTAAAATGGCCGTTTTCTAAAAGCTATGTAAACAGGCAATAAGCACAGGAAAAGATGTTCAATGCCATTAGTCATCACTGGTTTCACAAACCATTTCACACTTGTTAGAAAGGTTATGATAAAATTGATGGCAATACCCACTGTGGGGAAGGGTGCAAAGCAACTGGGATTCTCATTGCGGGTGGGAATGTAAATGGTGCGGCCACTTTGGAAAACAGCTCGGCAGTTACTCAAAAGGTTGAACATAGAGTTACCTTATGACCCAGTAATTCCACTCCTGGATTTCTACCCAAGAGAAATGAAAATACATTTCCTTACGAAAGACTTGTACGTGAATGTTCACAGCAGCCTTATATTCATAGTAGCCACAGTAGAATGACCAAATAGCCATCAACCAGGAAACAGATAAATAAAATGTAGTAGAGCCATAAAATGGCAAGTTATCTGGTTACATAAAAGAATGGAGTATCTGGAGTAATTGCAGGTTTTTTAGTTAATTACGAGAATCAGAACACACTATGAAATGTAGTTAAAGCTGTGTTCAGGCATAAATGCCGTCATTGTGAAAAATAACAAAAATAAACAAGCTGAAAGTCAGTACTCCATTCCTTCATGGTTCATCATGGTATATGCTATAACCTAACAAACCTTGAAAACATTATACTAAGTGAAAGAAGCCAGACACAAAAGACCACATACTGCATGATTCTAATTATATGAAATGTCCCAAATAGGCACATTCATAAAGATAGACAGTAGATTCATAGTTGTCAGGGGTGGGAGGTGGGGAAATAGTGACTGCTAATGGGCACAGGGTTTCTTTTGGGGTAAGAAAAATGTTCTAAAATTAGATTATTGTGATGATTACACAGCTCTCTAAATATATTAAAAGCCATTGAATCATATACTTTAAACAAGTGAACTTGATGATATGTAAATCATATCCCCCAAATCTGGGGTGGGGGTATGTTTTTTTTTTGAGTCAGAGTCTCACTCTGTTGCTCGGGCTAGAGTGCCCTGGCGTCAGCCTAGCTCACAGCAACCTTAGACTCCTGGACTCAAGAGATTCTCTTGCCTCAGCCTCCCCAGTAGCTGGGACTACAGGCATGTGCCACCACGCCCGGCTAATTTTTTCTATATATTTTTTAGTTGTCCAGCTAATTTTCTATTTTTAGTAGAGACACGGTCTCGCTCTTGCTCAGGCTGATCTTGAACTCCTGAACTCAAATGATCTACCCGCCTCAGCCTCCCAGAATGCTAGGGTTACAGGCGTGAGCCACTGCTCCCGGCCCCAAATCTTTTTTAAAAATCAATTACAGATTCTTTAATTATGAAAATCATAACATACTGTAGAATGTCATCAAAACTATTGTCAGCAGTAAATGATGTTATTATAAAAACTAATGAAAATAAATGAACTGAAATTCATCTCAGGAAGGTTATGAAAAGAATGATAAAACACAGCTAAGGAAAACAGAAAGAAAGAGCAAAATTAAGATGATTACTAAAATTTGTTAGTTACAAGAGTATCAGTAGATTTAGTAAATAAGACTCTGAAATGGATTTTTTAAAATAAAAGTAAAATGAATCCTTTCTCTATCAATGTAATAAAGGAAAATAAAACAAAGAAAATATAAATAGACAGAAGGAGAGCTGACAAAGATGCTATAAATATAGCAGGAGAGGAGATTGTTTAAATGGGAAAATTAGAAATCTGAATATCTTAAATGTAGGAACTATTCTCAAATTTATTAGGCTTATTGCAATACTAACTTGATGTAATAATTCTGTTGTTCATTTGGTAAAATATTAAGGCACAATTACTAGAAACTCTTAGAAAGAAAAGAATAAGAAGGAAAGAATTGCACGATAATATAGTAACATCAATTAAATAAGCAGATGAGTTGACTTTGAAACAGATCTTAATTTAAATAAGAACCTGATGCATCACAAACTTATGAGGGAAGGGGATAAATTATTCATCAAATAAACTTCAAATAATTTAAATCATTAAAGGTACCAAAGAGAAAATAGAGGAAGACTTTCTTAACTTTATAAAAAATATCTACAAAAAACCTAAGGCTAACTTTAAAAAAATTTTTTTTAATTTTTCATAAAGGTTGTTTGGAAAGTATAACATCATTCTTAATGGTAAGAAACTAGAAGCTTTCCCACCAAGACTAGGAACAAGGCAAGATGTCCCCTCTCACCATTTCTCTTCAACATTGTACTGAAAGTCCTAGCAAATGCAATAAGACAAGAAAATAAAAAGGTATACAGGTTGGGAAGAAGGAACAAAACTGTCTTTGTTCACAGATGTCATAATTGTCTATGTACAAAATCTGAAATAATTGACAACAAAACAAAACACCACCTAGAACTAATAAGCAATTATAGCAAGGTTGCAAGATATAAGATTAATATACAAAAGTCAATCATTTTCCTATATATCATCAATGAACAAGTGCAATCTGAAATTAAAAACACAATACCATTTATATTAACACTCAAAAAATTCAAATATTCATGCACCACATAAATATGTACAAATATTATGTACCAATAAAAATGAACTACTGAAGTATAAATATAATGAAATTTGTACAAGATTTATATGAGGAAAACTGCAAAACTGTTGGAAGAAATCAAAGAACAAAATAAATGGAGAGACACCACGGCACTCTAGCCCTGGCAACAGAGTGAGACTCTGTCTCAAAAAAATAGACAAATAAGTTAATGGAGAGATATTCTATGTTCATGAATAGAAAAACTCAATATTGTCAGAACTTCAGCAAGTTATTTTGTGGATATCAACAAACTGATTCTTTTTTTTTTTCTTTTTATTTTTTCTTTTTATTTTTTTTGAGACAGAGTATCACTGTGTTGCCTGAGCTAGAGTGCCGTGGCGTCAGCCTAGCTCACAGCAACCTCAGATTCCTGGGTTCAAACGATCCTACTGCCTCAGCCTCCCGAGTAGCTGGGACTACAGGCATGCGCTACCA
>VBSM01003218.1:6769468-6780903 GCA_008086735.1 Cheirogaleus medius | reverse complement strand
GGCAAGGGCAATATATATAACCTTAACAATATTTGTACCCCTATAATATGATGAAATAAAAAGGAAAAGAAAAATCTAGACCAAGCTTTACACCCTTCACAAAAATAAATTCAAAATGGGTCATAGACCTACATGTAAAACCCAAAATTAGGCCAGGCATGGTGGTTCAAGCCTGTGATCCCAACACTCTGGGAGGCCAAGGCAGGAGGATGCTTGAGCTCAGGAGTTCAAGACCAGCCTAAGTAAGAGTGACACCCCGTCTCCACCAAAAATAGAAAAAATTAGGTGGTCATGGTGGCATGCACCTGTAGTCCCAGCTACTTGGGAGGCTGAGGCAGGAGGATTGGTGGAGCCCAGGAGTTTGAGGTTACTGTGAGCTAGGCTGACGCCACTGCAGTCTACCCAGGGTGACAGAGCGAGACTCTGTCTCAAAACAACAACAGAAAATTTCTGATAAAGGACATTTATCCAAAATATGCAAGTAAGTCTTAAAACTCAACAGTCAGAAAACAACGTGATTTTAAAAATGGGCCCAGGCTGGGTGTGGTGCTCACTCCTGTAATCCTAGCACTCCAGAGGCCGAGGCAGGTAGATCGCTCAAGATCAGGAGTTTGAAACCAGCCTGAGCAAGAGGGAGACCATGTCTCTACTAAAAATAGAAAGAAATTAATAAAAAAAATTGGCCAAATAAAAATATATATAGAAAAATTAGCCGGGCATGGTGGTGCATGCCTGTAGCCCCAGCTACTCGGGAGGCTGAGGCAGGAGGATCACTTGAGCCCAGGAGTTTGAGGTTGCTGTGAGCTAGGCTGACGCCATGGCACTCTAGTCCGGGAAACAGAGTGAGACTCTGTCTCAAAAACAAAACAAAACAAAAAAACGGGCCCCAAACCTTCACAGACACCTCACCAAAGAAGATATACATGCGACAAATAACTGTATGACAAGATGCTCCACATGATATGTCATCAGGAAAATGCAAATTGAAAAACCAATTTGCTTAGAATGGCCAAAATCCAGAACACTGACAGCCTCAAATGCTGGCAAGGATGTGGAGCAACAGGAACTCCCATTTATTGCCAGTAGAAATGCAAAATGGTACAGCTGTCTTTGGAAGACAGCTTGGTAGTTTCTTACAAAACTAAACATACTCTTACCATATGGTCCAGCAATCATGCTTGTTGGTATTTTCCGCAATGAACTGAAAACTTATGTCTACACAAAAACCTGCACTTGGATGTTTATAGAAGCTTTATACATGATTGCCAAAACTTGGAAGCAACCAAAACAAAAATAGTCTGTATGATATGATGGGGGAAGCATGTCATTATGCATCTGTCCAAAATTGTACAATGCACAGTAGCAGGAGTGAACCCCAATATGAACTGAGGACTTTGCATGATAATGAGGTCTCATTGTGGGCTCATTGAGTATTACAAATGCCCCACTCTGCCGAGGGATGTTGATAATGGAGGAAGCTGTGCATGTGTGGGGCAAGGGGTATGTGGGGAATCTCTGTACCTTCCTCCCAATTTTGCTGTGAACCTAAAACTGTTCTTAAAAAATAAGGCTGCAAAAAGGATTCCATTAAAAGAAAAACAAATGAACAAAAAAAGTTTAATAAAAAGAAAGAATAAAAGCAGAGGACAAGATAGTGACTCTGTAATGGGAAAGAATTTTACAAATATAAAAAAAGTAGAATTCACAATGGAAAAAATTAATAGACTTGTTAAACTTCTGCTACATGAAAAACTTCTTAAAATTAAAATTATGCCATAAATATTACAAATTCATATTCTGAACAAAACAACATACTTAACACCTACTGGTTATATTTATGGTCCCAATTTTTTCAAATGAAACAAAATGCCTTTACATACACCAGAAAAAAATGGAAGATTAAACACTAAAATGTTAGCAGTCGTAGGTTGTGGGCATGTGGGTGATGTCTGCTTCCACCATCTGTGTGACCTTGCGCAAGTCAGTTAACCTTTTTCTTTTGTAAGTTTATCTATATAATTCCACATGGGTCTACCGCATGTGTGTGGTGCCCTGTGCGGGACAGGCCGACAGACAAGAGGAAAGGAAGGCCCTAATCACAAATCCACACTGAGTGATTGCTCTGGGCAGTGACCTTTTAAGAGGTTGGGGCTTTTTCTCTGTGCTTTTTAAAAATGTATTTCAAGGGTTTTTTACATTTTGTACTCACTTCATTAATTTTTTTTTTTTAAGAAACAGAGTGTTGCTCTGTCGCCCAGGTAGAGTGCAGTGGCGTCATCACAGCTCACTGTGGTCTCAGACTCCTGGGCTCAAGTGATCCTCCTGCCTCAGCTTCCTGCGTAGCTGGGACTACAGGTGCGTGCCACTGCACCCAGCCAGTTAGCCTTTCTGTGCCTCCGTTTCCTCACATGTAGCATGGAAGTAGTGACGGTGCCTTCCTGGTCGGGCTGCTATGAGGGCCGAGTGAGTAAATGCATGCAGAGTGCTTGCTGGGCCCGGCACGCCCTCGGCACTCCACACACCGCCGCGTTGCTATTGCTATCATGTGTGTTCTTACAGATGGGCTTTCAGAGTTTCCATCATGTTTACCCAGGACATGAAGGTTGTACTGAGAACGTGGCGATGCATGAGAACACCGTCTGACACCGACAGACTTCAAAGTTATAGGGAATGGGCAAGTGAAAATAGGCCAGGCAAATTGGAGAATAAAGGCAGCATATATTATTTATATTGCATAAAGCCAAAGAGATATTATATGTATGAATACAAGACGAATTGAAGAAGTCTCAAAGAAATTGTACCTTGAGACAAAGTAGGACCAAGTGAAATGCCTACTTCTCTTGCCACTGGTCAGGAAGATTTCATAGAGATGGGATCTTAGAAGTTGAAGAAGAGGACGATTTAGTCGGAGTTACCACCAACAATTAACGTTAAGAAGTGTTGCCAGAGCCCCTGTTTCTGAAAGTAGAGCTAACTCTGGATTGAAGGTGTGGGGGGCGGGGTGCCGCTAGCTTGGGGGATGCTGGCCTGTTAAAGGCAGAGGGCCCAAAGGCCCTGCCTCGCTGGAGCCCTGTAGTAGAACGCAGAACGCTGCTGGTCGGAGGGGCCTTTTAGTCTATCAGGAAGAGTCTCCTCTGTAACTCTGGGCTCCTTTGTGTGGATGGGAGGTCCCCTTCATAGATAGGTTAGTCTCTCATATAAAACACATCTCATAACATCTGCAGAAGAGTTTCCTGTAAAGAAATGAGCTTGTTAATGGCTGGGGAGAGGAAGAGCCACTGGCACACAGAATCCACGCGCTGACGCTGCGCGTGAGCCCATGGCTGTAATTCCGTGTGCGTGTAGCTGCGTGCGGATAGTGCGTTGCCAATGACCTGTTTCTAGTCTGCCCAAGGATGTTTCTGAACTTGGCTACATCTTAGGTGTTTTCACTCACGTGCCCTGGGCATCAAGGGGGTAAATGCCAGAACCTAGGTGAGCAGGTAGCTGCGTCCACAGCTCCATTCTTCTCCCGCCACTTCCTGCTGGTCCTCTGCCCGGAGAGAGAGTGGATGTGCGAGGGCCGGAGGCGGCCGCCTGAGCCGGCCAGGTGCCAGCCTGGCTGCCCCGCAGGTGTGACTCAGCCTGGGCGCTGGGCAGTGAGAGAGAGGGGAGGAGACGTCTAAAACACGACCATCAATCGCATCTAAGTCTCTCATTAGAGTTATTTGAGGTACTCCTAATGGACACCAAACGGTTAATAGCAGTTCTCTCTCAGTGATAGAATTAAGGGAGATTTTAAATCCTTTTTAATACATATTTCTACAATGTTTGAATTTTTTTGATAAGAACATATACCTTTATGAGCAGAAAAAGAGAGAAATATTGAAATAAATAGATAAAACACAAATTTAAAAAGTACTTCCCACTGAGCACAGTGGCTCACGCCTGTAATTCCAGCACTTTAGGAGGCCCAGGTGAGAGGATCGCTTGAGGCCAGGAGTTCAGGACCAGCCTGAGCAACATAGTGAGATCCCGTCTCTACAAAAAATTTTAAAAATTAGCCAAGTGTGGTGGCACATACCTATAGTCCAAGCTACCTGGGAGGCTGAGGCAGGAAGATCCCTTGAGCCTAGGAGTTTTTTTTTTTTTTTTTTTTTTTTTTAGAGACGGGGTCTCGCTCTTGGTCAGGCTGGTTTCGAACTCCTGACCTTGAGCTATCCACCCGCCTCGGCCTCCCAGAGTGCTAGGATTACAGGTGTGAGCCACCGCGCCCGGCCCGAGCCTAGGAGTTTGAGGTTGCAGTGAGCTATGATGACGCCACTGCACTCCAGCCTGTGTGACAGAGTGGGATTCTGTCTCCAAAAATAAAATTAAAATTAAAATTAAAAAAATTAAAAGTACTCTCCCATCCCCAGATAATTTGTCAGTGGAGAGCAAAAGACTTAACAATATGCTTACCATTTGAAACAGTAGTTCCATTTTAGAAATTTATCTTAGGAAAATAATAAAAAATATGTGTGAAGATTTAGCTTTAAGAATTTCATTCCATACTTTTATAATAGTGAAAACTGAGCAGAACTAACCATAGGGGATTGGTTAAATAAATCATGATATAATCATACTGTGGGATAATCATACTATGGGATATTGTCTAGTTACTTTAAATGATATTATATAAGATTTATGATGACATGGGTAATGTTCAGGTAATTTTATTGGAATACAAAGTAGAACACCAAATATGTGTGCTTTATGATACTATATACACAGAACAAAAGGTTGAGAGAAGAAACATGAAAATGTTAACTATCTCTTATTACTGAGATTATAGATTATTTTGATTTTGTGTTGTTTTTCTAAAATTTTCAAAGATTCTATTACATGTATTAATTTGTAGTAATACATGTAATTAAGTAAAATAATTAAGATTTAAAAAATATTCCACACTAAATCCTAGAAGTTTAGGAGGGATGATAGCCCCCAAGGAAGGAGTAAGCAAGCCACCACACATGGAGCAACAGAGGCTGAGCAGACTCTACAACGTGATCTTTGATTCTTACAATGTCCCCACTTACAGATGAGTAAAAGAGAGGTTAAGAGACTTTCAAGATCCCACAGCATGGTCTTTCTTGGCTTCGTCGGGATTTGAACCCTGACTTGCCTCAGCAGAGTTGGGGGCATAGGACCACTCCGTCCCCTCCTGGCCTGTAGATGTGGAGGCCTCCCATCCCCCCACTGGGGCTTCTCCCCCTGGGCCAGGTCGGACCTGCACCCCAGCACACCCAAGGGGGCTCACATTCCTCCCTGAATGCCCCCCACTGATCTGCCGGCATCAGTGTTGGCAGTGCCCATCTCCGGGCACACTCAGGACGCCTCCAGCGCCAAGGTTTGCACACCTCAGGCACGAGCCACCTCCTTCTGCCCGGCTGGCAGCGCCTGGGGTTCAGCTCTCCCTGCCTGGTTTCCGAGTCTTGGGGAATGTGCCCAGAAGCAAATTGGCACCGAGATTCATGTTCACTCCTCTACTCCCTCCAACCTCCGGAGCCACTGAGGGGTCTTGGCTACCACCCAGCTTCCACGCCTCAGGCCTGAGTTTCTCAGAGGGAGTCTTGGGAGGTGCTTCGAGCTGGGCCCTCCTGAGAGACATGCAACGTCAGGCTATGAGGGACAGAGATGGCCAGAGTCATGAGGGAAGGGGAGCTGGAGGCTTTAAAAAACATGGGTGGAGCAGAGAAATGGTCTGAAATCAGGCTGATGGCAAGGCAGGTGGCAGAACTATTGTTAGTTTTCTTTTCCCTTTTCATTTGTTAAGTTTGTTCTGATATTTATGTAATTTAAAAAAATCAGTCCTGAGGGCCAGTCACAGTGGCTCACACCTGTAATCCCAGCACTTTGGGAAACTGAGGTAGGAGGATTCCTTGAGGCCAAGAGTTTGAGACCAGCCTGGGCAACATAGCAAGACCCCATCTCCACAAAAAATTTTAAAAAATTAGCTGGGCATGGTGGCATGAGTTTGCGTCCCGGCTACTCTGGAGGCTGAGGCAGGATGATCGAGCCCAGGAGTTTGAGGCCACAGTGAGCTGTGATAAGTAGTGCCACTGTACTCAGCCTGGGTGACAGAGCAAGACCGTGTCTCTAAAACAAATAAGTAAAATCAATCTTGAGTTCTCACAGGGTGAAAAAAAGATATGCAGAAATTTCTCTGAACCTCTCAATAGTTAAAAGACCCCAGTTGCTGTGGTAGATCCCTGTCCTTTGAAAGATGTGTCCGCACCGACGGAAAGCCTTGTTCTTCGGTGCTCTCCCGGCCGCCCTTTGCTCGCCACTGCCTGCGCAGAGCCGGCAGCGCAGCCCACATATCGGGAATGCTCGATAGGCATTTGTTGAGTAAATTAATGAGCTGGGTCTGCATCCTCATTTAGAACACATTACACAGGCTTGCAAGTGTGTAGTTGCTTTTTGTATTATTTATTATCAATAAAAGGATATCTTTTTAAAAATCGACTTTAGAAAATTAAATAAATCATTTCTATGAGAATAAGAGAGTAAAGTCAGACCCAGCTTTTTTATTTGTCTGGCTGGATAAGCACCATGTGAAGGTACTCACATCCCCTAACAAAGCCAGGAGCCATCCCTTAAATAAACAACCGTTCAAGTAAGAATAGATGCGTCACTTCAGACGCAGTGTCCCAGTGTGGTGATGACTGAGGAGCACTCTTCTTAAGGCATGCTGGGGCTTCCGCTCTCGACAGGGGCGCGCTGGACACCTGCAGGTAGACATGGCGGATTGACTCCAGGAACCCAGTAGAGCAGCTTTAGTGAGACGTAGTTCACACACCACACAATTCTCCTGTCTAAAGTGTGCAGTTCAGTGGCTTTCAGTGTATTCACAGTGTTCAACCATCACCACAGTCAATTTTAGAACATTTAGAACCACCTCTAAAAGAAACCTGGCATCCATCCCTTCCCTACCCCAGCCTCGTCTTAGGCAACCACTAATCTGTTTTCTGTCTATGTGGATTTCCCTATTCTGGACAGTTCATATCAATGGGATCATACAACATGTGGTCCTTTGTGGCTTTCGTTTAGCATGATGTTTTCAAAGTTCATTCATGTGGTAGCATGTATCAGTGCCTCATTTCTTTTTATCATTGAATAAATATTCCATTGAATGGATATAGCACATTTTGTTTGTACATTCCTCAGTTGATGGAAATTAGACTTGTTTCCACTTTTTGACCATTATGAATAATGTTGCTATGAACATTCATTCACTGTTAAATGCATACACTCAGGAGCGGGATTGCAGGGTCAGACAGTGGCTCTACATTTAACTTTTCAAGGAACTGCCAGACTGTTTTCCAAAGTGGCTGCACCATTTTACATTTCAACCAGTAATATATGAGGTTCCAAGTTTTCCACTTCCTTACCAACAATGGTTATTATGTAGTTTGTTCTGTTTTTCTACAACAGCTTCCTAATGAGTGTGATGTAGTATCTAATTATGGTTTTGAATATGTATTTCCCTGTAGCCTTATGATGCTGAACATCTTTTCATGTGCTTACTGGCCATTGGTATATTCCTTGGAAAATGTCTATTCAGCTCCGTTGGCCATTTTAAAATTGAGTTATTTATCTTTTTATTATAGAGTTGTAAAAGGGATATAAGCCCCTTATCAGATGTATGATTTATAAATATTTTCTCCCATTGTGTGGGTTCTCTTTTCACTTTCTTGATGGTAGCATTTGAAACACAAAATTTTTTAATATTCATGAAGCCTGATTTATTTAGTTTTGTTACTTATACTTTTGGTGTCATGACTAAGAAGGCTTTGCCTCATAAAGATTTACTCATATTTTTTCTAAGTCCTTTTTAATTTTAGCTTCTACATTTAGGTCTATGATCCATTTTGAGTTAATTTTTATGTATGTTAATTTGAATTAATTTTTATGAGGTAGGAGTTCAACTTCCTTCTTTGACATGTGGATATCCAGTTGTTCCAGCTTGTTGAAAAGACTATTCTTTCCCCCACTGAATTGTCTTGGTACCCTTGTCAAAAATCAATTTATAATAAATATAAGGGTTTATTTCGAGACTCAATTCTATTCCATTCATCTATATGTCTGTCCTTATGCCAGTATTGCACTGTCTTGATCACTGTAGCTTTGCAGTAAGTTTTGCAATTGGGACATGTGAGTCCTCCAATCTTCTTTTTCAAGATCACTTTGGCTATTCTGGGTCCCTTGAAATTTTGTACAAATTTTAGGACCAACCCTTCAAAGAAGTCAGCCAGGATTTTGATACAGATTGCATCAAGTCTGTAGATCAAACTGGGGAGTATCATCATCTTAAGAACAGGAAAGGGATTTTGAAAAGTATAAATTGCAAGGACAAGGAGATTGGGAGAGGAAAAGTCGAAGAAGAAGGAGTAAATGTCTTGAGCACTGGAAGCTGAAGCCCGACGCCTGCAGAAGGGAACCAGCAGGACACGAGGAACTCCGGAAGGCGCTGGATGTGGACACAGGGTGCCAAGGAAAGTAGGAGCGAGGCACAGAGCTGAGATGGAGGATGGGCTGAAAGTCCACTTGCAGAGCAGCTCAAGCTTCTCCTCCAGGTCCCTTCACCACCCCGCAAGACCTGCTGACAGCTTCTCCACTAGGCAAGAGACCAGAGGTCTGTTGTTTCCTAGGGTGGTGATCTTGCAATGCGGCCCATGAACTGGGTTATTAGCCCCAGCAAGATAAGTGCAGGAGGTAAGAATACGTGTTTAGAATTTCTACAGAAATCTGACCCCACATCAACATGCAAGTGTGCCATCGGTGGATTCTTCTTGCCAAACAGGATACAGGCCAGTTTGGACGTCTGAACTCCCAGGTGAGTCATGGAGGTGTGCCACATGGACTAGTCAGGCGCAGTGGGTCCCTGACAGACTGGAGACAGGAAAACTGGTCCTTCCCCTCGGACAGTCTGAGACGTGCTGCTCTGAAGACTCTACCACATGGGGCAGGGACAGGTGGGGGCACCTGGCTGAACACCTCCCTCGGACACTGGGATACCCAGCCTGCTCCTCCCACCCACATTCCCAGGAATAGTAGCTGGGCTTACACCTGCCTCAACACCTAGCCCCAGACAGGAATCTAGAAGATTCCCATCAGACAAGTCTACAATGGCCCCGAGACAAGATGTTTAAACACTGACCTCTAGAGTCCCCTCAGTGAAACAGCTGACACCCCACCCTTCTACTTCTCCACAGCAAAGTTCCCAACAAGCAAGCCCTGCCCATGCACAAGAAGCTCAGCGTAAGCTTGGAAACGGGTTGGTTTGTTTGTGTTTTGAATAAGGTTTGTATTAATATGGTTCAGAACTCAAAAGATTGGAAAGGTACAAGGAAGAGGTCTACCTGTCCCCTTTATGATTCAGTTCCCCTTCCAGGAACTGAACATTCGTAGACATTTTACATCTTTAACATTTGTAGACAGCCCACATGGAAGACAGAGGCCGAAATATGGGAAGAGGAGAGGAGAGAATGGGTATTGAGCAGAAGGAAAGTTCAAATGAGGAGAAGACGAATAATATCCCTGGAGAGGAAAGAAGCTGGCACATCAAAGAAATAAGGACAGTAGCCCATTTTAAAAAAAGAATATTCAGAGAACAAAAGAGAGAGAACTCTCGGAAATTAAAAATATGAAGTAAAATATATAAAGATTAAAAATTCAACTTGAAAAGTTAGAGAAAGAAGTTTATAAAATCTCACAGAAAGTAAAACAAAGAGATAAAAAATTAGATATAAAAGATTAGAAAATTAAAGGATCAGGTCAGGAGATCCAATATTCTATTAGCAGGAGTACAAGATGGATTGGACAAAGAGAAGAGAAAGGAATAAAAATTAAATAAATAATTCAAAATCTTTCTTTTTCTAGAGCAGAGGATGTAAGTTTTTATGTCAAAAGGATTCACCAACTATAACGAGTGAGGAACAACTCACCCCAAGACACATGACTGTGAACTTGCAGAGAGAAGAATCTGGAAACTGTCAGCCATGAGATACAGAGGATAGGGAGTTGCACTGGCATCAGGAATCACAACAGCCACACCGGCAATCTCGAACGCAATACTCAACCACACCATCAACCACGTGGACAGACGTTTCCAGTTACGTCAGCACACAAAACTGCACTTCCTTTGTTCACTTTCTTAGGGAAGACGCGCACCCCTAAAAGCAAAGAAGGAAAAGACATGGACCTCACAGGACTATGGGTAGAGTTGCTTTGGCACTAAGGACAGAGGGGAAAGGCAGAAAGAGGCAAAGAGAGAGGGAAGGAGAAGACCCATTGAATCCCGTGCGCAGAGAACGCAGAGCTGAGAGACGGAGAGGACCCTCCGGGCGCTGGCTCCCTGGCCCCTGCTCCTCCCAGCTGTAATCCTGTGCTTTGTTTTGTGAGACACCTGATATCCTGGTAATAAATTCCTCTTCTTGCTTAACTAGTTCACAGTGGATTTCAGTCATTTGCAACCAAAAGATTCCTCCTCATATCTCTGCTACTCAAGGAATTAGAACCAGCGGCCTCAATATTACCTGGGAGCTCATTAAAATGCAGAGTCTCAGGCCTCCTCCAGCCCTGCTTCCCCAGAATCTGCATTTTAACAAGATTCCAAGGTGATTTACATGTACATTAATGTCTAAAAACACTGTCCTCATACATCCACCCGGCAAGGTAGGGTACTGGGCACATTAGGGACAACACGTAGAATACCTGGCTACGGGTGATGATATGGTGATAATGACCATAATGATGATTATGATTGGCCTAGAAATACTTTGGAATTACAATTTCAGGAAGAGTTCCTAAGACCACGGCAAAGGGTGTCCCCACATCAAATTACAGGAACGAGCACACAGCTGAAAAGGCACAAAGCACATTTATACCAGGAAACAGGTTCAGCTCTGCTCCAAGAACCTGTCAGGTTAGTCCAAGGAGGCCATTAAGAAAACCCCCTCTCAGGTGTGGCAGTTGGCTGGGAGTGAGTGACAGACACTCAGGCTGGGGTGACACTTGACTGTGGGAATGCTGAGCTGATGCTACCTTTCTCAGCAGAGCAGAGTGCCCTGTCCCAGCACTCAGGAAGTAGGTCAGGAGGAAATATCCTCTGTGAGCAGCTCCTAATTGCTTTTTCAGGCAGAAACTGGCATGGGCAGGACTGGGGGTGGACGGGGAACGGGAACGAGGGAGGCGGGGGCTGCTGTGGGGTGGAGATAGGAAATCACATCCTCACTCTTGGCGGGAGTGAGGCTGCTGCTCACGTAGTTTTCCTGGCTCCAGTCCTGTGGCGCTCAGCCACGTCCTCTGTGCTGGGGGTTCCCTTGACTTTCCAATGTGAGCACATGTGCATGGAAGCTGGGATTTTAACCACATCGGTACCGTGATCACCGGCCGCGAAGCCTCGCCCACAG
>VBSM01003218.1:6738333-6769368 GCA_008086735.1 Cheirogaleus medius | reverse complement strand
TTTTTTTTTTTAATTATTATTTTTTTAAATAGAGACGGGGTCTCACTCTTGCTCAGGCTGATCTCTAACTCCTGAGCTCAAGCAATCCTCCTGCCTCAGCCTCCCAGAGTGCTAAGGTTACAGGGGTAAGCCACCGTGCCCAGTCAACTCTTCTGATTCCTGTAAAGATCTGTGTGTCCTCGCAAGCCAGGTGACCTGTGTCTCTGCAGCACACCCCTTGGCACACCAATCGCTGCCACCATGGCAATGATAGGAGGGTCCGAAATGAACCAGACAAATTGATAGATTGAATTGCCTGATTGGCGGATAAATTAATCCATGGACTTTCCAGGGGTGCAGGCCTCCTGGAATCATAGCATCAGGGGTGACCAGGGAGGTCTAGTGATGCGCCCAAAGCCATGCAGCTCCATGGCAGAACCCACTCCTTCTCCCCTGCCCTCCGGAGCTGGCCTGGTTTGGGAGGAACACCAGGAACAGCAAGCTCCCTATGACAGCTGTGTCAAATCTAGCATTTTTGTGCCTCTGAGGAAAAATGCAAACTTACCTTTTTTTCTTTTTTCTGGATCTTTCTCTTCAATTCTAAATTTTACTGTGTGTTATTGTTATTTTAGAGACAGGGTCTCACTCTGTCACCCAGGCTGGAGTGCAACAGCACAATCACAGCTCACTGCAGCCTGCAACCCCTGGGCTCAAGCGATCCTCCTGAGTAGCTGGGACCACAAGCGAGTGCCACCACGCTCGGCTCTCACCATGGGTTTTAAAGAATAATTGACTTTTCTTCTCTGGAAGGAGTAACGACTGTACCTCTGCCATGTGCCAGGCACTGCGCTGGCACCTTCCAGCTGCTATTTCATTTAAACCCCACCGGAACTCACTTTCCAGGAGAGCAGAGTGGGGTTGAGAAAGGCTAAGCCACTTGCCCGAGACACACAGCCGGCAGGGATGGAACCAGGGAAGGACCCGCTGGTCTGGCTGGAGACCCAGTGTCACCCACCTGACATCATGCTGCCTCCTACAGCAGGTCCGTCCTCCCTCATCGTTTCTGCAAGTATTTCCTGCCTGCTGAGTGGTACCTGCTGAGCAGGCTGGATGTGGCTCCCCCAGTGCTGGGCCCTGAGACCAGGGGACGAGTGGGAGAGGGGTTACCTGGGGCGCCCAGGGAGGCTCAGCAGATGGCACTCTTCCCTCACCATCCTGCCTTAGTGCCTCCTCTCCCCCTCCTCTCCCTGCCTCCCTCATTGCCCTCCTTCATGGCCAGACTGTCTTTGGAGCCTGTGCCTTAACATGACCCCTGCCTCCCTCTCATCCTCCACAAAGGTGTCCCAAGTGCTACCTTGTCAGGAGAAGACATCTGGTTAGCTCACTTTTTTTTCTTAGAGAAGGGAACAAAGGCCTGACACCCCAGGGCGCAGCTTGACTGCTTTTTGAGCTGTGTTTGCACCCAGAGCTGAGTCTGTCTAGCTCAGGTTCCCAGAGGCCTAAGGGCAGGACCATGTCTTCACACGCCTGGTGGCATGCATTGTCAGCGCTCCATGAAAAACAAACAGTTGTCATGGGAAGACAAGGAAGCTGCCTGGCTTGAGGTGGCTGAGGTCCCACGCTGAAAAGATGCAGACTTGAGGTCTTGACCTCTTCTTTTAGCACACAAGCCCATGTCCCCGAGGCCACCCCTGGAGGCTATGCAGGGAAGCCAGGAGGCTGGGCACTCCCATGGTCTCTCTGAAGAATCGGATGAGTAGTTCGTGTGCATGTGTAAAGATGTGTGGTAGAGGAGGTACCCTCTCTGATTTCATTGTGGATTACAGAAATAATAATCTATAGTTATCTCTCACTTCCGATAAATGAGTGATTCTCAGAGGAGAGGTGCAGGCCCTATTAGGAAGGCATATGCGAGTCTCAGAGATCAGGGTGCTAAATGGGAACATTTTATGTTTATCAAAAGGAGGTGATTTTTTAAAAGGACTGACTCAGCCCTTGCAAAGGCCATACCTGCTTCCCATTCCTTTCTCTACTTGAGAAATCCTGTTTATCAAAGCCCAGCACAACTGCCACAGCTCTTGGGAAGCCTTCCTCTGCCCCCTCTTTCTCAGTTCTCCCAAAGCATTAGGTTCATGCCGCTAGTACAGCCCATACAGTGGGGCATTACAGAGGGCTACACGTGAACTGTCACCCCATGGGCTGCATGTCCTCAGTGCACAGGAAATGTGCTTCCCATGACTTCACACTCCCATTTCAGGGCGGTCTGAGGGAAGGGGAGATCCTGTAATTGGCAGAGAGGTGGTGTTGATGTAGGGAGCATGCCTGAGAGGAAAGGGCTGAAAGGAAAAGTGAGGAAGACTCCCCAAGAGCCAGGATATACATTACAGCAGTGGTCCCCAACCTTTTTGGCACCAGGGACTGGTTTCATGGAAGATAATTTTTCCATGGACTAGGTGTGGCGGGGGATGGTTTCGGGATGATTCAAGCACATTACATTTATTGTGCACTTTATTTCTATTATTTCTACTATTATTACATTGTCACTTGCCACGCACTGATAGGGCTTTGATATGAGTCTGCAAGCAATTGATTTATTATGGTCTCTGTGCAGTCAAATTTCTCTGCTAATGATAATCTGTATTTGCAGCCACTGCCCAGCACTAGCATGACTGCCTCAGCTCCATTTCAGATCATCAGGCATTAGAGTTTCATAAGGAGGCACAACCTAGATCCCTCACATGCGCAGTTTACAGGAGGGTTTACGCTCCTGTGAGAATCTAATCTCGCTGCTGATCTGACAGGAGGCGGAGCTCAGGTGGTGATGCCAGCAGTGGGGAACATACAGGTGAAGCTTCACTTGCTCACCCACCACTCACCTCCTGCTGTGTGGCCCTGGTTTGTAACAGGCCACAAACCGGCACTGGTCCGGGATTTTGTCTAGGGGAAGGGCTACAGAAGGGAGTACTTTTAATGGGCTAGAAGTAAACCGGTCAGAAAAAGCTGATGAGCATTGGTTGGGGTAGAGGAAGTTCTCAAGAAGGACAGGCCTGGGCAAGGAAATTTCTGAGTATGAGAAACTGGGAGTGCGCTGCTGTTCCAAATGTTTGCCTGGACTAGATTTTGAGACTGAGTCCCACAGTCAGGAAAACGCTAAGAGAAGACTTGGACTTCTCCAGGAATGGAGGCTGGAGGAGCAAAGAAGGAAGCAAAGGCCGCGACGCTGACCTGAGCACGGGAATTAGCCGCATCAGGCTGTGCACTGCCGATTACTAGCCCCGCTGTGGGCCACACTGCGGGATTTCTTGCACTCTGCTGATTGTTTGGGGCTGTGTGAGACAGTGGGAGTGCGTACAGGTCCAGAGGCTTGGGCCTGGGAGGAAACAGTGATCCTTGGGAGGTGACGATGTGACATGCTCAGGGATGGAATGCCAGATGATCGTCTGTGTAGGTGCTCTTCGTTGCGGTGAAAAATGTGGTGGCCCCGGTCGCAGGGGCAATGACAGAGACTGTGTCACAGGTTACACAACATCGCCAGGAAACCCTCCCTCACCCCTTTCCAAATAGGAAAGAGGCCAAGACAGCAAGAATAGGGGTTTCTTGACTATGAAATGGGCCTGGCTACCAACTCGTAAATTAGCAGCAAGACTGCTGAGTGTTGCAAAGAAACCGGGTAAGTGCTCTCCTTTCCACATCTTTAAGATGTATCCCAAATGGAACACTCTTCCATACAGCAGCCTCTCACATGACCTAATTCTGGAAACAAGAATTCCTAGTTAAACCAATGAAGGGTTAAAAGTCCCTGGGTGCTCACCTGGGTGCCTCAGCATTGGCAAAGCTAAAATTGCCTTCATTTCATTAAAATAGTGTGGTCATCCCCGTTCTTGTTCTGGGTCCCTGACCCACGCATGGTTGCCACAGTGAAGCCTGGCGCCAGCTAAGAAGACACCAGAAGAAAGACACCAGGGGAGGAGCCGCCACAGAGCAGCCATCCGGACAAGGGCTCCCCAGGCTTCCCCCCTGCCAGTTAAGGTCCTGGCCCCACGCTGAGAAACCCTCTTTCTCACCCTGCCTCCCCATATCCATGTGCAGCATCCCTTCTGCCTCCAGCCCTGTCCCCACGCCAGCCATGGGCAGTGTCCCATCACAGCACAGCGGTACCTCCCCTGCGTGCTGGGCTTGTCATTCGGGGATGTCTGAAGGTCTCAAGCTCCGGGGATTAAAGGCCCTGTGTTTTTTCTCACGGGTCCCTGAGATCCCACGGGTGGTGACCGCAGTGGAGGCTCACTCAGCCCACTCAGCGCTCCTGGCCCTGGCTCCCCTGTGGTCAGCGTGTTTTCTGTTCTCTGCACGCACTCCAGGATGTGCTGATTTTCTCACCTCGGCCCTCCTTGCTTAGCCACAGAGGCTGAGCAAGTGCTGTTGGGCAGCGAGGTCGGGGCCCTGCTTCCTAGGACCAGGCTTGTCCTGCACGAGTCAAACGGAAGTCACTTGCTCACCGCAGCCTGGTCCTTGCCCTGACCCTCGGGTTCCTCCTCCTCTGGGCATTGCCCCACCCACACCCGGCTCCCATGTGGTGGCCGTGCTGTCACTGGTCAGGCCTGCAGGGGGTCACCCTCCCAGACCTGCTACCTGCTATGTGGCCTTGCCCCGGAGCCTCCTGTAAAATGAACTTCGGAATAGTCCCTACCTCACAGAGCTGCGAGGGTTTAGTGTGACAATTTGTTCCAAGTGACTGGCATTTGGTGAGTGTGAGCAAAGTGGTTCTATTTTCTGAGAAATGTTGTCCACTCTGGCCCTGTGGACCCAGGTCTTCCTTGGAAAGCCAAAGCGAAAAGCTCTTCAGGCCCGTCCAGGGCCTTTCCTGCCCCAGGGCAGCTGCACTTTCTGACTGGGGCTGGGTACAGCATAGAGAGTCGCGGAAGAGGCCTTTCCAGACAGGACTGTGCCGTGGGTGTGCAGAGCCGGCCTCACCTTCTTAAGGCTCTCTCTGTTCACCTCCTGTCAGTTTCGGGTGATTATATGGCTTGCCTTGGCCACCATTTTCAAAATGTTTTCCTTTCTAGAGTGAAGAATCACACCCTGCCACTTTCTAGCAGGGGAAATGCAGAGAGACTGAGCCCCCTTCCAGCCGCCAGTGTACTTGCACCCCACCACTCCCACTGGGAGGCCTGGTGCTGCAGGCAGGAGACTCAGCCCCAGTTCCCAAGAGGGCTCCCGCAGGGTGAGAAGAGGAAGGCAGAGGCGCCACAGGCACAGAGAGCGCATTCCTCTTCTCCAAGGCCTTTGCTGGCCAGAGAGCCCAGCTCCCTTCCCACTCCCTCTCTCTCCTTATCAGTAGAAAGAACCAAGCAGGTTGGAATGGCCCAGTGTCCTCTTCCCTCACACTCTCATCTGCTTTCTCTGGCTCTTGCTTGTGGGAGGGAATAGAATGCGTGCTGCAGCCTCGCTTTGCAAAATACTCCCAAGTTCTTGGTTCAAAAACTCCAGAGCCAAGTGTGCATAATATTTGCATATACTTTGTGTATTACAGAGATCATTCTTTCAGATGTTCACAGTGAGTCTTCTCACAGCAAGGTAAGCCTCCTTAAAAGATATGCATTTGTTCCTGGCTTCCGGGTGCCTGTGGTTTCTACCTAGAACATAGTGCAATTGCTCTCAGCTTTATAGTTCTGGTTGGGTAACTTAGGCAAGTCATTCAGTTTATCTGGTCTATAAAATAGAAACAATATAGGGTTGTCATGAGGAGTTTAAAATGAGACAATAGCATGCCTGTAGTCCCTGCTACTGGGGAGGCTGAGGCAGGAGGATTGCTTGAGCCCAGGAGTTCAAGGCTGCAGTGAGCTGTGATTGGGCCACTGCACTCCAGCCTGGGTGACAAAGGGAGACCCTGTCTCTAAAGAAAAGTCCTGTGGGAAGTTGGTGGTGAGGTTGGGGTGTGGGGGTATTTTGAGAAGGCAGTGTGCTGTTTTGGAAACCCAGAGGGGTCTTAGGACTATGGAATATTAGAGCAGGAAGGGATTTAGTGGTCAATTGTGCCTGACCCTTCCGTTTTACAGAGGAAGAAACTGAGGTTCAGAGAGGTTCGTAACTTTCTCAAGATTCCCAGCAGGCTGCAGTTAGCCATTCCCATCTGGCTGAAGGTCAGGGGGACAGCATCGGAGCCTGAAGGCCTGCTCGGTCACATGGCAGAGCTCTGGGCTCCTGGGAGGCTGCAGTGTTGGAGCAGGAGCTGAATTGCCTCTTAACTCCAGACGCCCTGTCTCCGTCTGCAGAGAAGAGGAGGCTCCCGGCCTCCCAGGATCCCAAAAGGCACACACATCTGGTTACCAGGAGCCCTTGAGAAAGTGACAAGAGTGGGAAAGAACCCCGCAGACTCCCTCCGCCTCTCTTGCCTTGAGCCCGCTGACTGGACTTGGATGGCTTTAAAGGGCTGAGCTGCCAAAGCCTAGAATGTCGAATGTGATCTTGGCGCTCTCTGAGAGCCCTGCTCAGGCACAGAAACAGGTCACCCATCTTCCATGCAGGGCCCCATGGGGCCCCACAGGAAAGGACTCCCAGAAAGGTCAGGCTTCTTCCTGGCAGGGCAGCAGAAACAAATCCCAGCACTTTTAAAGGGCACGAACTTCACAGAGAATTAGGTAGGGAGTTGGGGGCCAACGATTTTTTTTGAGAGGAGCAGTCACCAGAATGAATGGTGTGGGGGGCAGGAAATTTGTCATCAGGACCATTGGGTTGGGGTGCCCAGCCCCAAGATGGACACCTGGGGTAGGGGTACAGGATGTGTTTCAGCCTCGGCCCCTGCTTTCAAGGAGCTTGCTGGGGATATAGGACTCTAATAAATGAACCAAGAAAGAGAAAAGGCAGAAGCTATGTTAAAGGCCAAAGAGGAAATGCTTTGGCAGGAGTGAGACAAATCAGCGTGGACATGCCCAGTTCTGAAGGGCTTTGTGGAGTAGGGAAATCTTTATCTGGGCCTATACTCTTCAGCTGGTGGGCGTGCCAAGGAGGAGCATTTTAGGATGGAGAACAGCCTGAGCAGAGGTGGGAGTGAGCACAGGAACTCACCCCTTTCCAGCCTCCTTGGCACACAGGCTGTGACACGCTGGAATCCTCCAAGGCGTGGTCATTGCCCGCGGGGTCCTCCTGGGCCCCTGGTAGATGTGGCAAAGGTGCTTTGTGCTGCAGATAGTCCCTGGCAGAGGGGCTCACACACACTGGTAAGAATGATTCCTTGGGTAAAGGGGTAGCAAAGTAACTTCATCCTAAGAAGCCCTGAAACCCTGAGACCAGCCAGCCTCGCATAAAGTATTGCACAGTGGCTGCCATCTCAAGGCCCAGTTTCAGCTTGGCTTCGAATCCTATCTCTGAAGCCTTTAGTGACTGTGTCACACTGTCATTAACCTCTCTAAGCTTCAGCTTCCCCATCTGTAGAGTGCAGATAATGAAATCCTTAACTCACAGGGCTATAGTAAGGACTAAACAAGGTAGGGCTTAACCCCCCACTTGGCACCCTCAGCCCATGGTAGCTTTGTGTTCCAGCTTGTTGCCAAGGCCTGGTGTTGTATGGTGAACATTCTTGTCTGACTGTTTCCCAGATAAGTCAAGCCGTAGGAATCTTTTCTTGCCTCTGGTGCCCTTTGGACACCTCTTTGCAGGTGTGGGAGACTAGCTGGACGTCTGTTCTACAGCCGTATGGGCACCTGCAGAGGGCCCGGTGCCTCCTCGAGAGGTGGGGTTCTGGAACGGGCTCCACTCGACCTCACTAGGAACTGTATTTATCTAGACCAGTTCCTTATCTATAAAATGAAGACCTTGAATTAGACCAGTGATTCTCACTTTGTGGGAAGGGGAGGGTCCTCAGTTTCAGTGCGGGTCCCTGAATCCACATGCCCAGCAAACATTGCCTATGGACCAGATAGATAACACACCCTCTCATTGATGCTGTGCTGTGTTGCAGACACACAGGGGTGCTGCTATGATTTGTAAGATCCATATAGGATTATTGAATGCACTGTAGCTTTTTATCAGCATATAATTTTTCATTTATAGATACTAAAAGTACAATTACTTAGAAAAATCCCAAAGTGGTTTTAAAGAGGTACTCAGGCTTGAAAAGTTTGGCTCCCACTGGATCAGATGAAGGACACACTCACCCTTCCCTGAGATGGCTGTAATCTCAGCCTCACACACAAGCGCTCCTCTCCTCCCTCGTCCCTTCCCGAGCAAGTAGCAGGTGCTAAAGTAGGTTTCCCAGCGGCAGTGAGACGGAATGGAAGGAGGAGGACAGGTGAGGAAGGGCAGTGTTACTCAGAGAGATGAAGATAGTTTGTGTAGGAAAATCTGGTAAATCCTCAGAATTCCATCAGTTTAAAGGTCTTTTTTAAAACGCAGCCCGTCACTTCCCGGTATTTGTCATTGTTTCCCACTGTACACACGTTTGCAGCACATGGGAAGTGGGAGGAGTTGGAATGTCCTCCAAATTCCCCTGGCACCCAGTTCCCACCTCCATCCTTTAGAAAAATGTGTTTTGTTTTAACTTTTCAGGAGGTCACAGACCATTTCAGAATCTGGTAGAGGTTATGGACCCCCACGCCCACCCCAAATGCAGCCCCCCACACAGATGATTTCCCACACGGTTCCAGCAGGTTCATCCCCCCCTGGATTCACATGGACCTCCCTGGGGGTTTGCGGGCCCTAGGCTAGGAAATCCTAATCTTGTGTGGGTTGCTTCCAGTAAGTTTAAATTTACCTCCTCTTAGGTTTCCATAGACCTAAGCTCTAAGTCCCACGGGGCTTGTAATGGACCTTCTAAGTGTCCCATTTCCCAGACTGCTGTTGTGGGTGTCTTAGATTTTGGAAGACTGGACCAGCAAAAGGCTGCCTCTCTTAGGAGCAGCATCGCAAAGGCAGATGTCACCTTGAGGCTCGGTTCTCTGGGTAGCTGGTGTAAGACAAACGGAACCAAGGGCTCAGGGCCAGAATCCATCTGGGAGTCTGGAATCCCTCCCTACAGTGCCGTTTTGTAAGAGTTTGTCCTGGGAGCTGTGGGCCTGCAGACGGGAAGTGGAAAGCCGCTCCAATCTCCAGGAAGGGTCTCCAGTCTCCCGGCTCCTGCCCTGCCGCAACTAGCCTTTCATACCAACCCCATGTGAAGACACCTTTTCTCACCCCACTGCTGAAGCAGCCAGCTCAGCCTGTCAGTGCTGTGTGTCTCTGAATGTACCAGCCAGATCAGGGACGGTTTCTCCCCATCCGCCCACGTCACTCTTCTTGTCGTCCAAACTCTGACTCTAAAAACCCAGTGTTTATTCACTAACTTGAGCCCAAGCTCAGTTGGCCCAAGAGCCTCTGCCCTTGGACTTAGTTCTTGTGCAGCATGCGCCCTGGGAAGAGCGAGAGGGCGACCGGCCTGGAGGGCTGGCAGCTTCCCCAGTGACCAACTGTCAGGCTGCTAGGCTTGGCTGGAGTGCCACAGTTTGCACCAGGCAAGGGAGCTAAATTCCCCAAATACCAGGATGTTGGGCAACCTTTCAAAGAATGAAATCCGTTGCTGTTACTGCCTTTCCTCTACCCCCACCCTGAACTCTGTGTCCCATCCTTCTCCTCTGCAGTGCACTATGTAAACGACTCATTGTCCTCGATAATCTTACCCTGCTGGGTTCAATTCTATCTAGGATGCTAAACCTATGGTTGTCCAGATACTTTTACAGGTTGCGTAAAGGTCTGAGCACTTCAAAGGAAGATTGGCCAGAAAGGGTCCTGCACATTTGAATCCCTCTGTTTAAGTATTTTATTCTTTGATTTAAAAAATTAATTTATCCAATAAATATTTCTGGCACATTAATTGGGTTAGGATACTAGGATATGGTGGATATGGAGAAATGCAAAGATGTACTATGATACCAGGATGTGGGAAAATATATGAATGAATGAGATTTGAATGTACTTTCAAGGAGTTTGCTGTCTAGTAGAGGAAATAAGACATATAAGTAAACCACAACATATAGTAAAAAAAAAAAAAGTATGTATATATACTTGTTCTAGCTTAGTCACTGTCTGTCATGTAGCAAGTGACATTTAAGCTGGACACTGAAGGATGGGTGAGAATTGGAGACACAAGTGAGAAGAAAGCATTCTAGCCAGAAGGAACGGCATGCAAAGAGCCTTGGGAACAGCAGGGTGGTCCTACGTGCAGAACAGCAAATATTGATCGTATTTGGCAGGAGCGCAGGCAAGGGCAGTAGAGAGACAGGAGGTGGGAAAGCCAAGGTGGGGTCGGCCCCTAGAAGACCTTGAATGTCAGCCTTAAGATTGGTTTGGGATCTTTAGGGGGATCACTGAAGGTTTTCGAGCAAAAGAATTCATGATGATCACAGCTGTATCTTAGAAAGATTAACTTGGTAGTTCTGTGGGTGCTAAATTGGAGAAAAAGTAAAAAAAAGGATTAGGTGGAAGGGGGTATTAGATGAGGGAATTATTACAGAAGCCTTTTCCAGCACGCTACTTCTGGTCAACTAAGCCAAAAGTGACCTTGACCTCTCTTCTCAAAGGTCCTCACTGGACCTCTCACCAGGAACAGGACAGTATAGTTGTTAGGAGCAGACTTTGAGGTCAAACAAAGCTTGTATTGAAATATAGCTCTGCTACAAACTAGTGTCTCAGAGCTTGAGCCATCATCTGTAAAATGGGTTAGTTATATTCAGATTTGTTATAAAGATTGAATGAGACAGAGCCTATTAAAACATCCATTAGCACACAAGGCAACAGGTAAACAATTAATAAGCAGTTGCTACGATAGCCATTATCCTATGGCTCATGTTGTAGATGTGTGTGTATAGAACTAGAATCACCTTTATTAGACTACAAACTGCTGGAGGGCAGGAAGCCCCAGCTTCTTGTACCCAGCAGGCAATTCATGAATATGAAAGAAATAGATAACATGATAGGTGGGTGATTAGGCTGTAAGACTTTCATTAAATTTAGGAGATTATGTCCTTTTGAATGAGGACTGATATTTTCTTGCTTGAAGTGCTGCCTGTTCTCAGAAGTACAATCACTCTAATTTGGCAGATATGATGAAAAGTACTGAGGGATGGGATGAGTCTGTCCTTAAGAGAGGACATCAAGTCCCAGGTCCAGGCAGTGTTTTAGACTCAGTCGTCCTGGGAAGCATTTATCTGAAGGTCCTAGGCCTCTGGGCCTGTTCCTAACAAGCCTATGCCCACCATGTGAAGAGGAATTCATACGAAGCCCTCCTAAAGTCTAGCTGGCTGCATTTGTGGTAACCTTGGCCTAGGCCTAGAGAAAGAGCTGGGTTAGCAAGGAGGTAGTATGAGTTAGGGGTTAGTGCAGAGCAGCATTTGGGCCCTGGGCTGCTGGTCTCTTTCCCCAGTTCCACTGCCCAGAACTAAAAAACTTGGACAACGCCTTCACTCTGCTGCAGAGCCTGCTAGGCCAGGCACCCCTGAATATTGAATACCCCCCACCCCCAGGGCCTCCCACACAGGCAGTGAGGCACTAAGTACTGCAGGGCCTCCAGGCGGGATGGGACAATGTGTGTACCTTCCAAGAGCTCACTATAGTTGGACATAAAAGGTAAAACACAGGAGAAATACGGCACCGTGGGCAGGAGGATGACCGCGGAGTCAGGGTGCCTGGCTGGAACACTGGCTTTCTCACTAGCTGACACGGGGCAGCTAACCCCCCTGCACCTGGTGTCCTGATCTCCAAAGTGGGAATGATAACAGTAGTTACCACATGGGGTGCTATTAAGGGTTAAATAAAATCATTTGTATAAAATGCTCAATATAGTATTGGCCCATAGCATGTGCCAATAACTGTTAACTGTTTATTATTAGCGAGTTAAATAATAACATCCAACCTGAAAAGCAATGTATGGGAATTTTCCGAGCCATCCCTTTAGAATTTTTTGCATCCCTTTAGATTTTAAGCTTTTTGATAGAAGAAGATCCTGTCCTTTACTTTTATGGATTCCCCAACATCCACCCCCAGTGCCTTGCAAACAAACAGGCACTCAAGTATTGTTTGAGACTATAATTAAGCACATTTCTAATTTCTGAATTAATGGAACAGGCAACTAGGAAACTTAGGACAGTGAGACCGGTGTGAGCACCGCACTCAGGGAAGGCTTCATGGAGGAGGTGGGACTGAGGTAGAGCTGGACAGATTTGGGTAGGACTGGGATACACAAAGCAAAGCAAGGAGGATTCTGATTATAAAAGCCTGGACTAGGTTTGGGGTTCAAGAGAGGCAGGGCAGATTTGGGGGACATGGCCACAGCACACACACGCACACTAAGGATGGCACCAGTGTGCCCAGAGCCTGGGCTCTGAGTATGGGCCAGGAAGACGGGGCACGGGTGGGGCCAGGTGCCGGGGACGGACTCTGGGCCCAAGAACAGGAGCCCATCAGTTGCTCGAGAGGCCCTTGCCAAAATGGCAAGCAGCAGGGCCCAGTCTTGCCTGTCCCCCCAGCTCCTCTGTCACGCCCTGTGCCGACAGGAGGGCGGGTGGGGGAGGACTGGCCCCAGGGACAGCCTTGTTACTGAGCCAGGGAGCTGGAGGTCAAAGGTCAAGGCTGAGTGTGTCAGAGTCCGCATCTCTCCACAGCTGGGTGCCATCCCCAGGCGGACATGAGGCACTGCTCTGGGTGGAGAGGTGGCCACATGGCCATGTGTCCCTGAGGCTCTGACAGGCCTCTGTGTCATGACACCTCTCCGTGAGGGAGGATGGTGTACAGATTCCCCTTTTGCACTCTCTGAGAATCTCTGGGGGGTTTCTCTTCCCATCCAAGAGGGCAGGTCAGACCTTCCCTTTCCTGTGCCTCCTCACAGCAGCACCTACAGTGGACACCCTTCCTGTCTCTGGTGCAGAATGACCAACGTGACAGTCAATAGCATTTCCTCACCTTGCAGCAGGGAAAGCAGAAATCATAACCACAGTCGTGCTCATATAATGTGTGCCAGTCCCTATTCTACACACTTTTCACGCGTTAACTTAGTTAATCCTCACAACAATCCTATGAGGTAGGTATGGTCATTATTCCCATTTTACATATGAGAAAACTGAGGCCTAAAGGTTGATGAACTTGCCCAAGTTCATACAAGCAGTAAGCTAGTCCCACGACGAGCAACCTGGGATTTGAAGCGAGGCCACACGACCTGGACAGAAGGCGCACGGGCTGGTGGGGGGAGCAGGACACAACCCCGCAGTCCTGTCTTCCAGGTCTCTCCACACGGGCAGCCTCCGCAGGACTGCACAGACCAGGTGAGGACCATCAGTGTCTCTGTCCCTGCTGTCCCTAAAGCCGCCCCTCAGTTCCTGTCCTCAGGTAACATGGAGATAGCAGGGTGGAATTTTACCAGCCCTGCCGGGCTCCTTCCCCAGGAGACTGAGGCACTGGGACTGCCTGCTTTTCAAGCACCTTTTTTCCCCCTTTTGAAAGAAAGTGGTAAACACGTGTGAATGGAGTTTGAAAGAAAGTGACTCTTCAGTCATAATTATAGCCAGAGTGGGCCACTGCTTTCTGTGAGCAGGAGAGCTGCTTCTAAATACAGCTCGCAAAATGCAGACCCTCAAGGAGCCCAGCCTCCTGCCAGCCCCATGCCATTCCCTCCCTGGGCCAGGTGCGCCCTCCTGCGGGCCCACTCAGCCATGCCTTTCCCCCCTTGCCTTGGCCCCCTTTCCTGCCTTGCCACAGACTGGGTGGTGTGGGAGGAGAAAGGGGCCAGCTTCACACCTGGAGGACGAGGTGCTTCTTAAACACGTGGAAGGATCAGGGTGCATCTGAAACCATTTTGAAATGGCTTAACTGTTGAGGGAGGTGGGAGTGCAGCCCCGGGATCTGGAGGGGAGAAGCAGAGGGACTTAAACAGCAGACAGGCTTGCGGGGGCGTCCCAGCAGCCGTGTCCCAGCCTCGGCACTTGGGTGCTGCACTCAACACAGCGATTTGGAGACAGCACTGGTGTGTATGTAACAGGACAGGATGCTCTCTGGACAAAAATTCTGAAAGAAAACCAAAATGGAAGTCCGTCCCCCACACCTCTGCTGGGCAGTCTCTAATGACCCTTGGGGAATGTTCCGGACATGCGTGGGCATCTTGGAATTTACCTGCGTCGCCTCCACCTCCTGATCCAGGATCAGAACTGGGACATGCAAAGACCATGCCTGTGTGTGTGTTGTTTTAATCACTTGGATCCATGATCCCCTTTCTTGCTCTACACCCCGTTTTCAGTTAGGGGAGAAAGAAGAAGATGAAAAACAAACACAGCACAAAGGTTTCCAGGAAACTCTATCTGAAACTCTTGGAAGGCTGGAATTAGGAATGAACAGGGTAGCACTCCAGATTTCTGCAGTGCTCCATAGGGGCTGGGCTTGCTGCAAGCTCTTGAAAATTAGAGATTAAAAAAACAAAAGAAAAAATAAAATTAGAGATTTTTTTGCCACTTCAAAATTATTCCAGAAAGGCATGCAGTTGAGAAGATAACCAGATTGTGAGGAAGCCCAACATATTTGGTAAGGATACTCAAGTTTCAGGGAAGTTCAGCTGAAATAGCAATCTGTTAGTAGACATTAACGGGGAGGCTGCAGAATCAGTCACAGATTGAAGGGAGGTCGAGGGACAGAGGAGGATGAAGTTTGAACTCAGGCTCAGGATAGGGAAAAGAATTCAGTAAAGCTGGGAGTCCTGTGTGCTCAAGGTTTAAAGTCCTAACTAGCCCACGGTATCTAAGGCATGAGTGGTAAGTAGAATTAGAGATTCCATTCAGCAAAAGTGGACAAGAAAACAAACCTCTTTTCCTTGTTTGTCCTGGTTGAAAACCAAACACGGTAGCCATTTGATGAAATTCCAATGTCAGGAGCAGTTGGGCAGGAAAGGGAGGGTAAAAATGCAGCTAGCCCTGACCAGGAACATCCGCCTGATGGACACACTGACCTCCAGCCCTGCACTGTGGCATGCCCGTGGGTGTCTGTCCGCCTCCCCTGACTCTAGCCCCAGGACACTTCCTGCTTGCTCTCTCTTTCCTGTGACCCCTAAATGTCAACTGGCAAAGCTCAACATTCCTGTCTGGGCCGGAGCAGCTTGAACCGCTTGTGTGAGTCACAGGTAATTTTCAGTTGTTGTGGGAAATCGCTAGATGGAGAGAAAGGACTAGGTCTTGATGAGGCTTGGCTCTAGGGGCATGGAAATGAGGGCGGGAAGCGGGAGGAAGGCTCTGAAGGTCAACCGCAGCGTCCCCCAGTTTTCAGGCACCTTCATCAACATGGACAAATTCCAGTCGATCCATTAGTAGCTTTAGAAAACTTGACCTTTTTTGAAAAGAAAAAAACTAAAATTTTAGCCCTGCCTAGAGCTGGGAAGCTTTGGAAACACAGCACCACAGTGAGGCAAGCTGGGGAGAGTGCCAACCCAAACCAGAACCCAGCGTAGAGATTCCATGCCATTAGCACAAAAGGTTAGTGGGCTGGGTCGAACTTGGGCAAGATCTCACGGGATCTTAGATCCAGTGCATTTTCTCTGAGCAGCTTTCAGTCAGAAAGGTTGTGAAATACTCCTCAGTCTGGCATTGGGCTTGGGGCAAAGATCTCCCCTCCTTTCCAGGCAGGCCCTGTGAGAGCTGGGTCCCTGTCCTGTGATCCGTCCTGCATCCCCTCCTGGATCAGCCTACCTGAAACTGCACCCCACTCTGCCATCGAAAAGAATTCTTCATGCCATTTAATAATTTTTAAGGGTTTGCTACTGTCTGCTACATCAAGGACACATTCCTTTGCCTGGTTATTTTAAAATTCTCCACAATGTAGCCCCAGCCCCGTCTGCCAGTGCTGCCCACGCACCCTCCGATCCAGCGGGCGGCCCGCGGCGCGCTCATTCCGCCTGCTCAGCCCCAGTCTTCCTCACCTTCACTCCAGAGTCTGAACGCATTCTTATTTAACAATCCCCAAAGACCCCACCTTTGGAGTTTTGCCAACTCTTTCAATTTTCATCTCTCCATCTCCAAGTAATTATCAAGTCACTTCTTGATATATGTGCCTGCCCGACTGGACTATTCTGTAAGTCACCATGAACTATACATTACAGTGCCTCATATAAATTGTGCTTAATAAATAACTGTCGGTTACTTGCAGTTCTTTTTCTTCTACAAGTTAAAGGCTAAACACAACACACAAAATCAACCTCCTTCCAATCCTGATATGGGTCCTCTAAGTTTAGTAGCACAGGGAGAAATTGTAGAGAATAGTTGTGCCTGAGATAGTAAGGGGGTGAGTCCAAAACAGAATAAAATGCTTGCCCAACCCTGGCATTTTAAATGCCTATCTGAAAACTGGGCACTACCAGAATGTTGCACTCTTCATAGCATTCAAATTCAGGGCACTATAACATAAAATGCTTTGTGTTTAAGACTTTTCCTCCTTGTTCTCCTTCTGTTTGAGGTAATGGGTACAACTATGAGAAAGATGTTGGAAAAATATATATACTTCCTAAAATGGAATAGAGCAGACATACAGACCAGTGAAATAGAACAGAAAGCTCAGAAATAAACACTCAAGTTATATGGTAAGTTGATTTTCAGCAAGGGTGCCAAGACCATTAAATGCTGAAAGGACAATCTTTTCAATAAATGGTGCGGGAAAAACTGGATATTCCCACATACAAAAGAATGAAATTGGACCCTTACCTTATGCCATACCTAAGAGTTAACTAAAAATGGATCAAAGACCTAAACTTAAGAGCTAAAACTATAAAACACTTAGAAAATACAGGGAAAAATCTTCATGACATTGGATTTAGCAATGATTTCTTGCATATGACAGTGAAAGCACAGGCAACAAAAGAAAAAACAGATAAATTGGACTTCATCAAAATTAAAAACTTTTGTGCATCAAAGGACACTATGCCTCTGGGGCTATCAAGAGAGTGAAAAGACAATCCACAAAATGGGAGAAAATATTTGCAAATCATATATCTGTTAAGTGATTAATGTCCAGAATATATAAAGAACTCCTACAACTTAACAACAACCCCCCAAACCACTCAATTTATTACAAAAACGGGCAAAGGACTTGAGTGGACATTTCTCCAAAGAAGATACACAAATGGCCTAAGCACCTGAAAAAATGCTTAACATTATTAGTCATTAGAAAAATGCAAATCAAACCCACAATGAGATACCACTTCTTACCCATTGGAATGATTATTATAAGAAAGAAAAAGAAAAAAACAAGATTTGGCGAGGACGTGGAGAAATTGGAATCCTCCTGCATTGCTGGTGAGAATGTAAATGATGGAGCCATTGTGGAAAACAGTTTGGCAGTTCCTCATTTATTGAAAAATTATATATAGAATTACCATATGTTTCAGCAATTTCGCTCTTAGGGGTATGTCCAAAAGAACTCAGACAGACACCTATATACCAATGTTCACAGCAGCATTATTCACAATAGCCATAAGTTGGAAACAACCCAAGTATCCATTGACAGATGAGTGGGTAAACAAAATGTGGTGTATACATACAATATTATTCAGCCTTAGGAAGGAATGAAATTCCGATACGTGCTACAACATGGATGAACTTTAAAAACATCATGCCAAGTGAAATAAACCAGACACAAAAGGACAAATATTGTATGATTCTACTTATATAGGGTACCTAGAATAGGCAAATTCCCAGAGACAGAAAGTAGAATAGAGGTTACAGAGGCTAGGGAGAGGAGCACAGGAAGTTATTGTCTAATGGATACATTAACAATGTGTGGGATGATAAAAAAGATCTGGATGTAGACATTGGTGATGGTTGTACTACATTGTTAATGTACTTGATGCCACTGATTCATACACTTAAAATTGGTTAAAATGGTAATTTTCATGTTACTGTATTTTACCACAATAATAAAGAAAAAAAAGAACAGAACCTGAATCCAATCATGAGGATAAAATCAGACAAATCCAAAAGTGTGGGTCATTCTCCAGAACGACTGACCTACACTTCAAAAATGTCAAGATGACGAAAGGACAAAAAAAGGGGACCAGGGTGCTGTTACAGATTAAAGGAGACTTACGAGAGAGGACAAGCAGCAAATGCATGACTAATCCTTGATTATATTTTAATTAAAAAAATTAAAAAAGCTATAATGGGAATGGTTGTGTGGACAATTGGGAAGAGTGAAGACGAACCATACATCCATGTTAAATGTTTTCCAAGTGGCAGTGACAGACCCTGGGATATGTAGGAGAACACCCTTTTTAGACTGTAACTTTCAAATGGAAAAAAATGTGTATCTCTAAAAGAAGTAAAGTAAATATGGCAAAACAGATGAATGCAGGTGAAGCATTTATGGTATCCACAGCACTAGTCTTTCCACTTTTCTGTACGGGAAAATAAAAAGAGGATGAAATGCGTTAGTCAGTTTGATTCCCTGATGACCAGGGAAACACTGACTTTCCCTGAATCTGTAGGCAAAATATTGATCCATTTGCCACACTGGGCCATTTTATTTCATTAAACTTACTCTCCAGAGGTGCCAGAAGGGGCTGATATGGACCATTTGGGGTGGGGTGGGGTGGGGGTGGGAACAGATGCTCTATCTGTCCCCCATGACTCCTTGCCCTGCCAAGGGCAGGACTGTGTCTCACTTTTCTCATAACCCTTTTCCCAAACCCCAGGCTTTGTGCAGAGCTAAGTACATAGTAGCTGCCTAGTAAATATTTTCCTATTAATTGATTATAACTATCCCATCAGTAGGGAGAGAAACGCAGGCATGGAAGTCTAAGTGGACAAGGTTGGGGTTAAAAGGTTCACCCCAACTAAGATATTAAAATACTGCTGTTGGGCAGGACCTTGCAGAAGGAATGTCAGGTGTGGGCTTTGACACAACCTAATTCTCTGGCAACCAGGTGCTACTGGCTTAGGTAGTGCTTAGTGTGTAGGGGTGGGGTAAAAGAAACACAGCCTTGGTGAAAGCTTATGAATACCCAAGCACAGAATGTCCCCAGCGTGGCCATATGGGGCAACCGCCTCTCACAACCCTGTGAGTTCTTCCCAAGGAATCAGGGCCAAAGGATTAAGGACCTCAAATAAATAAATAAATAAATAAAGGCCGTTCTCATTCTGGCTCCTTGAGCAGAGTCATTGTGCCTTAAAGGACTGGCACTATTTGTGATTTAAGGAGAACACCACCAGCCTCTCTCAGGAGGTGGGAGTGAGAACTAACCCATGCACAGCCTTAGGAGGAAGGTGCCACCACATGCTGAGCAAGTTGCAGGAGAGCTCCTAGGCCAGAAGCATCCCGCCTCCAGCTGAGACACCCATGTGCTGCTGTGTTGCAGCTTGTTAAGGGAGTGTGGACTTGTCCTCCTTGTCTTGAGCAATTTTTTAAGGAGGCTGGAAGAACTAGAGGGTCCATTTCCTCTCTACTCTAGCCAGGGCTTCCAGGAGGCAGGCCCTCAGCTCCAATAGTAGATACATGCCAATGCATTGCTATTTCCTATTAAATTGGAACTTTTTACCAACCACTGAGTTTTATACTAGCATTGACACTTAGTTTTAAATTCAATTTAATATTTTTGTACAGCTTCTTATATTGGTCTCTGATTATTTCATGTAAGTCTTGAATTCTCCCACAAAATTACAAACTTCTTGGGGGAACCCTGCTCTATGATGCTGCACCTCTCATGTGCCCTCCCTCATTCGGCCCACAGTAGGCGCCAGGTACACAGTCAGTAAATGGGAATATCTAAATAACCCAGTGCATATCTATAGATTGTAACACTCTGCAACGTTAAAAATACTAAGATGGATCTACATATTCTGACATGGAGAGATTTCCATTCATATTATTGTGTCAAGAAAATAAAAGCAACCAGGCACAGTATGAAACCCTTTATGCAGAAGTAACTAGTAGAAGGAACAAAGGCACAGTCCATCCATCTATTTCCTTCCTCCTACATAACCCTAGTCACAGACATTTGTTACAATTTAGAGTAGCAGAACTCAGCAATTTCCTGTAATTTCCCCTTCAAAAGCAATTGTAGTTAATGTTAAGTAAATAATATTATATGTGTAAGTCAGTTAACCTAGGACTTGCCACAATAATAGTCACACTTATATACCACTTATATATGGCAGGCATTGATTGCTCTTGGGGCTTTACATGAATTAACTCATTTAACCCCCACAATAGTCTCATTAAGAAACCGAGCCAAAGAGAGGTTAAGTAATTTGTCCTAGGTCAGACAGCACAGCACGGAAGTGGCAGACCCAGGATTCGGGCCCAAGCAGTCTAGCCCCAGAGCCTGTGTCCTTAACCTCTGCTGAAGGTGCATTTCTTTGTTTCTATGTTTTGTGTATGCCTCAGCTGATGGCACTCGGGACATGGTGTGAGAATTAACGGAAAAGAAAATAATATCCTCATCCACACCTTAACCTATGGCTCCACCTAGAGATTTGAAGGTTTGAGGGACCTCTAAGGGGCTACTGATGCCTCCTGGAAACTAAATGGACTGTTACTGAGAGAACATGGCCATTTGCTGTGACTGTGTTTAGTCAAGGGATATACATAGATCTCCCCAGCAAGTGCCTCCTGAGGACAGGTTTCAGCCAACCCCAGATCATACCGAGTAGAACCTCAGCTTAACAGACAAGGATGACAGTGGCCCAGGTGCAATAAAGCCTGCCGATTGAAGATGGAGGGTGGACCTGATAACTCTCTGAGGAATAAGCTCTGTTTCTTGACTCCTCCAAGCCCTCAGGCATTAAGACTGATGCTACCTGAAAGCAAATTAGGAGGCTTTGCCCTGGCCCAGGTCCCCAATAGTGTATTGGAGGTAACGCCGCGCTTAGTGCTGTTTCAGATTAAATCAGCCGCCCTCAGATTTACCAGACCTATTGTTGCAGCGATGTGTATCCCCGGTTCATGGAATGTTTGCTCCCTGGCAGCCAATTGCACTTGGGACTGGCAGTGATGATCTAATAAAGCAGGAAAGCTGAGCAGTCAGTCCGATGATTAATGCTTTATTGAGATGGAGGAATTGAGCATGTGTGCTTAATGAAAATATCCGGGCATTGCAGAATCAGAAGCTTCCAAACTTGGGGGCAGCTTCGGGACCATCATATCCAAAGTCCTTGTTTTACAAATATGGAAACTGAAGCTTTAAAAAAAAGGTAGGTCTCAGGGCTTGTGGCCTGAAAAAAGTTCAAGTGTAGTTCTTCCAATAAATCTCACCCTGCAGCAACAGCACGTGGGCTACTCAGAACTCCCTTTAATGACTCCATGGCCTCTACGCTCAACCTCTGTCATTTATTCATCCTGTGCGCCTGCTGACTTCTCTTCCTCCTCTCCTTTTAACAGTCCTGTTTTTATTTTTAATTGTCCTGCTTGTATTGTGCTTCCTCAGATGTAAAGGGAGAATCATGCCCTACCCCACACCACCCGCAGTGTTCCATTGCCACAGACTCTCCCAACCTCAGTACCGGAAGAGAGGGCTACAGGTGGGGACACGGTTAGAAGTGATCTTTATAAATCATTTGCATACCAGTGTCCAGAGATCTGAAGGTGTGGGTCCTCCAGGTGGTTTTCAAGGTTTTCTCTCTCTTTTTTTCACATACAATCATTCCCGATTTTTTTACTTATGTAACCATATTTATGAGGTGAAATTATTTGACAATTTGCTTGTACTATTTTCAAATAATAAAATGCAGCCACTGCCCTACTGAAGTCTCATTGAAACAAAACTCCTGCCTTCCCTGAGTATAATGTTCTCTGGCCTTCAAAACTACTGCCTACCTATAATCCTAGCACTCTGGGAGGCCAAGGCGGGAGGATCACTTGAGCTCAGGAGTTCAAGACCAGCCCCGTTTCTACTAAAAATAGAAAAATTAGCCGGGCGTGGTCGTGAGCGTCTGTAGTCCCAGCTACTTGGGAGGCTGAGGCAGGAGGATCGCTTGAGCCCAGGAGTGTGAGGTTGCTGTGAGCTAGGCTGACGCCACGGCACTCTAGCCCAGGCAACACAGTGAGACTCTATCTCAATCAATCAATCGATCGATCAATAAATAAATAAATACACACCACCGCCTATACCTTCTCAAACACACCTACCTCCTTCACTGGAAGGGGCTGTTCTGGGGACATGGGTGTTTCTATTCCGTGGGGACAGGAAGGACAGGACGGGGCTGCTGTCCATCTTGGGCACTCTGAGCGCGAGAGTGGCTGCAGGGCTGCTCCCCGGCCTCCCTGATTCTGCGGGCTGCTGTCTACACTGACCCAGGTGGGCTCCAACGGGGAGCGTCTGGACAGATGGAGGTGGGAGTCCTGCGGGTCGCCGCCCGCCCAGGCCTGCAGAGGCGCTCTTCGCCGGCACTGCCGGCCGGCCGCTTCCTAGCCTGACCCAGAGGGCGTCTGCTTGGGGACAGCGGGCGTCAGGGTGGGCCTGGCCCAGCAGCACCGGTCTTGGGAGGGCCCGCGTGGGTGTGAGGTTTCTCATCTGTGAATAAGGGCCAGCGACACCTCGGGAGAACGCCAGGGCCGACGCCCGCTTTGCGCACGGTGCCTGGCAAGGGCACCGTCCCCGCCGACGACGAAGGGAAGCCGGGGGAAAGTCTGCCGGAAGCCCGGGCCTCTTCTGAGAAAAACGGAACCGACAGGGCCCGAGAGGCTCCCGGGCGGAGGCGGGAAGCGGGCACTCGCCGGGCCGCGCGCCTCTCTCCGAACCTCCCCGGGGCCCGGGGCGCGGCCCAGCCTTCCTGGCGCCGGGGACCCTTGCGCGGAAGACACTTTCCCGCGGACGGGTGGGGTGGGGAGCCCGGGCGGCGGGGCGCCGGTTCAGCTGCAGGGCTGCCTCCTCGCTCGAGGCCTGAAACGAGGCGGAGACGCAGGCCCGGCGCCCCAGCACCGCGCAGCTCCTGCGGGGCCGCCTGCATGACGCCAAGGCCAGACTTTTCTTAGTGAGTAGGCTTCGCGCCAGCACACCAAGTGGTGCCCAGACTCGGCCCCCACGGCACCCTTGTTTGCTTAGAGCAAAATTAAAGGCCTTTCCGAGAGGGTGGGCGGGGGAAGTGGGTGGTCTTTGGATACTTCTCTGCACAGAAAGTCCTCCATTGGCGACAGTAGTTTGAACCACCCCTTTCCACAGCTACTCTTCGCCCTCAGCCAAAAGGGGTCACCCTCCTCCCAGCACACCTCTTCTGGAACCCTCTCCCTTCCCACGTGGAGGGATCCATCAGTCCACTGTTTAGAGACTATTTTGCCACATTGGGGGTCAGTCTTGAGTTACCAACTCATCTTTCAGCTCTTAGATAACACTTTCCTAGACCCCACAAGCTTCCTACAGCACCCCTACTTCCTTTTTTGATAGTCCTTATCACACCACTCATTGCAATTGCTCGTTTCCTTATCTGTCTCCCTCTGCAGATGAGGCAGGAACCATGTCTGGATTGTCACCTCAGCATTTAGCCATGGTCCAGCTCCCAGGGTGCCAGTGTTCCCCAGGAACGCCATTTGAAAAATCTGAGCTAGAGTTGCAAGTTAAAGTAAGGCAGTAAGGGAAACTAGGAACAACTGTAAAAACCTGACCTTTAATGACCATGACAATAGTCACGTTGAATGGCTATCATTTATTGTCGTAAGTGTGTGAGTTCAGGGCTCCTCAGACATGCATCCGAGCTGCCCAGAGATCTTGTTCAAATGCAGGTTCTGATTCAGGACCTTGGGGTGGGGCCTGAGATTCATTTCCAACAAGCTTCCAGGTGATAATTCATGGATCATACTTTGAGTAGCAAGGCTTTGGTGTATTAACTTATTTTATCCTCTTAACAGCTCTATTAAGTAAGTACCATTGCTATTCCCATTTTACAGATGAGGAAACTAAGAGGTTAAGCATATATGAACCTACATCAAAATAAACAGACTACAGGGCAATAGGGGGAGAGAGATTACTGTGGGTTATAGAAGGAGAAGCAAAGTTCTGGGCAGAGTATATTTACAAAAAGCCTGGCATGCAGGGGTGTGGACAGGAGACCCACACAGGGCTGTCTCACTTGCTAGGTACTATGTGCACAGTACTTGGGGCTGTGAGCTTTATAAAGATCTCTAGTATTTAAGACCTGAAAAAAAAAATTATTGGCACCTACACGGGAAGACTGAAAATTTAAATTAATAATTCTGAAAGTCAAATCATTAAAAATCACCTCAAAATTTTTACATGAAAAGATTCACATTCAGTGAGTGACATGGGTATATTTTAATAAATTTGATAAAAAATGGGGTAGGGTCTCAAGGCCAGAGCCTACTAAGGAGAGGCCAAGCCCTGGCCACACTGGGTTTGGATGTGATCCTGAGGGCAGCTGGGAACCACTGATAGAAGCAGGAAAATGTTCTCTGTGGCTATAGTGAGGAGAATAGATTGGAAGGAGGCCAGACTGGCCTAGTGGCTAGAGACCAGATAGGCAGTTACTGTCTTCCAGACTGTGAGACAATCTCTCCTCAGTGCCAAGATTAGCATAAAATGATAGCATTATATAACCCAATTATTCTTTGATCCCTCTGGCCCCAGTCTGACTCAGCATTCTAAGTTTACTTAAGATTTTGGGACAAGGGTTTTGCCAAATCCTTTCTCATGAAGGCCAGTGATGTTACAGTCGGTCTAGGGGAGATATTTAAGAGCACATGCCTTGAGCTGGGCAGACATGAGTGCAAACCTCCGCTCTGCTGCTTGCAAGCTTGTGACTTAGCAAAAGTGATCGAACCTCTCTGAGCCTTGGATTCCTTATCGGTAAACATGGGCATGATATAGTCCTCACAGAATTAAGTTAGGTAGGCAGGGTGAAGTGGCTCATGCCTGTAATTCCAGCACTTTGGGAGACTGAGGTTAGAGGATTGCTTGAGGCCAGGAGTTCAAGACCAGTCTGAGCAATATAGCGAGACTCCATCTCTACAAAAATATTTTTAAAACATTTTATTTAAAAAATATTTTAAATTAGCCAGGCATGGTGGCATGTGCCTGTAGTCCCAGCTACTTGGGAGGCTGAGGCAGGGAATTGCTTGAGCCCAGGAGTTGGAGGCTGCAGTGAGCTATGATCATTCCACTGCACTCCAGCCTGGCAACAGAGTGAGACCCTGTCTCTAAACAAAACAAAACAAGAGAATTAAGTGAAATAAACTATATATACAGGGCCTCCCACAGAGTAAGTATTTATAAATAAATGGTAGCTATTGTCAAGAATGTGCTATTGTTTTGAGACCCAGTTGAATCTTCTCTAGGAGGGAAGAGAGGGTAGGGTGAATAATTTAGTCTTTTCATCAATCTTTTGAGGTTAAAAGTATTATCCCCATTGTGCAGATAAGGAAAAGGGCTCAGAGATTAGATAACAGCTTAGTGAAGGCGTGGGGGCAGAAAGTGCTTTGCTTCCACTCTGTCCGCTCTCCCCAGCATTGCAAGAGTGCACAGCGTGGCTCCACAGCCGCGAGGGTCCACAGCACACCAAGCTTCCATTTCCCTTCTTCCAACCTTTCCCAACCTCCCTTCTGCCTTGCCCCCCAATTTTACAGCTTCCAGGTTTCCCTTATTAAAGAGTTCGTCTCTTTGAGACTCAGACAGAGCTGCCCTAGACTGGGATGCCTTCCAGGGTACCTCCCTTTAAAGGGAGCGGATAAGTAGGTCACATCAGGATGGTGGAGGAGGAAGCTGACTTCTTCTGGGAGGAGGAAAAATACTGCAGGTCACATGGTGACTGGAAAACAGAATAACAGGGTTTCTCTCTTTGCTCAGTCTCTGTCTCCCAATCCCACAGAGACAGCCCTGCCGGCCACTATTACCGTGACTAGCATTTTGGAGACAGCACAGGCAAAACTCTTGGGATTTGGGGATGCTAGTGGAGACTGTACTGAGCAGACAGCTTGTCTACCCGTGCTCCCCTCCGTCCCAGCCTGCCCCCGCTTCAGGACACCCCCACATACCCCAGGATGGCTTTTCCTCCTATATGGTAAAGAGAAATCTCAGCTTTGACAGGAGTTTCCGCCCTGTTGACTGTTCTCTGAGGGCCTGGAAGCACAGCCCTGCAGCTTGGAGGCTCCATGGGGCCAGGGAGCTGCTGGCCGCTGAGTGCCAGGAGCAGCCTGGGATGCTACTTACAGAGATGCTGTTGCAGCAACCAGGACAGGTCGCTGTCCCCCATCCCAACCCTCTTGAAGACAGTACACAGCAAGGGGTGTGGATGAGCGTTAGGTTACACAGATCACTGTGAAAACCAGAGAGAAACAGAGACAGGGACAGAGGCAGGGTGCGGCCTTAGAGATCCAGCACTGCCAGCCCCACCCTGCCCCACTATCCCTTGGGACTGAGCTCTGTTTGAATCATAACACTGGGCGGTCACATTTCTAGGAAACTGCAGCGGAAGGGGAAAGGTCCTGGCTGTGCGAGTGAGGTTGTGTTCAGATTAGGACTGAAAGTATGTATCTGGACAGACAGTTGTGCCCAGGGCACAAGGCAGGCACGCAAAAACAAAAAGACCAAAGCCTGACCCCTTGAACCTTGGGGTAAACAAACCTGCTTCCCTGGATGGCGGCTGTGGAAACAGGGAGTTCATCTTTGGAGAGGCCGAGGGGTTTTCCATTCTCCTGGCATGGAGCCCGGGGAACTAGCTCAGAGGCTCACTGTTCCAGGACACTGGCAGCTCTTGTGCAGAGGTGTTGAGGTGACGCCCCTACTTCGGGGTGCCCACTTGGCTTCTGCACTGTTCCCTGCCCTCTCTACCCCTGTCCCCAAGGCCCTGGCAGACTATTCAGGGATACTAGGCCCCTCTGCTCTTTTTCCTCTACCTAGGTGTCTGTGACCAGGTGCCCTGTGGGAGAGCCCCACTCTCGCCCCTCTCTTGCCTTCGGTAGCTCTCCTTTCTCTCCTGAGGGGCAGGGCTGGGTGACAGGAGAGAGACACCTGTCTTCATCTGTGCCCTTCATTTTGCTAATCTCCCTAATGGAACAGGCCTTTCAAACACACCTCTTTTCCAGGTTGGAGTAATCCCAAACGACCTCTCATCAAAGTGAGTGTAAATCCCCACAAATATGTGACATGCAAGTAGTAGCAGTGACAGTGTGGCGGTGCCCCATATCAAAACAAGAAGTTTGGACTTGTGAGGCTTAGATCCTTTGTCCTCTCAGAAAGTGACTGGCAGCTCCTCCTCCCTGGCATCTGCTGCAACCTGGGCCCCATGGTTTGCTCACATCTCTGCCTGCCCCTGGGTGGGCTGCCTTACCTTAGGCCTAATGCAAGTGCTATAGGACCACCTGGGAGAAAGGGGCCGGTCCGAAGCCTCCATATCTTCCATACACCAGTCAGGGGCTCTGAACCTGTAGTCTGCACCTGCATCACCAGGTGGCTTGTTTACAGATTGCTGGGCCTCATCCCCAGGGCTTTCTGATTTGGTAGATCTGGAGTGGAAACTGAGGATTTGCATTTCCAGCAGGCTCCCAAGTGATGGAATGCTGCTGTTCCAGGGACCACATTTGAAAACCACTGAGTTAGAGTATAGTAAAGAGAAAATCAAGGTTTGAGCCCTAGCCTTGCCACTCCCACACTCTGTGATCTTGGACTCTAAGCTTCAGTTCCACATCCATAAAAGGTGCAGTAACAACCACTGGGCAGTTAGAGGATGAGATTGCATCATGTATTTGAAAGGCCTTTCCACTGTGCATGGCAAATTGGATATGTAAATTAGTCAACAAATACATTATTTATTGAGTAGTTTGTCTGTGGTTCGTCAGATACTCTGCCCAGTGCTGTGGCTGACTTTGGGCAGGTCATGTGTGAGGATCCTAAGGCCCAGTTTAACATCACACATTTCTGGACCTCAGTTTTCTCCTCTATAAAACATGAGCTTTGATCCACTAGACCAGTTCCGTAGAGATGCCTGACCAACGACTCTGGTGATCAATGTTTTTTCTCTGCAGAGGCACCTGGGCTCTCGGGTGGAGGTCCTGGAAAGGAATGGGCAAGGAACAAAAAATCTGGCTGCCCCCCGCCCCTTCAACCACCCCATCTCAGAGTCGGACTTCTACCCAGGACCTGGAGGGGTTCTTAGTCTAGCAGGCCAAACTTGGCCTTCACAGTCCATCAGGATCTAGTTCCAAACTACCTTTACAACCATATTTCCCCCTGTTTCTCCTCCATTTACCTTATAGTCTAGACAGACTGGACTACTCATCCTTCCCCAGATATGCCCTGTGTTTTCCTGCCTCCAGCCTTTGTTCACACTGTTCTTGCCACTAGAATACCCTTGCACGAGTCAAAGTCTTGTTCATCCTTTGAAGCTCATTCAATGAGTATCTATTCCAAGAGGTCATCCCAAATCCTTCTATCTGTTGATCAATCAACCTAATGCAAGTGATTTTTATCTTTTTCTTGCGGTGTCAGTAGACATGTTACTGAAGTTGTCAGGTATAAGATCTAACTAAAATCAGGGAGGCAACCACCTCACCCTCTCCAGATCATGTCTGATACTGTTCCTCTGTCAGGGCCATGGAGAAACTTAGTGATCTGCAGGTTTTCCCCTGGATGTCTCATTTCTAAAGTCTGTCCTTGGAGCATATTCAGATATTAAAAATAAGAGTTGTACTATGTAAAACTTTTAAAAAGTGAAACAGCCACTTAAAAGGAGATGCTTACTTATATACAAGATTAGTGTATAAACTGTTTATTTTCTATGGCAATCAGAGTCAGAGAATAAACATATATATGTGTATATATGCTACGGCCCATATTCAGAAATCTACTCATTTGCATATAGGCACACCTGCTTCTCTAATTTTCTTTTTTAAACTACAGGATTTTTTCTATTCTAAATATAATATATGGGTTGGTAGAAAATGTGCAAAGGAAATAAAAAATAAAAAGAAGAAAACAAATCATTTATAAACCCATAACCCAGAAATAACTAGTATTAACATTTTGGTGTATTTTCTGCTAATAGTTTTTCTACCTATATTAATTCTATATGATTTTTAAAGGAAATTGAAATGAAATGTTTATACACTTCTGTATCCTACTTTTTGGCTTATGTGATTAGAACTTTGATATTCCTTTAAATATCCTTCCAAAATATAAAAAGACATTATTCCATGATAGATGCATTTATAGATGCATCAAACTTTATTTAACCATCCATTCATTATTGGACACTCTTGTTATAAATAATATTTTGATGAGCATCCTTACATATCTGAGCACATCTCTGTTATTTTCTTAGATTGATAGTACAAGTGGGATTATTGGGTCTTTTTAAATCTCTTGATACATAGTAACAAATTGTTTTCTGGAACTTCCATTTGAAAATACTTCCAGAGGAGACTTCTGGATTCTGCTTCTGTATGTAAAGAGATTGGAAGTAGCCACTCTACCCTAACGAGTAAAAATCTGAAGAAACTGAAAAATCCATCATTATTCTTGGACCCCGAGGAGAGACGAGAACACAGGACAAGCCACTGCCCTCAGGACTGAAGAGGCAGGTGGGCGCAGGGAGTCCTGGCTCACTGGAGCAGACTCATAAATGCAGTTCTCCACAGGAAGCGGCAACAGGGAAGAAACTTGAACTGTAACTGATTAATTGCTGGAGGCTCGGGGTGGACAAGTCCAAGAGTTAAAAACTCTGGGGGGACCCAGTCCTGGGGTGGGCATGGGGGAAATGCTTTTGGGAGTTTCACCTCTGGGAGCTCCACCAAGTGCTCACAGTAAATAACAGAAAAGCTCCCCATGCTTCTGGCAGGGGAGGGGAAGAGGAACCATTCTGAAATAGTCCAGAGCACTCTCTTCTTCTTTTTCCTTTTCTTTTTTTGACAGAGTCTCACTTTGTCACTCCGGCTAGAGTGCAGTGGTGTCATCATAGCTCACAGCAACCTCAAACTCCCAGGCTCAAGAGATCCTCCCGCCTCAGCCTCCCCAGTGGCTGGGACTACAGGTATGCGCCACCAAGCCCGGCTAAGTTTTCTATTTCACATCTAGTTAATTTTTCTATTTCTTGTAGAGATGGGGTCTCACTCTTGCTCAGGCTGGTCTCGAATTCCTGAGCTCAAAGGATCCTCCTGCCTCGGCCTCCCAGAGTGCTAGGATTGCAGGCATGAGCCACCGCACCCAGGCCTAGCCACTCTCTTCTTAACAAGGTCTGACCTCAGGGGAAACTATTTAACCAGAGCCTAACTTTTTGGGGTTCTATCAGAGTTTAACTGACCTGGGGGAAGGCAAATACCCAACTTCAGCCTCCTGTAGTCATTCTGACCCACCTAAAATGGGGCCCGGAGAAGCAGTTATGAAGTGGAATGCAGAGGCGCAGGCTCACTAAAATACTGATACCTAATCAAAGGACTATAGACTGTGTCCCCTCCCCGACATCTCACCACCACCTACAAAGGCTTATTTACAGCAGTTCCTCTTCCCTGGCACATCACGTCTGGCTGTCAGAAAACAGTCACAAGGCATGCTGAAAGGCAAAAGCACGATTGGAAGAGGGGTCAAGCATCAGAGCCAGACGTGGCGGGGCTGTTGGACTTATCAGACCGAGAGTGTAAAGCCGCCGTGATTGACACACTCAGGGCGCTAGGGAATAAAGTGGACAGCACACCAAACACATGCGCAGTGTAAGGGGAGAGATGGAAGTACTAAGAAAGGACCAAAAGGAATGGTAGAATCAAAACACTGTGGCAGAAATGGAGAATGCTTTTCATGGGCTTATTAGTAGACCGGACATGGCTGAGGAAAGAACCTCTGAGCTTGAGCATAGATCAATAGAAATCTCCCAAACTGAAACACAGAGAGAACAAAGACTGAGAAAAATAGATGGAATATTCAAGAACTGTGAGACAACTATAATAGGTGCTCAATAGAAACACCTGAAGGGGCCAGGCATGGTGGCTCACACCTGTAATCCCAGCACTCTGGGAGGCCAAGGCAGGAGGATCGCTTGAGGTCAGCAGTTCAAGACCACCCTGAGCAAGAGCAAGACCCTGTCTCTATTAAAAATAGAAAGAAATTAGCTAAACAACTAAAAATAGAAAAAA
>VBSM01003218.1:6715236-6728225 GCA_008086735.1 Cheirogaleus medius | reverse complement strand
ATAAATGGTGCTGGGAAAACTGGATATCCATATACAGAAGAATGAAACTAGATCTTTAACTCTCATCATATATAAAAATCAAGTCAAAATAAATTAAAGACTTAAATATAAGACCTGAAACGATGAAACTATTGAAAGAAAACACTGGGGAAATGCTTCAGGACATTGGTCTAGATCAGGACTTCTTGAGTAATACCCCCAAAGCACAGGCAACCAAAGCAAAATTGGACAAATGGGATCACATCAAGCTAAAAAGCTTCTGCACAGCAAAGGAAACAATCAACAAAGTGAAGAGACAACCTATGGAATGGGAGAAAATATTTGCACACTACCCATCTGACAAGGGATTAATAACTAGAATATATAAGGAACTCCAACAACTCAATAGCAAAAAATAAAATACTCCTATTTTTTTTTTCAGAGAAACCTACTGACTTATTAATGCCTTAGACCAACTCTACCCTTTCCTGTGAGGCTTCTTCCCATGGGGTGCCCAGCAGGGCCTGGAATAGATGACACTTTTCACTGCTCCTTGAGCAAGCTGGCCCTGCCCTGGGAAACGAGCCACCATGTCTGCTGGGAGCGAAGCAACTTCCTCCCTGCCTGTGGTAGGCATGGCCTTCCTCTCAGGAGTCTGCAGGTGCCATGTCTGCTTCTAGAATTCAGGAGGGCATGCTGGTGGCTCTGACTCAGGCAGTGCAAATGCAATAGATATAACCCGAACATTTGTACCCCTGTAAAAATTTTGAGGGGGCAAAAAAAGTTACTCTGAGGTGACAACCCACAGAATGAGATGTTGAAGAAGCTAGAAAGAAAAGATGGTACCAGTCAAGCAAACAGACAAATAATCCTATTAAAAAATGGGCAAAGGATCTCAATAGACAGTTCTGAAAAGAAAACATACAAATGGCCAACAGGTATATGAAAAAATGCTCAACATCATTACTCATCAGAGACATGCAAATCAAAACTACAATAAGATATAATCTCACTGCAGCTAAAATGGCTTTTATCAAAAAGACAGGCAATAACAAATGCTGGCAAGAATGTGGAGAAAGGGGAACCCTCTTACACTGTTGGTGGGAATGCAAGTTAGTGCAAACACCATGGAGAACACTATGGAGGTTCCTCAAAAAACTAAAAATAGAACTACCCTATGACCCAGAAATCCCACTGCTAGGTATATAACCAAAAGAAGGTAATTTAGTATATTGAAAAGATATCTGCACCCCTATATTTACTGCAGCACTATTCACAATAGCCAAGAGCTGGAATCAACCTAAGTGTCCATTAATGGATGAATGGATAAAGAAATCATGGTACATATAAACAGTGGAATATTATATAGCCATAAAAAGAGTGAAACTCTGCCATTTGAAACAACATGGATGGCTGGGCGTGGTGGCTCATGCCTGCAATTCTAATCTTCTGAGAGGCTGAGGCAGGAGGATCACTTGAGGTCAGGAGTTGGGGAACCTGAGCAAGAGCAAGATCCCGTCTCTACTAAAAATATTTTTAAAAATCAGCCAGGCATGGTGGCACTCGCCTGTAGTCCCAGCTACTTAGGAGGCTGAGCCAGGAGGATCTCTTGATTCCAGGAGTGTGAGGTTGCCGTGAGCTAGACTGATGCCACGGCACTCTAGCCCAGGCAACGGAGTGAGACTCTGTCTCACAAAAAAAAAAAAAAAAAAAGAAGATGAAACAACATGGAGGGAACTGGAGAACATTGTTTGTTAAGTGAAATAAGCGAAACACAGAAAGACAAACCCCACATGTTCTCACTCATACATGGGATATAAATATTAAAAACGATTGATCTCATGGAGACAGAGAGTAGAGTGGTGGTTGCAGAGGCTGGGGGGGTAGCGGGGAGTGGGGTAAAGTGGGGACGGTTAACAGGTGCAGAAGTGTAGTCAGACAGTCAGATAGAATGAACAATGTTTGACAGCACAACAAAGTGACTGTAACAATAAGTTAGGGTATACTTTGAAATAACTAAAAGAGGGGAATTGGAATGTTCCTAACACAGAGAAATGCTAAATGTCTGAGATGATGGATACCCCAATTACCCTGATTGATTAATTCACATTGTATGCCTGTATCAAAACATCACATATACCCTATAAATATATAACTATCATATTATGTGCCTATAATAATTAAAAATAAAAAATTTTAAAAAGAAATAGAGCAAGAATTAATTAATTAACTTAATTTTACCAATAAAACCTTCCCTAATGGAATATTTATTTACTTAGAAAATTTTGGAGGAAAATCACCCCTACCTATTCCCTCTGCTAGCGGAGACTAGGCAGGGCAGATCCACATCAAACAAGATACAGAGTGAGAATAAAAGCAAACTGCACAACATGCTCACAAACTCTCTTATGCTCACTGACACACTAACTCACTGCTCTGGGAGTCCTCGGGCCAGGATGGATGGCAAAGGGACGCTTTCTGGGGTGTCTGTGGAGGGAGCTAGTGGGGCAGGGACTGACGACAGACCCAGGTTGGCCAAATGGATGATTAAGAATTAAATTGGGTACTTCTAGCACTATCCAATAGAACTTTCTACAATGATAGACATATTAGAGGACATTTCCTCCTTCGCTGTCCAGCAAAGTAGCCATTAGCCACATGTAGGCATTGAGCACATGAAATGTGATTGGTGTGACTGAGGATCTGAATTTTAAATTTTATTTAATTTTAATAATTCACATTTAAATAGTTACGTTTAAATAGCTAGTAGCTACCATGTTGGCCAATGGAGCTAAAGACTAAAATTCTACATTTCAAATTTTACCATTGCACGCCTGTAATCCTAGCACTCTGGGAGGCCGAGGAGGGCAGATGGCTTGAGCTCAGGAGTTCTAGACCAGCCTGAGCAAGAGCTGGTCTAATCTAAAATTAGATAACTTAGCCGGGCTTTGTGGCATAGGCCTGTAGTCACAGCTACTCCGGAGGCTGAGGCAGGAGGATCACATGAGCACAGGAGTTTGAGGTTGCGGTAGGCTACAATGATGCCACTGCACTCTAGCCCACGGTGACTGAGTGAAACTCTGTTTCAAAAAAAAAAAGTCTGATTAAAAAACACCATTTATCCTGGCTCTCACGTCTTGATAGATGTTCGTCAGGCAAAAGCCTGATTTGACACAAGTAGGAACTCAGGGCATACAGCTCTCGTGGGAATGCCCCCTGAGGCCCGGGGATGCTCTCAGTTGTGGTCAGTAAAATTCCCCTTTGTTCTTTCACATGTAGAGTAGGGGGATTTTAACTGTGACTCACTGTTCAACAAATGATTAGTAACAGAGCCTCCCTTGTGCTAATATGGAGCAGTTCTCCCCCTGTACCTCAGTGATGAAGTTAAAAGTCACCTGGCCCTCTTATGGTGGCGTAAGGGAGAATGATAGCTGGTCTCTTCTTAGTGAGAGGTCAATGGTTTGTGAACTCTTTAACGCTGGGAAACCCTTTTCTTAAATGTTATCTCATGTGGACGTTAACATAGAGCAGGTTAAAGTGAAGCTGCTGGAACCCTAGGGTCCCACCATCCCTGCCCTGCCAGCCCACCTCCATTTCCTGAGGTATCTCTTCATGCACCCCTTGGGAGCCACTAGGACTCCGACAGGTGGCCTGGCTGATAAGCCTCTAAGTGTCTGTGAGCATGCAAGGGCTGAGCCATCGCCAGTCACACAAAATCCTGTGGAATTTTTCTAGTCTTGAAGTGACATGTCAAAAAAACAAAGAATAGGAAAAGGAGAGTTCAAAAAGCACAAAGTTCTGGCTCCTTCTCCCAGCAGCAGAAGGGACACTGGCCCACAGGCCTTTTTCACTGACAAAGTGTTCCTCAGCCACCCCACCTATGACACATTCTTGCCAAAAACATCGAGCCTGAGTATGTTCTAGATCTAATTTCCAGTTTACTGGAAACAGAGAAGACAGAAACATATCGAAGACACTCAGAGATGGGTTAAAATCTGGGAAATCCTACAGTGCAAACAACCTGACCTGGTTTCTTCAACAAGTAAGCTAGAGGGGAAAAGAAAAGGAGAAGGAAAGCGAAGATTAAGACTTTAGAGATGTATCAACCAAACACAGTGTACAGATCTCGCTCGGATCCTGTTGCAAACAAACCAATTGAGTAAAGAAACCATGGAATGTCTAGGATTTGCTTCGAAACAACCCAGTGGCCAGGTGGTGAGTAGGAATGCAGAAGAAACTAGATTGTTCATGGGTTGACAATTGTTAAAAATGGGTCTTGGGTAATGAGGGTTCATTATATTATTCTTTCTGCTTTAATATATGTTTGAAAATTTTCATAATTAAAAGGTTTTTTTAATGAGAAAAAAAGTCTTGCTTAGGCAGAGGAGTCTGGTGTCACTGTTGCATTGTTTCCCAAAGAGCACAGGGGACTCGGGTCAGGTATGGCGAGCATGCAGGCCAAAGGGGACCCTGGAGAGTGTGTCTGAGAGATAAGAACGGAGAGAAAAACACACACGTCTTTCAGACTGGGGCGTGGGCGGGGATGCAGCCATGGAGTTATAGAAGCGTGCAAACGAGAGTTTAGAGACTTAAAAAAAAAACAAAAAACCTCCAGACAGAGCTACCAGTCCAATCACTTTATTTTTCAGATGGCAGAAGCAGCTTAAGGGTGAAGGTGGTACCTTCTAATCACGTGGATGTGTACATGTGAATGTGTATGTGTGTGTAACAACTAATAGGGAATAGTTGCTTGCAATGTCAGAGTGCTTTGTTCATATTTTCTTTCATTTGACCTTCACAATGACCCTGTCACAATGTACAGATGAGGAAACTAAAATGAGAGTGTCCTGTCCAAGCTCACACAGCTGGTGATGAAGCCAGGACTCAATTCAAGATTTCTTTCTTCCAGTTCTTTCTTTTTTGTCCACATGCTACTACTCAACATACACCCCTAACCCCCAGTGTGTACACACAAACACACACACCCCTGTCATTGCTGCTACTGTGCAGTGGGCCTTAACAAGTTATTGATGGCAATAACTTCCTGTTACCTGAGAAGGCAGACCTAGTTTTGACTCCTAGTCCTGCTATTTACTGGCTGCGTGTGTGTTTTTTTTAATAGACTTTATTTTTTTACAGCAGTTTTAGGTTCTCAGCAAAACTGAGCAGAAAGCACACCGTGCTCTCACACACCTGCCCGCGCGCATGCCGCCTCCCCGCGCGGGACATTCGTCGGACTTAATGAACCTGCACTGACACGTTATTATCACCCCAAGTCCGCAGTTTCCATTCGGGTCCACTCTGGTGTCATACATTCTGTGGGTTCCACTATCTGCGTGTTTGAGCAAGTCACTGTGCTTCCTTTCCCCCTGAAAAAATGGGGATCATAGTGCCTAATTTATAAAGATCATTGTGAAGGTTAAATTAAATCAGATCGTGCGTGTAACACAAACGACCTGCCTGGCACAGAGTAAGAAGAACTCACTAACAGAGCAAATACTAACACTCATGTGAGTATCACCAGTCCACCTGGCTGCCTAACAGTCCGGAGCCTTCCCCTGTTCTCCTTTAGCTCAGCCCAGAACCCTCGTCTGCGCCTGGATAACTGCCAGCAACTCTCTCGAGGTTCCTTAGAGATGCTGGTCTAGGAAGACTCACTGCGCTGCTCCGAGGAACTCAAAGTGCAGCTCCTGGAAGGAGAAGGGTAGGTGAGCAGGGATAAGGGCTGTGGTGTCCAAGGGGCCACAGGGCAGGAGTTTCAATCTGCACTACTCGCCAAGAGACAGAAGGGAGATAGAAAGTGCAGAAAGGAAAAATCAAAGCGTGGGGGCGAGCTGCTGCTTCAGCTGCTGTGGAGGTGAAAATGAAGGCGCCTTTCGGTGGGGTTTGTCAGCGAAGACTTATTCAGTGCTGTGAACTATGGAACATGCAAATTTCTATTCCCTTCTCTTCACACTGTTTACCTCTGGAGACCTTCACAGCGGGTAGCTGGGGGAAATTAAAAGGAGCGTAGCTTCCAGCATTTTTAATTTGTGAACAGCCATGGGGAAAGAATTTCTTAGTTGCTCCTCTGACAACCAGTTCCTCTTCCCACTGTTCTTACATTTCAAGTCTGCACAACAGAACTGACATCACCACTTCATGCACAGCTGTAAGAGCCTGTCCATGAACCCTTTGAGAACAGGGTTTGTGGCTTCTACTTCTGAAACTGCCATCACAGAAAGCCCTGCAGATGAGCACAGGGCAAGTGACCCCGAGCTTCTGAGGGGCCCCTTCTGCAGAGTGGAGTGCGTGGTCCCCAAGCCAAGCCAGATGTCCTAAAAGATTCTTGTTAGAAAATCTGTGGGTAACTCAGACCCAAGAGAGTGGGTGCAGAGATGGAAGTGCAGTTTTCTGAGCATGTCATAATGTGACATTGATTGCCGTGTGGTCTTAGGTGAGTCATTTTCCATCTGTTACCTTTGTTTCTCTGATCTGCAAAATGGGGAGAACAATTCTGTGAAAGAATATACATGTGTTGATTTTTCCTGATTAGAAATGTAATATGTGATTATTATAGAAAATATAAAATATACAGAAGAATAAGGGAGAAAATACAAGTACCCCTTAAAACCACCTAGAGATAAACGCTGTTTACATTTTGGTTTATTACTTTTTAATCTTTTCCCTCTATGTGTGTGCCGTGTGTGCACACATGCTCATGTGTGCATAATTTGCAGGGCCCAGTGCAAAATGAAAAAAATTATTAAGAATTTCAAGAAGGCAGCAGCAGAGCATGTGTGGCCACACAGTCATATGCCCATGAAGCTGGCTGTTTGTGTGCCCTGCTCAAAATAGTAAGACCATCTATCGAGTGCTTGCTGCATGTCAAGTATTTGATTTAAAGAGTTCTAATTTAATTCAGCTTCCCTAAAATAAATGTAATTCTTCCTTCACCCCCTCCATTTTTGCAGATAAAAAATGGGTTCAGAGAGTTTAAGTAACTTGCCCCAGTTCATATAGCTTGTAAGCAGCAGAGACAATATTCACACCTCACTCTTTCTGACTGCCAGTCCACGCTTTTGTCATTGCAATGCATTCCCTGTCATGCTAACTTTTATAAATTAGTGAAATTTTAAAAATAAAGTTGAGATATACCATATATAAAATCTTATGTTGCATTCGTTTCCATTTTATATCATGTTTTTTCTTCCTATGTCATTAAATATGGGAAAAAAATAGTGGCTATTTGTTAGGAAGAGTGAAGTCACAGAGGACAAAGCACTGAGAATAATTTCATTGCAAGATTAGAGTAAATACGAAGCATCGATGAGCCACAGCTCAAGCACGTGGCCAGTGGGGACTCGGCAAAGGCTGAGCTGGCGTGTTCAGCCTGAATACCCACCTGACGGATAGAACATAAACATCTCACTCATGCTCTGAACAGGCTTCACGTTAAAGAGAATGTCTTTGCATATCCCAATAGCCAAGAAGACTTTTGCCAAATTTTGCTTTTTTACAGAAGTAAAGCTTTCACTGTAAAATGAAAGCAATGGGTTCTTTCTCCAGGCATAAATAATACTATTATATTGAATATAATTTCCACTCTGCTTATTACACACTCACACACACACACACAGATGCTCAGATACCCCATGGGGGTGTGCACACACCCCTCCCTTGGCAATCACAGAGCTACGTGTAAAAAAGAGCCAGTTCTGAAGCTAATATTGACAACCTTACTATATACCACCCCAGACTTGGGGAAATTTACTCAATCTCTGTAAGTCTCAGTAGCTGCAAGTAGAGCCCACAAGCAAAGTAGAGCCTATAAGAGCTGCTTCCACAGTGGAATGAGGAAAGAACATGCCAGGTAGGCCTTTCTCAAAGCTGATTTTTTTTCTTTTTGAGACAGAGTCTCACTTTATTTCTCAGGCTAGAGTGAGTGCCGTGGCGTCAGCCTCGCTCACAGCAACCTCAAACTCCTGGGCTCAGGCGATCCTCCTGCCTCAGCCTCCTGGGTAGCTGGGACTACAGGCATGCGCCACCATGCCCGGCTAATTTTATATATATGTATATAGTAGTTGTCCAGCTAATTTCTTTCTATTTTTTTAATAGAGACAGGGGTCTCGCTCTTGCTCAGGCTGGTCTCGAATTTCTGAGCTCAAATGATCCACCCGCCTCAGCCTCCCAGAGTGCTAAGATTATAGGTGTGAGCCACCATGCCCTGCCAAAGCTGGTGTTTCTAAGCCAAGAGCCAAACTTAGGCTACTGCCAAGTACATTTTCTCTGTGGGCTTTTCTTCAGTGAAAACTGTAGCATGTTTATGGTCTTGGGAGTGCCAGGCTCAGGAACAAGGGCAGAAGAGGAGGAAGGCCTGTCACTGTACACGTCCTTCCATTCGGCACATTTCTTATTTTCTGGTGAACTGTGGTTAAAAGGAAGACAGTGTGCCGCTACCTTTTAGGGGAAAGAAAAACCACAAAGTGCAACCCACAGCCTTAGGGATGTGTGAGGGAGAGAACACTCAGGTGGGTGCTTTGTCCCTGAAGGCAGCTGAGTCTTGGGAAGCTTAAGCAGCTGAGTTAGGGACACAAGCCTCAGGCCACAGAAGGTGAAAGGAGAAAAAAAAAAACTCCCTCTTTATTTGTTATTAAGTTTCTACCTGTCAAAATGTATTTTCTGGTGGGCCTAAGTGGCTCACTTCTGTGATGCCGGCACTTTGGGAGGCTGAGGTGGATCTAGAAAATGCACCTTTCTAGATGCTCTTTACCGGCAAGTTCTTTTTTTTTTCTTTTTCCCAGAGATAGGGTCTCGCTATGTTGCCCAGGCTAGTCTTGAACTCCAGGCCTCAAGGGATCCCCCACCTCAGCCTGGAAAATAGCTTTGACTGAAGCGCAAGCCACTGCACGAAGCTCTGCTGGCAAGTCCTCTGAACCCAGTGCTGTACAAAGAGATTTAATAAGAAATAACGTGATTAGACTTTGGATACCGACCATGTGTGTGCCAAGCGTCTCTCCCAAATCCCTGTCTCCCGAGGAGCGCGCCATGAGCTCAACCCCAGGTCCCTCACCATGAGTGAGGAAGAGACTACCGGCCTGTGCAGGCGGCTCTGGCTGGCACTCTTCCCACCCTGCGCTGGCCTGGAGCTTTCTCTTTATCTCTCTCTGCTGGTTGTTAGCCCTTCTCTGGTGTCCTTTGTTCATTAAGAATAACGGACCTGAGGACAGAACCTCCTGTTTAAAATGCTTCTCTGCACCGCACTGCGTCCGGGTCTCACGGCCACCCTGTGCACCACCTTCACTTCGCGCAGGCCAGCGACTTGCTCGTGGGCGGCCCTCGTGAGCCGCAGAGCCAGGGCTGACGCTGAGTCTTTGGACAGCGAATCTTCTGGTATCATTCCTCTGTGCCTTGCTGCCTGTGTCCCCACACGTGCTTTTTCTCTGCAGTCTCAGTCACAGCGTTCGGTCACTTCCTCCCCGTGCCAGGCAAGCCTGCACTTTCTGCTTCACTTTCAGAAGCTTGCACGTGGGAAAGACCCTTGTACTTTTCTGCCAATGTGAGGCAGACACCTACTTGAGAAAATGAGAACCCTCATAATCACAATGGGTTATGGTTTGGTTTGGGTTCTCATTAGGATTTTTGAATTATTAATACAGTGTAAGTCTATTCCAGGATATTTGGAGAATAGAGAAAGGAGAAAATACCATAAATAACTCAATGATCCCAACACCCCTGCACTCAGTCTATTTTAATAATGTGATGTTTTAAGTAAAAAATTGACTCTCCACTTCTATAATTACCACACGATTTTTGCACTGAGAATGTCTTTTAAGCTAGTGGGCCCTTTTTAAGACACTACTGCCAATTCATAAGCACAGGGCACCACCAACTGCTTAGTGCAGGTCTGTTTGAGAGTGACCACAAATTCAGTCTCATTTAAAGGACTGGGCAGCTTATTTTAAACAGTTCTCTTGCTCACTGGGTCAAAGAAGGCCTCTATAGAGGAGGGCATTTGGACTGCCTGGCCTTTGGATAACAATAATGGTGTTTAACCAAACACAACCTTGCCTGAATCTGGCCATTCAAAGGTTCCTTGCAATTTAGGCAAATTCAGAATATGTACTCTGTTCATGGAAGGGGTTACTTAGCATACAAGGAATATATAAAATGCATCTATATATTTAGTAAAACTCTTTTACCTTGGTTTAAAATTTCCTGGGTTTAGATGCACATGTGTGTAAAGTCATGACATAGATTCATAAATGTTAAACATAGAAGTGACTTCAGTGGGTGATGTGTAGGTGGAAGGTATAGCAGCATCACCTGGAGATGCCCATATGTAACAGACAAAGCATTAGAAAGTTATAAAGAAAAAAAATTAAAAATGTTTCAAAAGTATAAAGAGCAACTATAAATCAATAGGAAAAATATAAACAATCCAGCAGAGAAATAGGCAAAGAGTTTAAATAGATAATCCACAGGAAAAAAACTTCCATGGCCAAATGTGAAAAAAGACTCCACTCACTAGCAGGACTTGCAACTTAAAACAACAACAAAATATTATTTCACGCCCATGGGACTGGCCAAAAGTAAAATGCCTGACAACAGCAAGTGTTGGAAACAATATAGGAAAATAAGAACTCTGGTGGACATCTGACAGAAGTGTAAATTACTAGGTCCATTTTGGAGAACAATGTGACAATGTCTATTTTTTCTCGTTTTTCTTTTTTTTTTATGTACAAGGTGAAGGAAACAATGTCTAGAAAAGTTGAAAATGTCCTTGGTCTAAGACCTTGCGATCCACTTTTAGGTCGTATTGCAAGCAGCCTTTCTCAACGGAGATAACGGAGATTCTTCTGAGCCATAGAACACAGAAAATTATTTGATTGACTGTTTTCTCAGCTCTCCCAACGATAGTATATAAACTAGTATCATTCTAGATGCATAGGAGAGAAGAAGTTAATTTATTACGTACAGAGGTTGCACTATGTCATTAGGGTTTGTCTTGTGAAACCCAATTGAGAAAGGTTGCTAGGGAATCTCCCAAATGTATTTACAATACCACACTACTAGTAATAACAAAAAATTGGAAACAGTTTGTTCATTTGTAGGAGAAAGGGAAAAATAAATCACAGTATATTATTTATTTATTTATTTAATATTTATTTTTGAGACAGGGTCTCACTGTGTCACCCAGGCTAGAGTGCCATAGCATGACCATGGCTCACTGCAGCCTCCAACTCCTGGGCTCAAGTGATACTCCTTGCCTCAGCCTCCCAAAATGCTAGGATTACAGGCATGCGCCACCATGCTGGCCTCACAGTATATTTAGAGTGTGGAATTCTATGTAGGAGTTTAAATCAATTAACCTAATCTATATGATTCTACATAAATCAATTCTGAAAATAAAATGTTGATTAAACATTGTAGGAAATTATAAAAATGTATATAATTATAAAATTATTAATATTCATTAACAAATATTTTATAAAATATACAAACTAATACTATATATATATTCAGTAGTATATTTGTAGTAAAAATAAAAAATAGGGCCTAGATATGCATCCCATTTACGATAGTGCTGCCTTTGAGTGGGGAGGGAAACTATCCTGGGACTGTGGGACTGTGGCAGTCTCTGGGTCTGGCTTTCCTTCCAGGCACATGCACATGGTAGCACCTTACATTCTTTGAAGTTGGGCATGACCATATGACTTACTGTGGCCAAAACAATGTGAATAGAAATGTTACTTCCAGGGCGAAGATTTAAGAACCAATTGCACAATTTACTGTGTTCTTCTTCCTTTTGCTGTAGTGACTATTAGTGTTTCAGATTTCAGTGTTCGCTGGGTCCTAGAGTGAGGACAACATCAAGGGAGTTCCCAAATGACCCACAGCGAACAGGAGACGTGATGGAGAAAAGCCTTTGTTGCCTTAAGCTGCTAAAATTGTGAGGGTGTATGTTTGTTACTGTAGGATAGCCTAGCCCGTCCTAATTTATACAGGGACTTCGACTTTATCTGCAATGTTTTATTTCTTCTTTTTATTTTTAAGGTCTAGCGAACATATAACTAAGTGTTGACATTTATTCATTTTGAATGGAGAGTGCATGAGTGTTACACCACCCTCATTATTTGGGGTTTTCTTTTGAAAATTTAAAAAAAAAGTCTTCTGGAGTGATTTTTCACAATAGACATTTGATATGCAGGATGTAGGGACAATGTAGAAGGCATCTGTATTTGGGAAAAACTCCCCAGATGAATTTGATGGGCTTCCCTACCTCCTTGATCTAAAAGGCAATTCCTTCATTTTACAGAAAAGGAAACTAAGGCCTGGAAATACTAAGCATCTTGCTCTTCATTAAAGTGCTATAGTGCTATTAGTGCTATAGCCAATCTTGACTCTACTCCAACCTTGCTATAGGGAACAGTCCTGTGAATATTTTCTGCATTTTTGTAAAGCTATTTTCTAGACGCTGTCCATTATATTGCACAATAGCCCCCAAAATAAGGTCCTATGTGAGGAAAAAAATGTTTTTAAAGAATTTAGTTCTGGGAAAATCTTTTTTAATTGTGGGTAACCAGTAGCCCTCCACCTTTCTTTATAACTTATTTCCTTTTTGTTATGGTTGCCAGGAAACTCAGTGGCAAATATATGCTCAGTATATATGGCAGCCTTCCTCTTACTTTAAACAATTCTGATACTAACTTTATGATATGCATTCCCTTCATTTTAAGCTATCTCAAACCTCCTTAGAAAACAAAAGTGAGAAGGGCGGAGCAAGATGGCGGACGAGAAACACCGCCAGACAGAGTGTCTCTGCAGAAAAGACAGCTTCTAGAAGATATTAGAAGAAAGAAGCAAGCAAATGACCATACATCGGATGGGGGTCGGAAGGAGGAGTGCCGGAGACTACGGGAGACTCCACGGGAAGAGGTTGCAGAGGAGAACTGGAAGGAGAGACCTCTGGAGCCAGCAGTCTGGAGACCAGCGGCAAGGGTAGGTGGGGCGGTTAACTTCCCCTCCCT
>VBSM01003218.1:6673742-6691337 GCA_008086735.1 Cheirogaleus medius | reverse complement strand
AAAAAAAAAAAAAAAAAAAAGCCCAGGACTGCCAAATTCATATTCTCTCTCTCTCTCTTTTCTTCCTTTCAATAGAAGCTGGAATTTTACAAATTTTACATGGTATCTCCTGATAGTTTCATGTTGAAAACTAATTTAAATTTTCAACACTGCACAAGCCAACATTGTGTGGGGCCCCTGGTGTAGGATCCCTGGTCTAGACTAACACCACAGTGGCTTCCCCTTCAGCAGATCAGTCCAAACCCGCTGTGAGTCGTTTTTAAGATCTCACTGTCTTCAAGAGATGCAGAATGAGGGTTTCTTCTTAGTCATCCGGAAGCTCGCTCTCTCTCTCTCCCTCCCTCTCTCTCTCTCTCTCTCCCACACACATGCGTACGCATGCTCAATTAATATTAACTCTCACATTCTCACATACAGTACAGTTTGGAACTACATTATGGAAGAAAAGCACTTCCCCATATGTAACATAATATTTAATGACCCCTTCCCTGCCCAAATGGGAATAGTGCTTTAATTTTTTGCACAGAGCTATGTCAGTAACTTCCTTTTCTCATCACCTTACATGGTAACACTAGGCCCAGAGCCCACCTGCACAGAAACAAGAGCCTGGACAGAGCTGTCCACTGATGGATGGCTACACTGAGAACCCAAAATAGCTGTCAAATAAGTCTTGTCTCTGTACTGCAAGCCAAATCACATTCCCAGGCAGATATATCCAGGAGGAAAGGAGGAAATAGGAAAATGTATGATCCACTTGTACAAGAATCTCCTCCAGTGAGGAATTGTAAGGTGAGGATAGGGGTGATACGCCTGTCTGGGGGACAGGGGTTAATCTTGAGTGGTGGGATTTGGGATGATTTTGTTTTTACTCTTTGTATTTTTCTGTATTTTCTAAATTTTCTATAGTAAACTTATATTGCTTTTATGAATAGGAAAAAGAATAATAAATGCTATAAAAATCATTTAGTATGTTAATTTTATCTTCCTAACTAGACTATAGAAAATTCCTGAAAGAGGGACCCAAAAGGGGGTCACGTTTTCCTTTTCTTGTGTGGTATCCTTTCCCATACCTACAGGTTAGGGATCATGGAAGGCACTTAATAAACCCTTGCTGACAGTCATTAATTTGAAGTCTTCTCCAGAGCTAGTCTTGATTAAGGTCATTAGGCAGAAGTCTTTCCTGGGCGAGAATGACTCTGTGGAACTGACTGGAAAGCATGCCTATGGGTTGGCAGGCTCTGCCCTGTACTGATCTCATAGGCTTATCATCATGCCCAGTGGGCACCACACTCATAGCGCTGCATTCCAGGACTCTGCACCAGACTGTAAGAATTCACAAAAAAATGATTAGTACTGATAAACAAATTCAGTAAAGTTGCAGGATACAAAATCAACATACAAAAATCAGTAGCAGGTCTATGTGCCAGATAGTAAACAATCTAAAAAAGAAACCAAGAAAGTAATCCCATTTACAACAGCTACAAATAAAATAAAATACCTAGGAATAAACTTAACCAAAGAAGTGAAAGATCTCTATAATGAAAACTATAAAACATTGATGAAGGAAGTTGAAGAGGACACAAAAAAGAGGGAAGATATTACATGCTCATGGATTGGAAGAATCAATATTGCTAAAATGTCAGTACTACCCAAAACAGTCTACAGATTCAATGCAATCTCCATCAAAATACCAATGATATTCTGAAATTTATGGAACCACAAAAGACCCAGAATAGCCAAAGCCATTCTGAGCAAAAAGAACAAAACTGGAGGAATTACATTACCTGACTTCAAATTATACTGCAAAGCTGTAGTAACCAAAACAGCATGGTACTGGTATAAAAACAGACACATAGACCGATGGAACAGAAGAAAGAACCCAGAAATAAATCTACACTTCTCTAGTGAACTTATCTTTGACAAAAGTGCTAAGAACATACAGTGGGGAAAGGACAGTCTCTTCAGTAATTGTGCTGGGAAAACTGGGTATCTGCCTCTGCACCAGGGGTCTGCTATTTGGCATCATCTTAAACTTCACTTAGTGTTTACTGGTTTACAGCAGGGTTGCCACTCACAGGTTTAATACTGAGTAGTGTGAATATCACCTATCGGCTTGAATGTTATAGAAGAAGCCCCCTCTGATTTCCTTACCTAGAAGTAATCTTTTCTTCCTCTAAATTTTATTACATGTGATTTTTATCTCCATATCATCCATCACCTTCTAAATTTGTATTATAGTTATTTATGTACACATCTTATCTCCCCTTGTAGAGTGTGTGTTTCCTGGAATCCAGATCCATTCTTCTGTTAGTTTGTCCTGTAATAAGATAGCAGCCACCATAGATTGAGCAGTTCCTTGTGTGCCAAGCCCTTTACAGGGGCCATCCTGTTTAAACCTCTCGACTTCCCATGAAGTAGGTGTTTTTACCTCCATTTTACAAGTGAGAAACCTGAAGACCAAAAAGATTAATATCTAGTATAAGGTCACACAGCTATTAAGGGATGGAGCCTGGATTCAAACTCATGTAAGCTGACTTTGGAGTCTATGCTCTTAGTTCCTGGTCCATAGCATCCTTTGATAATGCTTTCTGCACATTGCAGGCAGCAAAGGTGCAGTGGATCCCTGTGGAATGAATTCATTGCTCAGCTAATACAAGAATGTTGGGCAGCTGTTCGTAGTCTGTCCCAGATACCTATTCTGACCCACATGATTAGCTAAGACTAAAGGATTTAGGAATAAAATCTGGGTCAGATCTTTGAGCATCCAGACCACTATCAAACCAAGTTCTACCAAGACTAACATTAGTTAACAGGAGAATAACGTAAGACAGTCCTTCACAATCCCATGCAGACCAAGCTGAGTCTGATAACTTCGTAAGGAGGAGAGGCTACGCATCCCAAAGAACTAAATTTGTAATCCGTTGAACCGTGGTGTTGTGTGTGTTGGGGGAGAGAGCAGATGTATCCACCTTGTAGGGTTATTGTGAGATTTAATGAGACCGTGTGAAGTACCCGTGCAGGGCTTGGTGCATGGAAGGCACGCCACGCATGTTAGCACTGCCCTCCTTTCACCCGCGTCCCCACTTTGCAGCTAAGCTGAGAGAAGGTGAAATGCCAAGAGGAAAGATGCATGGATGACAGCTGGCAGCACAGGAGATGTTAGTCCAGTTCGACAGGGTTAAATGATTGTGAATCAGAGGGGTCAAGGTCCACTCTCAAGATGCCAAAGAGCAGCTTTTAGTCTCGTAGGAAAAGTTAGTCAGGAGAGGGATCAGTGAGAGGACTAATGGGAGAAGGAGGGAGTAGTTATTCCTAGCAGAGGGTGAAATTGGTTCTTGGGATTTGTTCACTGTAATGAGTGACTATTTGGTTGGCCAGAATTGGATTCATTTAAGGGTATTCAAAGATCTATAGATCTCACTGAGTGGCCTGCATTTTACTGAGGAATAGGAAGATTAATTGCAGGCACCTGCCAGTCTGGTCATCCCACTTAATGTAACCAACCCTGGAAAATTCCTCTCTCATTCCAGAAACTGCTCAGCCTCCTGCCTCTGTGAAGATTGCACATCTATCCAAAAAAAGGCAGTTCAGGCCTTGTTTTTCCCAAGAAGTAGAAAAAGCCAATCTCAACAAAGCTAAAAGCTCGTCTTAAGAATCTGGAAAGTTACTTAAAAGATATTTCAACAATTTAGATCTTAGGTAAGGCTCCCCAGAAACAGGCTCCAGACAGAGATGTGCATATGGAGCTGGTGGGCTGGCTTGTTTTTGGGGGGAGTACAGAGCGACAACACTGGGAGTGAAGGCAGCCGCACTGGGTGAAGGAAGAAGTAGAACTGCAAGGAGGCCGTTGCAATCGAGGCCTCAGCTGAGCTTAAGGGGCCTTTGTATCCCTTATTGACCAGTCATTTGATGCTGGCTGGACCCTGGGGAAGGGGTGTGACCTGTATAAGGCAGCTCTCTTGCTGAGAGCCCTTCCAGGAGAGGGATTCAGCTACGAGGAGCCAACAACTAGCACTGCAGCTGCAAGAATCAGAGTATCCACTGTACCTGCTGTGCCACAGTGAGGCATGCATAAGGTTTAAAACCTAGGAGAAATTTTGGTTAATCAATTTCCAGGAGGTGGGGGCTTAGTGGGGGGAAAGTGAGAGAACCTTATCTGAAAGCACAGATTTGGAAAGGAAAGGGGAAAGGGACGTTTTGTAATTGGCAACTGTCTGCACCAGGGATGGGCACAGCAAGGGCTGGGTGACTCTTAGAGTGTGGTCCAGCTATGTCTGTTGTTGATGGATAATCTGTGCACTTGTACTTAGAGACTGGATCTTGCTCTGTCTCCAAGGCTGGAGGGCAGTAGTGCAATGATAGCTCACTGCAGCCTCAAAATCCTGAGTTCAAGCGATCCGTCCACCTCAGCCTCCTGAGTAGCTGGGATTACGGGCGCAAGCCACTGCACCTGGCTGCATTTCTTGACTGCAGAAATCAGGGAAGTAGAATAAATGAACTGCTGCCCCTGGAAACTTAACCCAGGAGCCTGGAGTCACAGACAGTGCACAGAGCAGGCACTCAGTAAACGCCTTTTTCAACTGAATCGCACTGTGGGTTGGGGACGCTCACCGAGGGATCCACTGGCTCTCTTTGTGGACAGTAGGGAAAATGTTCTCATAGTATATAAGCACGAATATGCCCGCCTTGCTTTAATCCTACAGGGGTCTAAAAGTCTTATTTGTAAAGTTTGTCAAGCCCTTGGAAGAAAAGGTGAGAAGATGAGAGTTTATTAGACCTTGGCAAACCAAAAATCCCAAGCAAACAACAACATCACGCACCCAGCTGTTCCATCTGTGGCTGAGCCCTTATATCCGCATGGCATGTTCCTATTATAGATCACTTAGGATCTGTCTTACATTTAAAAACTTTTAATTTTGTTTCTTTGTTTTTAAAGTTGTGTCTGACTTCTCTACCAAGTTGTCGATTTCTGGGAAAGAGGATCTCCAGACTTATCCCTCCTTATTTCCCTCATGGCGATAGAGGATGTTCAAAGTGGCTAACACCAATAGAGCACAGGCAGCAGCCAGTCCAATGGACGCAGGACTTCTGCGGTTCGTGTGGCCACACTGGCACACACAGCGGATATTCGCTCTGCACATGGAAAGCACTGGATACACAATTGTTGAATTGAATTTCACTGGCTCAATACTGCTGGCTGTGGCATCTCAAGGACTTCTTTCAGAATTCAGGTGACTATTTCTTGTCAAAATGTGATCGTAATCATTTTTTCCTCCTTGATTTAGATTCTGTAGGCGTCTGTGCATGATTTTGAAGAACTTTGCAAAAAATAGGACATACCATACCTGCCTCATCCACCATGGTAGCCCCGAGCCACATGTATAAGGTTGATAGATAAAATATGGGATGCCCAGTTAAATTTGAATTTTGGATTAAAAAAGAATAATTTTGTAGTATAAATGTGTTCCAGGCAATATTTGGAGTATACATAAACTACGGAATTACATGTTGCTTACTTGAAATTGATAATTAACTGGGCATCCTGTACTTTATTTGTTAAATCTGGTAACCCTACACAACTGTCTACGTCTATTTTATTTTATTTTTTTATGTTTTATTTATTTTTTATAGGAAAATGCTGTTTATTTTGAGCATCTGGGTGCAGATGGGTGGAGGCCAAAAAAGGCGTCCACCTAAATGTAAATTAATTAAAATTTAATTAAAAATAAAAAATTTAGCCCCTCAGTTTTACTAGTTGTATTTCAAGTGTTCCATGGCTAACAGTTACCTTCTTAAACAGCACAGCTAAACAACATTTCTATTGGCTACCACTTTTGCCAAGCAAAAGATAGAAGGAAAGTTTTTTGTGTTTTAAAGGGTATAAAAAAATTAAATTTGGGGCTGGGGAACTGCCAGGAAACCCTAGAAGGCTCCTTCTGACATAGCCAAGAAGCCAGAGTCTTCCTATTCCAGTCTGTCACTCTCGCTGAGTGTGCAGAGCATTACGGAAAAGGTAGAAGGCGCCTTTGCTCCAGAGAAATGAGGCGCTGTGAGAGAAGGGGCTCTTGCATTCACGTTTGTGGAGACAGCTGTTCTGCTTTCCTTCTGGAACTGCCAAGAAATGCTTAGCTACCAGATCAAAGCAAATGAAATTTTAAAAGGCTCTAAATGAAAAATGAGTGTGTTATTTGGCTCATTAGTATCATTCTTCATAGATTTTCTTAAATTAATAATCAGAGAGCATCATCAGCTAGAATATCTGCTTATAACCCGAGTCATTGATGAACTTGGTAAACACAGCGAAGTACTGCCTCTCTTAATTAGCCTTTTGGGAGAAACCATGTTTTGAATTGCTGCCTGCAGCCCTGGGAGTCTTATAAGAAGCAGGAGTAGATTAAGATCTAGAAGAGATATGTACCAAAAGTTGATTTTTAGATATGATTTGGTGAACCTTAAACAGAACCTGGCTCACAGGCCAAATGTGACCAGCTAAAAATGTTTTAAGTCTTTATCAACATCAAAGGCAGAAATCATAAAGGAAATGATTGATAGACTTGACACAGATACTAAAAAGTTGTACAACAAAGAGTCACAAAAAGTAGGCCAGGAAATTGAGTCCAGCCTGGGCAACATAGCAAGACCCCGTCTCTAAAAAAAAAAAAAAGAAAGGTATAAAAAGCAAAATAAGGGCAGATGACTTAAATTTGAAAATATTGCTACATATGTGACATAGTTGGCACTCAGTAAATAGCCCCTGTATGAATGCATTTCTATAAAAGAATGTTTGACTTCAGGACTAATCAAAGAACTGCAAATTAAAATAACATTGAAATAGCATTTGTACCCATCAGCTTGGCAATAATGAAAAAACAATAATACTCAGTGTTGGTAATGGTGAGGAGAAATGTGCCATATTACACCCTGTTGATGAGAGGATAAAGTGGCATGAACATTTTGGTGGGCAAGTGGACAGCATGGAAAATCATTTTGTCTAATACCTCTGACAGCAATTTCATTTCTAGGTAGTTATTCCAAGAAAATACTTACAAATGCCCAAACCCATGTGTGCAATGGCAATGTAGATGATATATCTTTTTTGTTTGTTTGTTGGATCAATCATTGTGATGTACCCTCCTGACTTTAATGGTTGGTACAAAACATGGACATGGGATGCATTCGCATCAGACCACTCCTTCCATAGAGTCATCCAGGTCAGTGATGGAAAAAGAGTTCTCTCTTTGGCCTTGGCATTCTGGCTGTAAAGGTGGGACTCTGGAGCTGACAGTGGCCATGTCCTCTGTTAGAATATGGTCAACATATAGAAGCAGAGATAAGATGGAGGGACAGAGGGAGAAACAAAGAGAAAGCATGATTTGAATCGATAGATCCAGTTAACCCTAAAGCTAGTGTACTTTATTCTCTTCTATGGTTAGATGATGTGAACCAGTTAATTCTACCTTTTTTTCTAAACATGGCATGATTGTGGACTTCTACTTCTGGCCAAGATGGAATAACAGTGAGCAAATTTATCCTCCCACCTGAAACAACTAAAAACCTGGACAAATATATTTTTTTATATAACTGTTTTCTAAACAATGGACATCAGGCCATGAAGAACAATGATTCCTGAGAGGTGGAAAACAAATGAGGTAAACGCTACGACTGCCCAACTTACTGCCTTGAGAGAGTTTCCTGGTGGGGGCACAGAAAGGTGAAGCCTAGGCAGAGCCTAGCAGATTCCCTGAGGTGAGGAGATGGAGCTGAGAGTCCAGGGAGACCAAGACAGCTTGAGTTTGCAGGGCAGAAAACCGGACAGGAGAGAGCTGCTCAGAGAGAGAGAGAGAAATGACTCACAACAACAACAAAGTCTAGAGATCGTCAGAGGGTCCCCTTGAGTATTCAGCAGAGTACTCAACAGCACATGAATGTAAGGGTACTGCTCCAGGCCTGGGACAGAACCACCTGAAAGTACTGTGGGAACAGTACCTAGAACTTACATGGGGCTAGAAGTAGTGCCTGCTCCCACCAGGCAGAGTGGAAATATTATCATTCACAGGACATTAGGTAAAATACTCAGAAGGATCTCAGTTGTGGGCCAAAATTGGCCCTGGACTAAATACTGCTCTGGTCCTGCTTAACAAATCTTAAAAGCAAGACCTTAAAAGATCAAACTGTTTTCAAATAACTGTGTCCCAGAACAAACTTAAGAATATTTATGGGACTACAAAAATATCCAGCCCCTAACAAGGTAAATTTATGATGAATGGCATTAAATAAAAAATTACTGAGCATTCAAAGAAGCAGGAAAATATGACCCCTAAGGAGGAATGTAATTAATCAATCAAACTGACCTGGAACTGATACAGATATTAGAATTAGCAGGCAAAAACATTAAGAGAGTTATTATAACTCTATATGTTCAAAAAGCTAGAAGAAAGACTAAATATGTTAAGTAGAGACATGGAAGATATAAAAAGACCCAAATTTAACTTTTAGAAATGAAAACTAAAATGTCTGAGATAACAACTATACTAGAGAGGATTAATTACAGATTATCCATAATGTTTTCAAAGTTTATCCATGTTTTACCATATATCAGTACTTCATTCTTTTTTTTTCTTTTTATTTTAACAATCAGATAAACTTTTTTTTTTTTTTTTTTTTTTTTTTGGAGACAGGGCCTCACTCTGTTGCCTGGGCTAGAGTGTAGTGATCAGAGATCACTGCAGCCTCGAACTCCTGGGCTCAAGCAATTCTCCTGCCTCAGCCGCCTCAGTAGCTGGGACTACAGGTGGGTACCACCATGCCTGGCTAATTTTTCTATTTTCTGTAGAGTCAGCATCTTACTAGGTTGCCCAGGCTTGTCTTGAACTCCTGGCCTCAAGTGGTCCTCCCACCTCAGCCTCCCAAAGCACTGGCATTATAGGTATGAGCCACCACATCCATCCCAGTACTTCATTCATTCTTTTTTATGCCTGAATAATATTGAATTGTATGGATATACCACATTTTATTTATCCATTCATTAGTTGATGGACATTTGAGTTGTTTCTACTTTTTGGCCATTATGAATAATACTGCTATAAACATTAATGTACAAGTTTTTGTGTGTACATATTTTTTTGTTTCCCTTGAGTATATACCTTGGAGTAGAATTGCTGGATCCAGCTAGAATTGCTGGAATTGCATGGTAACACTGTGTTGAACCTTTTGAGGAAGTGCCAGACTGTTTTCCAAATCAGTGCAATGTATAATACCACTTTACATTCCCACTAATAGTGAATGAGGGTTCCAATTTCTCCACATCCTCATCAGTACTTGTTATTATCTTTCTCTTTGATTATAGCCATCCTAGTGGATGTGAATGATACCTCATTCTGGTTGTGATTTCCATTTGTCCATTAGCACCTTTTTATGTGCTGATTGGACATTTATATGTCTTATTTTTTTTTTTGGAGAAATGTCTATTCAAATCCTTAGCCTATTTTAGAATTGAAGTATTTGTCTTTTTTATTGTTGAATAGTAACAGTTCTTTACATATTCTAGATATAAGTTCCTTTTCAGATATATAATTTGCAAATATTTTCTCCCATTCAATGGGTTTTCTTTCCACTTTTTTGATAGTGTCCTTTAAAGCTGCAGTCCCACACCCCTGGGCTGTGGACCAGCACTAGTCTGTGGCCTATTAGGAACTGGCCACAGGGCAGGGAGTGAGCAGTGGGACAAGCGAAGCTTAACTGGTATTTACAGCCTTTCGCTGTCATTCACGTCACCGCATAAGCTCCACCACCTGTCAGATCAGTAGCAGCATTAGGTTCTCATAGTGGGAACCCTACTATAAACTCACATACGAGGGATCTAGGTTGCGGCTCCTTATGAGACTCTAATGCCTGATGACCTGAGGTGGAGCTGGGGCAGTGATGCTAGTGCTGGGGAGCGGCTGCAGATACAGATTATCCTTAGCAGAGAGGTTTAACTGCACGATACATGTAACGCGCGTGAATCATCCCAAAACCACCACCCCCACACCCGGTCTGTAGAAAAATTGTCTTTCGTGAAACCATCCCTGGTGTCCAAAAGGTTGGGGACTGCTGCTTTAAAGCACAAAAGTTTTTTAATTTTGTTGAAGTATCAGGTATCTATTTTTTGTTGTAGCTTTTATTTTTGGTGTCATATCTAAAATAAAAATTGCCTAACTAACTAAAGGTCACAAAGATTTACTCCTACATTTTTCTTCTAAATGTTTTATAGTTTTAGCTCTTAAATTTAGGTCTATAATTCATTCTGAGTTAATTTTTGTTTATGGTGTGAAGTAGGAGTTTAGTTTCATTCTTTTGCCTATAGCTATCTATTTAATAATTGTCCCAGCACCATTTGTTGAAAGACTATTCTTTCTCCCATTGAATGGTCTTGTTACCCTTGTTGAAAGTTAACTGATCGTAGGGCCGGGCGCGGTGGCTCACGCCTGTAATCCTAGCACTCTGGGAGGCCGAGGCGGGTGGATAGCTCAAGGTCAGGAGTTCGAAATCAGCCTGACCAAGAGCGAGACCCCGTCTCTAAAAAAAAAAAAAAAAAAAAAAGAAAGTTAACTGATCGTAAATGTGAGGAATTATTTCTGAACTCTCAATTTATTCCATTGATCTCTACCTTTATTTAGCCTATGCCAGTACCACACTGTCTTGATTACTATAGCTTTGTAGTTTTGAAATCAGGGAGTTTGAGTGCTTTAACTTTGTTCTTCTTTTTCAAGATTGTGTTGGTGATTCCCTTGATATTTCACACAAATTTCAGTATCAACTTGTCAATTTTGCAATCAGCAGGATTTTAATAGGGATCACATTGAACCTGTAGTTTAATTTGGAAATATTGCCATCTTAACAATATTAAGTATTCTAATCGATGAACATGGGATATCTTCTATTTATCTATTTTTTAAAATTTCTTTTCACAATGTTTTGTAATTTTTAAAGTATAAGCTTTATCCTGCTTTTGTTAAACTTACTCCTAAACATTTTATTCTTTTTGATGCTATTATAATGGAATTGTTTTCTTTTTATTCTTCTTCTTTTCTTTGTTTGTAGAGACAGAGTCTTACTCTGTCTGTTTCCCAGGCTGGAGTGCAGTGGTACAATCATAGCTCACTGTAACTTCAAATTCGTGGGCTCAAGTGATCCTCTTGCCTTGGCCTCCCAAAGTGTTAGGATTACCGGCATAAGCCACCACGCCTGGCTTTGGAATTGTTTTCTGAATTTTGTTATTGGTTTGTTCATTGCTATTGTATAGAAATACAATTGATTTTGTATGTTGATCTTATATCTTATAAAATTGCTGAGCTCAGTATTAGTTTGAATAGTTTTTTAGTGGATTTCTTAGAATTTTCTATATACAACATCATGCCATCTTCAAATAATCGTAGCTTTACTTCTTCTTTTTCAAACCTTTCTATTTCATTGCCCTGGCTTGAGCCTCCAGTACGATGTTGACTAGAACTGATGAAAGTAAACATTTTCCCCTTGTTCCAGGTCTTAGGGGAAAGCATTTGGTCTCTTACCATTAAGTATGATGTTATGTGGATTTGCATTTCATTTATTTTTTAAAATTTAGCATTTAGCTAACATCATCCTTGTTGTTCACCAATATTTTACACACAATTTTGAAATTTACTAATCTCTCAATCACCCATTGAGTATTTAGAATGACCAGAAGTGGTTTTGTCCTCTGAATGTGATGTATAGACACCTGAGCCCAGCTACAAATTTGTTTCCATTTCATGCTGGCAGTAACAAAGCAAAAAGATATTTTGACCATAACATTAACCTTCTTCAAGGTTAATGCAAATTAAGCTTAATGCAAATTTGGTAGAGGCATAGCATAGTTTTTATTACTATAATCCCTTTAATGGCTATTTGGATGATCACAATGCCTTGCACGTAGTAAGCTCTCAATAAATATGTGACATTTTGATGTGGATTAATTAATAATGGGAGAAGGGATAATATGGAAAAAGCCAATAATTTTATCCCAGCATCCCTCTCCCCCAATTTTTTCCCTAATCTTCTTTATCTTTTTATCTCCCTTTATTCAAATATCAAATACAAATAGCCTTAGGCTTAAGAGACAGGCAGGCTGAGAGGAGAGGAGAAAGGTCTGAGTAATACACACATAATTAACTTGAACCTGAGTAATGGAAAGGGGCTGACACACAACCCTGTGATCTTGTAGCAAATCCTTATCACCTGGAGAATCAATTCCCTACTGGGTCTGGGGATTCTTTTTCACTCAACAAACATTTGAGAGTTTAAAAAGTAATATTATAGTTTTAACAAGCCTGGCTAGTAGAAGAATTTCAGGATCTTGGGCAAATAATTTTGTTTCTTTAGGCCACAGTTTCCTTGTCTATTTTTAAAGGGGGGGTGGTGGGATCTGGAATAGGACTAAATTTTCTCTAAAGGCTCTTCTTCAAGCTTCTTCTAAGACCCTATTTTATGATTCTACTTAAGTCAATTTATTCTCTAGGAATGTACCATTTTATATGCTCCATTAAATGTAGCCATAAAAACCACAAGGTAGATAAAAACATTTGATAAAGTCTAAGATTTCTTTTATCCCAAGTTTTTTCTTATGTGGGGCTGGTAGGGAGGAATGCTAAGGAATCTGCCTAACTATGACAAGGATCAGAAAATGACAGACTCTCAGAGTTGATAGTGTCCTTAGTGGTCATTCATTCCAACCTACAGCCTGTGTGGAAACTGCCCATGAAGTCTCTGCCTGGTGAGCAGCCACCAGCTTCTGCTTGAACATTTCCTGTGACAAGGAGTCCACTGGCTCATAGAACAGTCAATCCCAATTTACAGTAGCTTCGATCAGTACCAAATTTTCGCTTATATTAAAACTAAAATCTGTCTCCTTGTAACTTCCATCCTTCTGCCCTTTGGAACCACACAGAATAAATCTAATCCATTTTACACATGCAAGTCCTTCAGATATTTGAAGAATGTTTTAATGTCCCCAACACAAATTCTCTTATCCATGCAGTGTTTCCCAGGTTTCTTCATAGGACATGATTTCCAAAGCCTTTTGTCATCCTGAACCCCAATAGTTGGCACTTATTTTGTCAATTTCTTCTTTAAAAATAGTGGTTGGAACTGAACATCATATTATAGATTAATTATTCTTAAGCTCTTTTATCTTTTTTTTTTGGTGGAGCAGGGTCAAACATACCTTTGGGAGTCCAGTGCAAACCATACACCCGTCCCCTGAAAGAACACAGATACAAAATTCTTCATTTGATTAGGCCGTTCAGGGAGTTAGACCCGAACAGTATTGATAGAGTATTAAATGGTATTGATAGAGTATATTTGGTCTATCACCTTCCTTAATTTAATATTTGATGAAGTCTAAGATTTCTTTTATGCCAGGTTTATGCATTTGATTATTTAGCTTGTTAGTTTTGGCAAATGATGGCCGTTTTCTTTCTTGTTAATATATCCCCAAAGCTTATGTGTGCAGGTGATTACTAAAATGTAAGTTTAGAGCTCTCACATTTATCTCTCTAAAATTTTATTTTGTTCATTTTAGCTCATTGTTCAAGTCTGTTGAGTTCTTCCAAAACCTTCGTGTGTTCATGGTATTAATCCACAATCCTTCTGAGCCTGTGTCATCTGAAAATTTAGTTGGTGCGTCTCTTAGTGTTTATGGAAGTTGTGGATTAAAATGTTGAATGGCACAAATCAAGGATAAAGTTGTGTGGCATGTGCCTGACGACCGTCCTCCGATCCAACAGCTATATGCTTTTGATATCTTCCAGCTCACATTTCTCCATCTTGACCACAATAATATTCTAGCGGACTTTGTAATAAGCCTTGATAAAAATAAGAGGACAGTATGTCTTCTGTTATTTCCTTGATTCAGCAGGTGAGTATTCTTATCAGGAGAGGAAATGAGGGTTACTACAAGGAGTTAGTTTTAGGATTGATACATATTTATTGTTTTATGCAAAAGTTGTGCTCTTAAGATTTGTATGAATAATGTATTTATAATAATTAACACTTATATAGAGCTTACTAATGGTGAAAGACTACCCTAAATGATTTATATCCACTTACTCATTTAACCTAACAACCTGATGAGGTGAGTCCTATTATTATGCCCATTTTCTAGATTAGAGAAAAGGCTGAGGAGGTTACAGAGCTTGGCTGAGTTAAATAGCTATTAAGTGACAGAGCCAGGGCTTGAACCCACATAGTCTGTGTAGAGAATTCATGTGTGTGTACAGCCTTGTGTGGTAAAAATCTCAGATTCAGTGTGAGGAGCACCGAACCTTTGATCATCTGCAAGTTTAGTTTCCTCTGTCAGGGTGTCTACATAGAGTGACTGGTTTCATTCTCTATACCAGTCAAAGAGAGTGAACAGAGCACCCTTAGCACTTGCTATTTACCCAGCAACATATGTTTTAAGATAGGCAAGTTTCTTTCTAACCAATAAACATGAGGGAAAAAAATATCCCAAGATTCACGAAGATCCAGTGCCTTGGGTCTAGGTGGAGGTTATATGTGGACATAGGAGAACTTACTAGTTAAGTTTAGTCCCTGGCTAGGTGACCCTAGGGCCAAACTCTTCCCTTTTCTGTGTCTCTCTTTCCCCATCTGTTTGATTCCAGTCTTCTCCCTTCCTCAGAGGGACTGTGGGGAATGAGAATGAGCATGCGATTAGAGCAAGAGCTTTGGGCTGGAGAGAAAGACACTAGGAAATCACAAGGTGCTATTAGAATTTATCTGTACTGAACAATAAGCCATCAAATATCAATAAACATACTTTAAGAATTAAAACTAAAATAAGGAAAAATTAGCTGGGCATGGTGGTATACATCTGTAATCCCAGCTACTCTAGAGGCTGAGGCAGGAGGGTCACTTGAGCCGAGGAGTTTGAGGCTGCAGTGAGCTATGATGATGCTACTGCACTCTAGCCCAGGTGACAGATCAAGACTCTGTTTCTAAAATAAATAAATAAATATAAATAAAAAATATACATGAAAATTCTTTCTCAAGAAAAATAGATAAAAAGAGAATAGAAAAGAAAAAATTAAAACTAAAAGTAAAATAACCAACTTGGGGGCCACTGCATTGCTTTTTAAAAACACAGACATGTAAGCCCAGCCAGAAAACTAATCCTAAATTTAATGTGGGGATTTGGACTGCCAGCCTCATTTAAATTAAGAGTTACATAATTTGCCAGCTGTAAATTCAGAGGCTATTGTTAATTGAGGGATTTTATAATAACTGTGAAGTGGATTCTTGTTGGGACCAGGCAGGTCAGACTTATCTGACACAGAGACTGTCCTAGTGCTTTTATTTTTACCTGAAAAAAAATATAAAAACTGGTAGGGACTTTTAAAATCCCAGTTAATATTGTATAAATACTAAAAGCTTATAGTGTGTTAGAAGCTAACAAGGCAACATAATATCTAAATGGATCTGTTGACTTTTAAAATGGAGCTTGGCTCTCATATCCATTTGTCATAATTTCCTACTTATTTCCTTCCCCACCTTTTCCCCATTGTCAACTCTTGTTATTCTCAGTGGTCATGGAAAGAAAATATTACTTCGCAGGCCTTAATGTGACCAAAACAACACAGACTGGCAGGTCATCTCTCCTCCTTACTGGACTCTTTCTAACAGGGGCCGCGACAGAGCTCCGACAGCGGGAACGCAAGCGTCTCGCATGGAGCCTGTACCGACAGGCAGCATTTTAGGGAGTTCATCTTGGTCTTCTCCCCACTCCTCAAGACAATGCTGTAGTGATTATACTCAGTCCAATTATGTATGTTCTACACGTCTTCAAAATGTAACAAGATTATCAGATTGCATAAGCTTTGAAATGGTCTTTGTATAAAGCAAGTTGTCATTAATAGTAGTATGAAGAGAGAAACCAATTTTTAAGAGAAATGAATGTAAGATTGCACTGAGGGAGATTGGATGACTGGGCTAGTCAAGCTGGGAGGGAGAGGTAAGCAACGTGAAGCTCTATATCCTATGTTTAGTATTGAAACAACAATAATAAAACACTTTCTCACAGTGCTGTGCTGGACCTGAGGCCAGGGGAAAGAGGCCTCTGCGGTAGTGGAGCCAGTTCCCATTTCTCCCCTATCTCTATTACACTGCACACAACTTTCACTTATAGACCTGGGGCTGAAGACAGAGCTTCCAAATGCATCATAAGTATAACCGTGAAATATTAGCAACACTTAAGAGTCCCAAAGTGGGGAAGTGTTTAAATAAGTTTTGGTGCAGCCATATGATGGGAGATTATGCTGTCATTTAAAATAGCATAAATAAGAATTTAGTGATAGTATATCATATCACTATATATTATATTATAATTTATATTATATTATATTAAAATATTATATTATTTGCTAAAAAGTGGTAAAGTGACAATGTACAGTAAAAAAATAAAAGAAGAAACATATGCCCACACATAAAAGCATAGAAAAAATATCGGAAGGAAATATATCCAATGTTAATGAGGCTAACTCTCTGTGGTAGAATTATGAGTGGCTTTTACCTTTTTTGGCTTATCTTCATTTTCTATGCTTTCTTTTTTTTTGTTTTTTTTTTTTTTTGACAGAGTCTCACTCTGTTGCCCGGGCTAGAGTGCCGTGGCATTAGCTTAGCTCACAGCAACCTCAAATTCCTAGGCTCAAGCCATCCTCCTGCCTCAGCCTCCTTAGTAGCTGGGACTACAGGCATGCACCACCATGCCCGGCTAATTTTCCTATATATTTTTAGTTGGCCAATTAATTTCTTTCTATTTTTAGTAGAGACGGGGTCTTGCTCTTGCTCAGGCTGGACTCGAACTCCTGAGCTCAAATGATCCTCCTGCCTCGTCCTCCCAGAGTGCTACGATTACGGGCGTGAGCCACCGCACTTGGCCTCATTGTCTAAATTTTCTAAAAAGAACATGTATTACTGCTGGAATGAGAAAACAATGAAAGTTACTTTTTAAAAGAGTGCGATCAATAAAAAGTGAAATAACATGATTTTCTGGCCTTTGAAGAGAGAATGTAATTTTTAAAAGCCTGTGTTTTACTGTTATGATGAACAGAATTTTTTAAAAATCTAATTTTCTTGTGTGTGTGTGTATGAAAGTGTGTGAGGGTGGACTTGGATACACAAAGTCAAATTTAATGTAAGTCAAAGGCCTACTGTGTCCGAGGCCTTCTCAGAGATGCCGCAGAGGACACAATTTCGTATGAGTCACAGACCTTAGTCTCAGCAGGCTTCCATCCAGCTGCGGAAGTATGGGGGGGTGGTGTGTCCATAAAAATCCTCCTGGTCAGCTGGGAAGGTTTTCAACAAGCCATTACATTGTGCTTCATGCCTGTCACTTGATGACCACAAGATGCTTCTCAAGAGGATCTGTACACTTTAAAACATCTTAGTAAACCTGTTTTGGAATGTTATCTGTCCTTAGGTGATAGCTGTGTATCAGAGGTGTCTCAGGAGGTAAGACATTTTTTTTCCATTTAAAAAAACTGAATCAGGCCGGGTGTGGTGGCTCACGCCTGTAATCCTAGCACTCTGGGAGGCCCAGGC
>VBSM01003218.1:6616948-6673642 GCA_008086735.1 Cheirogaleus medius | reverse complement strand
TTGTTACAGGCAGAGACAAGTGATGAGATTCCCCAGTCCTATTCTGACATAACTTAATACCTCTGTCAAAGCTCCTTGATAAATCTGTAGAGATGCATAGATAGACAGCTAAAGTCAGCCTGGCAGTTGATAGGGTCTAATTTGAGAAGCTGTTCCCAACGTGCTGAGCTATGGGGCAACATTATCTTGTCATTCTTCAGGGACCCCCCCACCAACATTCCTATCTATAAAAGTTTCCTTGCACCACACAAATACCATAATCTGGCCCCATTATCATCATGACTGTTATTAATGCTTAATACCTTTACTGAAGAGTTAAATAAAATTGCATAGCATACAAAATGTGAAATTCAACACACCTAATCTAAATAACAACACAAAAGAAATTTAGATGTATCTTAGGAAGGGGAAAGGAGGGAAAACAGGGAAAGGGGAAAGAAATAATTATTTTAGGATTTTCCTAGGGAAAGTACAAAGAAACTTCACAGGAAGTGAGTTCCAAAGGGAGTAATTTGAGGTAACTTATCACTCTGAAAATAGAATACCAACTTATTATTAATTCAATTCAACTAAGGGTCCAGCTCTGAGAAGGCCAACGTGCCAAGGTCTCATCCACTACTGGCCTCAGTGGCCCAGGTTCTGTTTTCTTCATCTTCTTCCTCTATTGTTTCCTTGTATAATTTTATCAGTGTTGTGATTAAGTTGGAGAATATGAGAGTACTAGCTAAGTACTATTATTATGGCCTTAAAGGATTGTATACTTCTATCATTTTGAGGAGTATTACCCACTATAGAACTTGGAGCTTTTTTCCTAACTCTCAGTCATTCTAAGAGAGTAAATTTACCATATCTTCAATTGGTCCAAACACATGCAGACATTTGGAAGATGATAATATTATTACTGTTACTGAATTTGCTAAGTACTCTTTCTAGTTAAAGAGTGAACCTGTGTATGTTAAGCAAAATATGTTCAGTAAAATCATCTTAAGTTTCAGAAAATTATCACTAAATATTGAACTATGAATATATAAATATCATATAGAATTTACCTTGATCATAAATGACCAAATAATGTAAGAGAGATCATAAGGTGTTGGAAAACTCATCTTTCCATTTATTGGTAAGAAGGTGCTCACAAGGTGAGCATTGGTTATATTCATAATTCTTTTCAGTGTTTGTCTTCATAGTTATCCCTACCCCTCCAAACCATTGAAATGGATGAAAATGATAACTGCTCAGGGAGTTATCAAACTGAACTAATACTTTCATTTTTTCATTTTTACTCTTAAAGTTTATGTAGACTTTTCAGGTATTATGTTTATATTTTATTATTTATATTTCTTGGGTATTGAGACAAGTAGTTGTAAGCAGAATAAGATTCTCTTTGCAGAGTATGTTTCCATAATTTTGGCAGAACTAGGTGCTATTTTAAAAATCTGTTTTACTGAAGAATAACTTTTATACAATAAAAAATTGCCCACTTAAGATGTAATCCTCCATTTAATGAGTTTTGAGTGAATTCAATCTGTAACCACCACTAAAATCAAGACAGAAAACATTTTCATCACTCAAAAAGTTCTTTCATGCTCTGTGGCTGTCAGTTTCCTCTTCTCTAACCCTAGAACTGATCTTTCTGTCACCATAGTTTTGTGTTTTCTAGATTGACATGTAAGTGAAATTGGTAATCTTGTAGTCTTCTGTATTTGGCTTCTTTCATTTAGCATAATGCTTTTGAGATTTACCCATGTTATTATACATATCAATTTGCTTCTTTTTACTGCTGAGTAAGCAGTCCATCATATGGTAATATCACAGTTTAGTTACTCATTCACCAATTGATAGATATTTGGTTTGTTTTTAGGCTTTTTGGCTATCATGAATAAAATAGTTATGAAACTTTCCATACAAGTTTTTGTGCAGACATACGTTTCCATTTCTCTTGGGTAAATATCTAGCAGTGGAATTGCTAGATCATATGGTAAGTTTATGTTCAGTTTCCAAACTGCTGAACCACTGTACTCCCACCAGCAACGTATGTGAAAACGAGTTTCTCTACATGTTTGCCAACACTTGGTATTCTTTCTCTTTGTTTTTTTTTGAGACAGAGTCTCACTCTGTTGCCTGGGCTAGAGTGCCGTGGTGTCAGCCTAGCTCACAGCAACCTCAAATTCCTGGGCTCAAGCGATCCTCCTGCCTCAGCCTCCTTAGTAGCTGGGACTACAGGCATGCACCACCATGCCCGGCTAATTTTGTCATATATATATATATATATATATTTTTTTTAGTTGTCCAGCTAATTTCTTTCTATTTTTTAGTAGAGACGGGATCTCACTCTTGCTCAGCTGGTCTCAAACTCCTGACCTTGAGCCATCCTCCTGCCTTGGCCTCCAGAGTGCTAAGATTATAGGCATGAGCCACTGTGCCCAGCCTAAACCATTACTTTGAACATAATTGTCAATAAGGCCGAATTGAAATCCTCTTGTTGATCTTTGTTTTCTTTTGTTCCATTTGTTCACTTTTGCATCTTTTTCTGCCTTCTTTTGAATTATTTAAGTATTTATTGATTCAATTTTATATCTACTATTGGCTGATTAACTGTACCTCTTTAGCTGATAATTTTAGTAATTGCTTCAGTGTTTACAATATGCATCTTTAGCTTTTACAGTTTAACTTCAAATAATGTTATGCCATTTCATACACAGTGTAAGACCATTATAACAGTATTCTTCCATTCCCCTCTCATATCCCTTGTCCTATAACTATACTGTATTTACTTCTACATATACTATATATGCATATCCATATCATACATTGTTATTAGGTTCTTAAAACTGTCATTTACCTTTTATGTGACTAAAAACTGCCTATTGTATTTCCCAACATATATATTTTTTTCTGGTATTTTCATTCCTTGTTTAAACCCTAATTTACTAATCCATCTACTAATATACTGATATTTCCTTTTTGTTAAAAAACCCATTTCTTGTAATGCAGGTCTGCTTGCAGTGAATTCTCTCACCAAAAATATGCCTAGATTACGTGGGGGTAGTGGTGAAACATTCCAACAGGTGTATTTTGTAAAAGCTTCCTAGGTGATTCTGATAAATCTCTTCCTGTGAGGGTATCTTAAAGCCTGAGACATGCTATAGATCCCCATTTTTATTTTTATCTAATTAATTAATTAATTTTTAGAGACGAGGTCTTGCTCTGTGGCCCAGCCTGGAGTGCAGTAGTACAATCATAGCTCACAGCAACCTCAAACTCCTGGGCTCAAGCCATCCTTCTGCCTCAGCCTTCTGAGTAGCTGGGATTATAGGCTTTTCTTTTTCTTTTTCTTTTTTATAGAGATGTGAGTCTTTGCTTTGTTTCCCAGGCTGGTCTTGAATTCCTGGGCTCAAGGTATCCTTTGATACCGCTTTGGCCTTCCAAACTGCTGAGAACAGGCCTCAGGGCGCCCGCTGGGATACCCATCTTAAAATATTTTCCCTGATTTTTTTCTAAATGATGTAATAAACTTATACTTGTCATATGGTGAAATACTATGCAGCTATTAAAAGTTGTTTCCAAAGAGTATTTAAGGACATTGGTAGTTGGGCGCGTGGCACCTGTAGTCCCAGCTACTCGGGAGGCTGAGGCAGGAGGATCGCTTGAGCCTAGGAATTGGAGGTTGCTGTGAGCTAGGCTGATGCCACGGCACTCTAGCCTGGGCAACACAGTGAGACTCTATCTCAATAAGTCAATACACATAGAAACATAGTGGGTTCTTAAAAAAAAATACAAGATACGATCTAGTACATATTATCCTGAAACTTGAGTTTTTCTCTTTAACATTCATAGCACCACATATATATTTACCTCTTTTTCTACTGTTGCACGGTGTTCCCAAAGTTGGATATATTAATTCCACAGTGTTTTTAACTATTTTCTTATTGATGGACATGCAGATTGTTTGAATCTTTTGTTACAAAGCCATAGTAAATATTCTTATAGATATTTCTTACTAAACGCATACGAGTATTTCTCTAAGGTAGGTACCAAAAAGAGAGAAAAAAGGCTATGCATATTGTATATTTTAATAATTGCTAATAAATTGCCCTAAAAATGTTCTACTAATTTATGCTGTCATTAACAGGACAAGTTTCCCCACATCCCTGCCAACACTTAATATTATAAATCCTTAAAAATTTTGCCAGTTTTATGAGGGAAAAATATTACCTTATTTTAATCTGCACTTCCCTAGTTACTGAGTTTCAGCAGTTTTTTCATGCTTATCTTTGTCATTTGCACTTCCTCCTTTCTGAATTGTTTTTTCATATCCCCCTTTTTCTCTATAGTGGTTTGTCTTTTTCTTAGTGATTTCTTAATTTCTTAAAAATATATTTTGGAAATTAGTTTTTTTTGTTATACAGGTTTCAAACTTTTTCTGCCAGCCTGTCACTTGTGTTTTATTGATTAGATTATCAATTATGATATTGTTACATATTTTTCTTTGTGGCTCTTGGGTTGTTCTTTCAAGCCCTTTCCTATCCTATATTCTCTTATATTTAAAAAAAAATCTTTTAAGCACTTTAAAAAAGTTTAGTCCTTTAATGCATGTGGAAATTGATTTTGTGAATGGAGTGAGATAGACACTGACCTTAATTTGTTTTTCAAATGAATAATCGTCCAAACACTGTTTATTATCTTGCCCCACTTACTTGAAATGCTGTCTTCCTCACATACAAAACTCCCATACATACATGAGACTATTTCTGTATTATCTCTTCTGTTCCATTGTATGTGTTTATCTCAATAACATACAGATTTAATTTTATGGTTTTATAATATGCTTTGATATAGTGCAAATCCCATCCCCCTTTATTTCATTTATAATAATAAAAAAAAAAAAGCTTAAAAAAAGTCTATTCTTCATTGTTTACCTGCCTGGTTCTCACTTCTACTTCCAGATGGCAGGCAGATAAAATAAAAATTTAGACAAAGGATCATGGGAAATGAGGAAAAGGAGACAAAAAAAGAGAAATGCTCTCAAGATGATAGTTTTTCCCCTGTACTTAAAGGGAACGAATTATGCCACATTGAAAATAAATTACATTATGTGTGTCTAGGATATTTCAGCTGCTTTCTAAATCAAAGCTGTCTCTGACTTTCATAGCTAGCCAGTTACCAATGGCAGAGACCACGTAAACACAAAATGTGAATGGATGAGAAACAGAAAGAAACATGAAATCAACATTAGCAAATGAACAAGAACTAGAGAAATAAAGAACTTGTATTCTTCTTATGGATGTCAAAGCTCTGAGTTTAGTGCATTCATTTCATCCTGAGTTCTTTCTGCTACCTCTACTTAGAGTCACTCGATATTTTATATGGATTATGGAGGGTTTGATTGTTTACTTGATAATGGAAATGACAGAGAAAGGAAAAGTACTAACAGGGATTACAGCAACAAGTACCAGAAAATATCATGTTACTTGGAGGAGGTTGGTAAGCACTGAAAAGAGAACTGAGCAAGTAAGCGTTTGTAGTAAAATATTCACACTAAACGAAACCTTTAAATCTAACCATTGTACACAATATGGTTATACTCAAAATTGTATCTGTTTTCATAGTAAAGCTAACATTACACAAGTAGAAAAAGCTCTCATGGGCAAGTATGGTTTTGAGACGACAGTTCATTAAATTATTTACAATGAATTTAGTTCTTGCTGGTTGAAAAGACATGTTGACAGGGCATGGTGATTGTCAAGGTACTTGTGTCCAATAATGCAGTGTGGCCAAAGTTTCGGGGCTCAGTAAACAGGAATAGGCAATAACAAAATCCTTTAATAACCATTCACACAGAAAATCCTAATTTTTTATGGAGCCAAAGTGAACATTGTGGTTTACTGATCTCCTTTTAACCATTTATAATTAATTGCTTTATGCTTAAAGGCAGACTATTTTTCCTAGTAAAGCAAAAATTGAGCAAGTTCTAAGAAGCAGCCTCGCTCTTAGCGAGGATGTTCGCTTGGAGCTCGCTCTGCAGCTGGCGCCGGCGAGAGGCCGCCGCGCGTCGACGCTCCGGTTCGGTTGCGCACGTTTCAGCGCTTCCCGCTCTTAACCGGCTGAGCTAAGATTTTAACTGCCGTCCTGCCCCCAGTCCGGCTTCCTGCTCTGCCGGGGCCCCCTGGAGCTAGCCGCCTGCGCAGTCTTGAGCGGCTGCGAGAGCAGAGGGGTCCAAGGCGCACAAGGGTGCTTTCAAGAAAGGCATTCCATTACCATGAACGGCGTGGAGCCAGATTTCCCGAGTCCAGAGCACCGATATAAAATACGTGTACATTCATGCAGCTCTGGAGAAAGAGAGGACGTTGTTTCACTAAGCGACTAAGTAAGCAAAGAAAGACGGAAAGTGTTTCACGCAGCTGCCAAAGCAGAAGCCAACTCAGCCCTCTCAAGTCTGTAGCCAAAGACTCACAGATATGTAGACCATATCTTTTCTCGAATCCAGCCGTCCCCTCCCCCGTTCGTTCTTTTTCTGGTAAAGCAAAGATAGAGTTCACTCCTGGGTCTTTGTGAGCCAGCATATCTGTCCTGGGGCCGGGGCTGCAGCCGAGAACGTGGCCTTAACTGTTATGGAGGGAGGAGGATGGAAGATAATTCTGTCTCCTTCCCCAATCCATTTAACCAACATTAATCTCATGCACAGTCTTCACAAAGCTTCTTTTACCCTCCTCCCCCACTCCTGAGCTCAGGCCCCGGTTACCGGCTTGGCCTCCCCGTCCGCCCCCACCCGCGCAGGCACTCAGCGCGACTGCGGCTCTCCATTAACGAACAACAGATCACTCCCGTCGCATGGCAAGCCGAGAGGTCTCGCCCCAGCAGAGCATGACGGGAGTCTCTCCCTCCTTCTGCCTCCCTCTTCTTCTTTTTTTATTCCTTCCTTTCCTTCTTCCACAATTAAGCCCTAAATAATGATTTTCCTAGCCAGAGCTGACTTCTGGATGGGGTTGAGCGACCCACGATGACGCTCCGATTCTCCTTTCACAAGCGGCGATTTCCAGAAAAAACTACAACTCCCATGAGGCAGCAGGCTAAGGCAACCGCAGGGCATCATGGAAGTCGTAGGCTCCTTCCTCCTCGGTCCCTTACATCCCTCCAATCCTTGAACTACAAGTCCCAGGAGGCCTCGGTACCGGCACGCCTGCGCGAGAGCCCCGGAGCTAGGTGGGGGTGGGGCTGCTCCGGGCGGCGGGGGGCGGGGTTCGAGCGGGCTGTGTGGAGGCTTCAGACTCCCGGCGCCATTTAGCGTGGAGAGTTTCCCGGGCAGACGCGGCTCTTTTCCCTCGGCTACGGCGTACCCCCTTCTTCGGTGACAGAAGGCGCCTGGTGGGGTGACTGCTCTTTTGTCTCCCTATCCCCCTCCACCCAGTCCTCTCGGTCTCTACTCTCGCCTCAGAGAAGCAGCGGAGCTCGGGCCCCGCGGTGAGCGGCCCTCCCCTCCCCACCGTTCCTCCCTCAGCCCCCGGCACCGGCCCGGGAGGAGACGGGGCTTTGCCAGGCCCGGGGCGGGCGGGGAGGCCTTGGGGAAGGGGGGGCCCGCTCCTCAGGCACCGAGGCTTCGAAGCTTCGCGGCTTCGGCCCTTCCCGTCTGGGCAATGGGCGCCCTGTGAGCCTGGTCCCCTGGCTGGGGGCGCGTGTGGGAGGAGGCGAGCGCCTGAGAGACCGGGAGCCCCCGGCCGTGGCCCTCCCTCGCCTGCCCGGCCCCTCCCACTCCTCTGCCCCGGGGCTGCCCCCGCCCGGCGTCGGCGCTCGTCCCTTCCTCGCGGCGCCGCCGCCCTCTGGGCCTAGCCCGCCCAGCGCGGCGAGCGGCGGCGGTGCGAGCTGATCTGTCGCCGCATCCGCCTCGACTCTGCGCCCGGCCCTGCCCCTCATGACTGCGGCGCCTCTGCTGCCACCGCCTGCCCGGCCGTCGCTCGCCGCAGGATGGATGCGGACCGTGCGGCGCTAACCCCCGTGGCTCTGCTCCTGGATCGCCCGCCGACGAGCCTGCCTCGTGAGCCGCAGCAGCCTCGGTGCCAGCAGCCGCCGCAACTGGGCCCCGTGTCCCGCCTCTCCTTCAGGGCGGCTAGTCAGTGCTGAGCGAGGCGTCGCCCCGCTCGGCCGGAACCCGCCGTGGGAGCGGCGCCCTGCGGACCTTCACCCTCGTTTCATTCACAAATCCGAGCCCGCTCGCCTCACTCCGGCGGACCAACCATGTCTGGCGGCGCCGCAGAGAAGCAGAGCAGCACTCCTAGTTCCCTGTTCCTCGCGCCGCCGGCGCCGGCCCCCAAGAATGGCTCCAGCTCCGATTCCTCCGTTGGGGAGAAACTGGGGGCCGCGGCGAGCGACGCTGGCGCTGGCAGGACCGAGGAGTACCGGCGCCGCCGCCACACTATGGACAAGGACAGTCGTGGGGCGGCCGCGACCACTACCACCACTGAGCACCGTTTCTTCCGCCGGAGCGTCATCTGCGATTCCAATGCCACTGCGTTGGAGCTGCCCGGCCTCCCTCTCTCTCTCCCGCAGCCCAGCGTTCCCGCGGTTGTTCCGCAGAGTGCTCCCCCAGAGCCCCACCGGGAGGAGACTTTGACCGCCACCGCCGCTTCCCAGGTGGCCCAGCTGCCTCCAGCCGCTGCTGCTCCTGGGGACCAAGCCGTCGTGGGCCCTGCCGCCTCGACTGCCCCCAGCAGTATCGGCAAAGACCGCCCAGTATCCCAGCCCAGCCTTGCAGGGAGCAAAGAGGAGCCGCCGCCGGCGAGAAGTGGCAGTGGCGGCGGCAACGCGAAGGATCCACAGGAGGAACGGAGCCAGCAACAGGATGACATCGAAGAGCTGGAGACCAAGGCCGTGGGAATGTCCAACGATGGCCGCTTTCTCAAGTTTGACATTGAAATCGGCAGAGGCTCCTTTAAGACTGTCTACAAAGGTCTGGACACTGAAACCACTGTGGAAGTCGCCTGGTGTGAACTGCAGGTAAAAACCCCACCTACTTTATTTTACAGTCATTTGGATCCTAAATTTGGCTCGGTTGAGCCAGTTTATCGAGTTCACCTTTTACATGTCATTCTCTGACTCTGAGTAGGAGGGGGAGGCCAACTTTTGAAAAGAGGTTGAAATTAGGAGAATGTGGAGCATGTGCCTAGGTGTTGGGATAGGATAAGAATTATTGGTAGCCGAAGGGATTTGCGACCAGGCAGGGGGTGGCGAAGGCCATCTTAGTACAAATGAATTGTCTCCTCTTTAGTGTCTGGCAGGAAACTTGGGATTAGTGGGGAAGTTTTTGAGTTGGGGAAGTTTTTGAGTTAGGGAAGTACAGAGGCTTCTTGCTGTGTGCATTTCAGTCTCATCAGAGGCTCTGCAGTGATAAACTGCCCCTGTGTGTAGAAGAGTGTTTATATCCTTGAGATCAGGCTGTTCTTTTTAAATAAGAACGCCCTTGTTCTTTTGGATATATCTTACTAGATGGTTGCACAGGCATTTAGTATAAATGACTCGACACTAGTAAGGTACAAGTAAATGTTTGGTATTATTGCGCCTGATGATGCTTATGGTTTATAGTATCAGCAGTGCTCTGACGTTCATTAAACCAATGTCTTGAGCCCATTCACTATACAGTGAATAGCACAGGAGCACATGCAAAATTGTATAAGCGCTTTGATAGATGTAATGTTGCCATCATTGTTTTAAACTTGTTATAAAACATTAAAAAGCTAAATTTTCCCGAGAGTCCAAGGGAGTCACAATGCTTCCTTTTATAACCTTTCATGATGTAAATAATGGTGTGTCATTCTGGTTGACCAGTGTTCTAGGTTTAAATAGCTGAGTTTGGGCTACTTGTTGCTAGACCTGTAGCAGCTTGCTTGAATGTTGCCCTCACCAGGTATAGGTGAATTGGTAGAAGCAGAATTACACTGAAGGAAAAAAAGTCAGCTACGTTATACATACATGAAAAATGCCATCAATACTCTTCTTACCAAGAACATAGACCAAGCTGAAATAGGATGTGAAAGTAACTGAATGATCTTGGAACTTTTTTTATCCATGAACTAATATGTTAACTCTTAACCCTTTGAATGTCAGCTTCCAAATGACCTAGGCCAGATCAAATGTGAAAGGAAATTAACACAGCATGTGGAAGTAAACTTAAAAACTGACAATTTCTTTAGAAACATAATGATTTCTTAAGTTTTACAGTTAATGATGTGGAACTTCTAAGGCAGTGTGAAATTAAAACTGATTAATTTTAAATAGTTTAAAGTTGGAAAGGTGACAGATCATTCTTTTTTTTTAAAGAAACTTGTCAACCTGTACTGTTATTTTATTCCTCTGGACAATCATACTCAAAAACTTAGATCTGATTCCTTTTGATTTACAGGCAAAAAATTTATAGGCAGGCATCTATTTCTTTCTTATATTACTAATGCCTGTTGCTGCTGATACTGGAATTTTATTCTTCTGTTGTAGTTGTTTATTTGAATAGATGCTTTTTAACAATTTTTTTCTTAACCAGTTATCTTACTTTCTTAAGATTGGACCCAAATAAGTGTTGAGCACTTAATAGATTAATTTCATTAGCTTTAATTATTTCACTTTTAAGACATCAGAATGTAATGTGTATGGTTTTCTTTTATCACTGGGAGTTTTCTGATTATTACAAAGTGTGAAAAACTCAATTTATCTAATGTCACAATAAGAACTTTGTCTAAGCTTCCCAGTTTTTCTTAGAACTCATGACTTTTGGATTTTTACTTTTCTATCTAGGCATGGGCATGACCAAACTAAGAAAAATCTTATATCGCATATTATTATAAGGAGAGTTGACTATTTGGCTGCAGAGCCAAGTGGACTGGTTTAGAAACTTCCATGTCATTTGCCCATGCCTCTACAGTTTTTTATTTTGGTTTAAAAATGATTATCCTAGCCCAAGGATCCTTTATAGCAGTAGTTGGGCAGTCTTTGTTTTTTTGACCAGGTCACTTGCAGTACTTGCCTAATAAAGTATTCAGTAGGTCATTGTTTGAACTTTTGTCTTTGGATCCAAATTAAAGGACAGGCCAAGGAATTTCCAAAGCATTGGGAAGAAAGGAAAGCTTTTTCATTAAGTGTATGCTAGAAATATGCATATGTATACTAGAAGTATGCATGTGTATACTTCTAGTATGCATATTTTTCTGTAGCAAGACAGGAGAAATATTGTGTGCAGTTTGTTAAAGTCTCCATTGTGTTAAAATTGAAAGAAGTCTTAGGTTATTATACTGCCTACCTGCTTATTTGTTAAAAATAAGGAAACAAATCATAGAGCAGGTAAATAACTTAGGTTGGTGAAGAATAAAAATTAAACCGGTTAGGATCTAATAATTTGGGAGATGTTAAAGCATTTAGTAGAGGGCCTATCCAGTCCTATTAACCATGGCAAATTTCGGGCTTCTGTTTTGGTTACTGATTTTATCACTTCAAATGAAGATATAAATAGGCTTTGGGGAATGGATGAATATGGTATACAAATCAAACTACTTTTTATCAAGCTTATCTTTAGACTCACAGTACACATAGCTATCTAGTCAAACAAGCATCAATTCTTAGGAAATAATACCTAGGTAATACTTTAATACCACAAGATCTTAAGAAGTAATTGATATGTTTTGAGTAAGATGCAGATTTCTTTACCCAGCTTTATTAGTTGAATGGTGTGCCTTAATTTTAATACCTAGTTGCCTTGGTCAGAAAATGTTATTGCTGGGCTCTGCCTGCTGAGTTTATATTGCTTTTCTAGGGAGGGACCTTGTTTTTTAAGAAAGACACCATAATTTGGTTTATTCTTTTTTTTATTTTATTTTTTAACCAAGAGATAAAATCAAGAGTGCTTTAAAGAAATTGTACACAGATTTAAGCGCTTTTCCCCAAAATTGCCTCTCAAAAGTTCACCTGATATATATTGATGAGATTATTTTCAGATCTACCTGAAAGGGGAGATCAAATCATAATTTTTTTTTTTAAGCTCCAATATACTTAGTACTTACTTTGCTTTGGCTGTTAGTAATTTAAGACTTGTGTCTCATGAATATAAACTTTTTGTGAAAAGTTTAGCAGTGCTGCAGAAATGTAGTTCTGTGATTAAAAAACCATAATAGCTTATTTCTTTGATATAGTTCTTAAAATAAGTCATTGAACTGAATCTCCCCATTTGAATGTTGACAGTTTTTTCCCCTCTTCTAAGTTTATGCCATATTCCTTATTTTTCAGGATGAAAATCTGCAGTAACTTGCAGTCCTGGAAACTCTAAATTTCAGGGGATAGTCAGGAGGTTTTTTTTGTTTTCTTAATCCTTAAAGTCATTGATTGGGAGTATGTGCAAAGTTCAGACAACATCTTTAGGTAAGGGTTAGCTGCTTTCAAATTAAAGAATGCTTGGTGACTTGTTTGAAATAATCCTTTGTCCCTTTTTAGCAGGCTAGAATTAGAGACAGGATGATTTTTGGTTAGGTCAGATTTAATTCAAAATATATGTATATTTTTTTGCCTTAGGAATTAATCGTGTTAAAGGAATAGAGAATTACATTTAGTTTTTTTTATTTAAAGTGATATAGTTACTTCTTACTTAGTCTTGGGGGGCTTAAATGTTTTCATTTTCTCTTATTTACTTTTTTTCTGACCCATAGTAACACACTCTAAGAACTAGTCTAAAAACTTGGACAAAGAGGTTATTTTTTTTCTTTATTCTTTTTTTTAGTTTAAGATAGCGTCCCTCTGTGTTGACTGGGCTAGAGTGCAATGGTGTCATCATGGCTCACTGCAGCATCCAATGCCTGCCTCCACTATAGCTGGGACTACAGGCCTGTGCCACCATGCCTGGCTTTTTTTTTTGATACAGATGGGGGCTTTGCTATGTTGCTCAGGCTGGTCTCCAACTCTTGGGCTCACACAATCATCCTGCCTTGACCTCTCTAAGTGCTAGAACTGCAAGTGTGAGCCACTGGCCTGGCTGACAGTTCATTTCTTAACATTGAAATTTTAGTGCAAGGTCCATCCTGGTCATTTTGAAATACATCTTAGTTCATCCATATTGGAAATATTCAACTAAAACTGGCTTCTCATTTCAGATTATCATCCTAAACCTGTTATTTGGGTTTTCTGGTAGCTTTAACGTTTTTTACATAAAGCTGTAAAAGCAGCAAAAGTAGGTTTACTCAAATTATCATTTCTGAAAATGTTAGTATACCATGAAATAATTAATCATAACTAGTAGGTCTTTGCTATACCAGTTCTTTAAATTATGTTGATACATTTTTAGTAACTTCCGTTTTATTTGAGGCTTTTTTTTGTTTAACATAGATGAATCTGGTCTGCACAAATACGTGAGACTTAGCATGACCTCAATTTAGGTTTGAAGAGGCCATTGTAACATAATAGTTAAGAACTAGATTGCCTGGTTTCAAATCAAGGCTCAGCTACTGGACTGTGTCATCTTGGGCTGTGCTACAATTTCCTATCTATAAAATGGGTGTAAAAGAGTGCCTACTTTATAGAATTGTGTTGATTAAATTAACATATGTAAAACATGTAGGATAGGGTCTGGTACATAAATGTTAATGATGATGCAGCATCTTTTTTTAAGTTGTTCTTTTGGGGGACTCAAGATTTTGTTTGATTTGTGTATGTGTGTGTGCATGTATGTATGATACGTATGTATGTATGTATTTAAAGACAGGATGTCACTATGTTGCCCAGGTTGGTCTTGAACTCCTGGGTTCAAGCGATCCTCCTGCCTCAGCCTCCTCCAGTAGCTGGGACTACAAGGGTGTGCCACTACACCAAGCTCATGATTTGTTTATATTTATGCTTGAAAAATCATGTAGCAAAACTCTTACTGTTGCTATTATTTTTAGAGAAGGAACACAGGAGTTGAACATGTCATTGGTGCTTTTAAGTTCCTTAGCTTCACCTGGCCACTGCCTAACATTCTAATTTCATGACCTTTCCCAAATGTCAACCTTTCTTAACTGCTTATTTCCAGAATCTGCTAAGATCTTTGTCTCATCTCCTTTGCATGTACCTGGAAAGTAATTTTCCTTGTGGTGGATCTTATATGTGATTCTTATTGTATTTATCATATTAAATTGAAATTATTTATATATGTTGTCTAATCCACTAGTCTTTGGAAAGTTCACTGTGGTGTAATAGAATACCATCTAATGAAAAAGCACCAAGGCAGAACATTGAGTTCTAGGTTACCCAATTCTTTGACTTTGAGTAGGGAACTTAATCTGTAATGCTCATTTGTTAGCAACATGTCTACTAATTTAGGGTTGTTGAGGATCTACTGAAATACCATGTGAAGGTACTTTTAATAATGTAAAGTGTTACATACAATATAACAAAAGCTACTTTAAATATTTATTTTGAAGGCCATACATTGTCACTTGTTACAAATTGAATATTTTAAATTTCTTAGTTAAAGTTGGATTTTTAGGAGCTTTCTTTGTCAGCTTAGAAGAATTTTATTAAATCTTAAAAGGGGATCTTTTTAGTCTGAGGAGAAATTGTCAGAAGCTCTTAAGAATGTTTTTATTTTGAAGAGGATTATGCTTTTGACAAGTGGCAGACTTAATTTTGTATGTTTTTTTGAGATAGTAACTTGCTCTGTCACCCATGCCGGAGTACAGTAGCATGATCATAGCTCAGTAGAGCCTTGAATTTCTGGGCTCAAGGGATCCTCCTGCCTCAGCCTCCCAAGTGGCTGGGACTACAGGTGCAAGCCACCATGCTAGGCTATGTTTTAAATTTTTTTTGTAGAGATGGAGTCTTGCTGTGTTGCACAGGCTGGTTTTGAACTCCTGGCCTCAAGTGATCCTCCTACCTTGGCTTCCCAAAGTGTTGGGATTACAGGCATTAGCTATTGTGCCTGGCCCTATGTGGTTTTAAAAAGATTGGTTATTGATACTTTCTACATGAGAGGAAAAATGTCAGTAATCTGCTTGGTTTTGTGGTTGACTTAATTAGTCATATAATTTTTTCACTGTAATTTATATTAATCTAGATTTTTTTCATGTGGGCTTTCATTAAGAATTTACTCTTGGGGGGAGAAAGAATTTACTCTTGCAAAATTGCCATATTAAATGTGCTATGCTAAATGAATGTGCTTTATGAGTTTTAGAAAAGAATCTTCATATAGGCTATTAGTTTTCCCAGGAATTTATGTATTCTTAAGAAATTTAACAGTTTAATATTTTAAGAAAGCTGCTTGTTATAATCATCATACTCAGGTTAGTTAAGAAAACCATACTATTAATGTTATTTCTGTGACACCTTTTGAGCAGCCAAGGTTCAGCTTCTCGGAGACAGATGATCATATGCATGGTAGATAGTCTTGTGTTAATCAAACACAGACTGATGTATAAACCAAACAATGGGAGATAAAACTAATTAGTGAATCAAATCATTATTGATGTGCACATTCCCTGTAAATAAAAATTAACAGATTGCTTGGGATAACAAAATTATTTTCATGGCTAATAGTTTTGAGCCAAATAACCTGATGTAGTCATCTGTCTGTGGATCTATGTAGATAATCTCTTTACTTAGACTAATAGATCATTGTGGATTTAAGATAAATTGGAAAATGCAACAGATTATCTTTATTATTATTAAAACATGCTGAAGAGTTCCTTCCTAGACATTATCATATTATAATGTTCTTGGGACTCTTCACACCTCTCCCCCCCATATATCATCCCTAAATATCCAGAGGGCATTGGCTCCAAGTCACTCCTCCCACCCCCCAGGATATCAAAATCCATGAATATTCAATTCCCTTATAGTATTTCCATAACCTACAGTATAGCCTCTTGTATATTTTAAATCATTTCTAGGCTACTTATAATACCTTGAATACAATGTTAAATGCTATGTAAATAGTTGTTATACTGTATTTTTAAAAATTTGTATTATTCTTGATTGTTGTATTATTATTTTTTTATTTTTTTCCTCCAGTGTTGTGGTTTGTTGAATCCACAGATGCAGAACCCATGGATAGGGAGAGCTGACCGTACTTATGTATAGGCAGTGGTGACTAACTACAGAATTTTAAGCAGAGAGGTTAATTGGTTAGGTTTGCATAGTAGAAATTGTGGAAGGTGGATTTAAGGAGTCCAAGGGAAGTATACAGATTACTGTAATTGTTCATTATCCTCAGGGGTTAATGATGGTTATCTTTTTTCTCCTGCTTTTTCATATTTTTATCTTTCTGTTCTGTTTTCTATGAGGTTTCCAAGACCCCCGTGGATGCCTGAAAAAACAGTAGTACTGAACCCTAGATATACTATGTTTTTTTGATCTGATACCCTGTCAACTACTAAGTGACTAGTGAGTAGTATGGATGAGTAGTGTATACAGCATGAATACGAAGGACAAAGGGATGATTCATGTCCCACTTGAGATTTCACCATGATATTCAGAAAGGCACACAATTTAAAACTTATGAATTATTTATTTCTGGGATTTTCCATTTACTATTTTCATACCCTGGAAAGTGAAACCGTGGATATGTGGGGACTACTGTAGTTTGGGTATGAATATGAGATTTTTAGGGCCTGAACTATGGAGGTAATAGGGAATAAAACATTTAAATATTTAGGAGATAAAATATGCAGTTTTAGTGTTTGTAGGAAAAAATGAAGCATGGATAAGAGGATGGGGGATTAATGGTGCTATCAACTGAGGGAGACAATAAGAAAGAATAGAGGTGTTTTTTTTTTTTTGAGGTGAGAAGAGGTACAGAGATTTATTCAATTTGACATGTTGAGTTTGAGATACTTGTGAAACCTCTAGGAAGAAGTTCAATAGGCAGTTGGATATATTACTGAAGCTCAAAGCATAGGTCTGAGGTAGAGATCAAAGGTGATGATTCCCAAATATCCAAATTAGTCATGGCTGAAGTAATGGAAGTAAATGAGATCATCTAGGGAGAGGATGTAAAGACATAGATAAATTAGAGGTAGAGGGGAGAATAACGGTTCTAGGGAAAAGTAGGAATAGTTAATGGGTGGGCAAAGGAAAAAGAGCCCAGGGATTAGACTAAATAGAAAACTAGGAGAGTGGTAATACCAAGGGAATAAAATTTCAAGATAATAATATAGCAGATTGGCATAATAGTAATTGTGGAGAATGGATTTAAGAAGAAGTAGCAAAGAAGTGTAGAGATTATTAAGGCTGCTGAAGTTGTTTACTGCATTTGGCTGTTGAGAAGTCATTAACAATCAAATTCAAGATTGCCTAAAGAGATTGGGGGTTGAATAAGGGAGAAGCACTTAAGTATATGTAAGTCACTGGTAATGACCTAGATTTCTGCACTGTTTAATACTGTATCTACAAGCCTCATGTGGCTGTTTAAATTTAAATGAATTAAAATGAAATAAAATAATTCATTTCCTCAGGTGCACTAGCCACATTTCAAGTACTCAATAGCCACGTGTGGCCACAATATTGTTTAGCACAGATATAGAACATTTTCATCACTGCAAGAAGGTTCTATTGGAATGTGCTGTATCCAGATCTTGGCTTGAGTTATGCTTTTTTTTTTTTTTTAATAACTGCATTGAGATATAATTTACATACTGTGAAGTTTACCCTTCTAAAGTGTATAACTTCAGTTATACATTTTTAAAATGTATCTTCTATTAGTAATTCTTTTTTAGAAAAAGATATACAAAGGATGTTATCACCAATGCATATATACATGCAGAATTATCAATTTACATTATGTCATATTTACTCCAGGTATTTGGTGCTCTTACAATTTCAGAAGAGTGGAAAATTTACAGTGACTGAGGAAGGTCAGGAAGTAGAGATAATAGGTGTAGGCCATTTATTTTGCTAAGTTTTAATGAAGAGGATCAAAAAAGATTGGGTGAGTAGAAGGTGTGATCAAGGGTAAGAGGGTTAGATGAGCCAGGAAAAATCTTTATAAAGGTTGAAGCATTGAACTGTAATATTTTGTCTGATCTCTCTGCCTTAGTATCTATCATGAGTCTGTTCTAAGCCAATAACTGTTTTAGCTTTGGTTATTCATTATGGGCAGTTAAATTCAATCCAAGTAAGTTTTCATACTTAATGTCATTTACCCACTAGGTTCCAGAGTCCTCACTTTTGCAGCATTTGGAGTAATGTGCTGATTCTTAACACATTGACTGCAACGCTAGAAATAAAAATTTTTTCCTGGGGCCTCAGTGTTGTATTACAAAAATAGATTGAAAACAAAATGATCCTTTCTAATTTAATGAAAATTTTGTTATTTTTTATTTTCTGTGCGTGAGTTATATGCAACTTGAAAAATAGTTCTTGCGACTCCCAAGCTGCAGAGACATCTGAGTTACATACGCTTCACAAGTCCCTGGGCTCAAAACTAGCGTGAGTTAAATATTGAACACAACTCACATGGCAGTTAATGTGTTAAACAGTTTGTTTTTCTCCTGTGATCTCTGGCATTCATGCTATATTTGCATATGGTGATACATACTTTGTAAGTGGAGCATCTCTCTGCAAAATGACTATTGAGTGTTTTCAAAGTCTTTGGTAATTAATCTGGAAAGATAATAGTTATTAACAGTTACCTCCCTAATAAGAGCACCTTTTCTGTGACAGGCACAATGTTCTGCCCATATTGTTTGTAATTCTAACAACAATATGAGACAGATTTTTAGAAATTTTATATTTGAGGAAACTAATTCAGGCTTAATGGCTTGTTTAAGATCATTTGGCATATCTGAGTCCTTGTTCTTTCCACTATAGAGTACTCTCTAGTTAAACCAGGAAGAAAAGAGTTTGAGTTCTTGTGGAATTCTAACTCCTTTTCCTCCATTTAACGATTGTACTTTATCATTGAGTACCTTATACCTTTTGTAATTTTTCATGAAACAAATCCCCACGTAAATGGCCTTTTAGGTAGTGTTCATGCATATGCTTTTTGGAGACAGAGTCTTGCTCTGTTGCTTGGGCTAGAGTGCCGTGGCGTCAGCCTAGCTCACAACAACCTCAAACTCCTGGGCTCAAGGGATCCTTCTGCCTCAGCCTCCCGAGTAGCTGGGACTACAGGCATGCGCCACCATGCCCGGCCACATTTTTCTATGTTTTTAGTTGTCCAGCTAATATCTTTCTATTTTTAGTATAGATGGGGGTCTTGCTCTTGCTCAGGCTGGTCTTGAACTCCTGACCTTGAGTGATCTGCCCACCTCAGCCTCCCAGAGTGCTAGGATTACAGGCATGAACCACCACGCCCGGCCCATATATATGAATTAACAGATTCTATAAGGTGGAGTATGGCAGCTTTGTTTTATTAATTTCTTGGTGTGTTCAGAGTTTTTAAGATGCCATTTACATTAGTTATCACAAAGAATTTTACTTCTGTTTAGATTTAAGTATTTAAAGAGAGGGAATATTATTTCTAGCAGTAGATATATGATGTTATTTCCATCTAATAGAAACAAATTGGAATAGCTATAGTGTTAGAATTTTTGCTAATGGTATCTAGATGACTTTTGCATATAAAGATTGCTCATTTTCTTGTTACTTGGTTTTATCTACTTTAGAGACTGAAATTATGGTTTTTTAGCTTAGTTCGTGATGCAGGTACTATGTGAATTGACGCTTTTCCATTAATTTTTTATCGGTACCTCTTTTTTTTTTTTCCTCTTTACTGTATACTGTGACATATTACATGTGTTATTGAGGATTTGGCTCTCTTGTTTGTATGAGTTCCAAATAGAAAACTCATTTAAATTATGTAAGCATGTTTTGAAATCCTCTGGAATGCTTAATTTATTCAGTATTATTATGGGAATAAGATGTTCCCCATCCCTAGTAAGATTTCCATTTAACTGAAGTTCTGTTTTCAAAGTAGCAAGACTTTGTATTAACAATCTTGTAAAACTCTTATTAAAGTGTATCATTTTTTTCTGCCCATTTAGAGGATTTAAATCTTTTCAGAGTATGACTAAAAGCACCACTTATTACATTTAAATAATAATACACCTAAGGGCTGCTTGGGTAATGGACATCTTGCCTTACACTCCTGCACTAAGTTTTTGAAAAAAATGTCCCAACTTCCCCCACTCCCCAACCTTCTGGTATGTCAGTGGTCACTGCTTGCTGCTGTTGGCTCATTTGCATCAGGCTCCTTATTAACAGTTGCTTCTGATTTTGCCCTGCACTGGATGACTAAATTGCCAATTTTGTTAGAATTAGTTTTTAATGATTTAAAGAGGAATAAATATGAGTAAAATTCATTAACTTTAGGGTGTTGTATTTGTGCTGCTCAGGTCTTACATTCTGGCTTTTGGTTGTATTTCTAGTAACTTATGTCTAAATAAGTAAGGTGTTAAGATGATATTCTGAGATTTGGAGGACCTTTTTTGTTGGTGCTATTCTACTTAGCTTAGAGCATTTGATATAAATGAAAGTATATTAAAGCTGATAGAGGTGGCTACTGTTGATTATTTGTTGATGGCCAGCTTCCTGTTGGGGTGGGGAACCTGCGGCTTTGGGGCTACATGTGGCTTTCTGGATCCTTGAGTGTGGCCTTCTGATTGAATCCAAATTTTACAGAACAAATCCTTTTAATAAAGGGATTTGTTCTGTGAAGTTTGGATTCTATCAAGGGGCTGCACTTTGGGATCTGGAGGGCCATATTGTGGCCTTGAGGCTGCAGGTTCCTTGCCACTATACTCTCTTAAAGGTAATGCATGTTTATCATGACTTGCATGATCCTTCACCAGTTTGGTATCAATTGCTATTATTTGCTCGTATGCCCACCAGCATAGACTAATGAATGTATCATCACATAGAAATGGATTTCTGGATGTTCTTTAGACTAAAATGATTCATTGAGGTCAGACAGTCCCATACCCTCTTGCACCAGGGATAATCCACACTTGGGCACATCAGACCTCACCTCAAAATATGGCAGATTTCTCAAAATATTCCTGTTGTGGTAGAGTAGCTGGGTTGATAGGGGTTTTCAGCTTCAACTATACAGGCAAGATCACCTCTCCTCCTTTAATTGCCAAATCTTGGTTTAGACTTTAATTCCCTTGTCTCTCAAGGTGAGTTTGCTTACAGTGTATGTGCAGGATATGGGAAACTTTTCTGCTAGTGGACCTCATTCAGAGCTGTTTAAAGTCTATCAGAGGATTTCTAATAACATTAAACTTAAAGAGGAAGGCCTTGGAGTTTCAGTTGCTTACCAGAAGATTTTTGGCCTTTTATGTATAGTTTTACATACCTTCTCTTAGTACTATTTAATATTATTGGTATGGACACCTTTTACCAAGTCAAAAAATAGAGCCTGTTACATCCTTTCTCCAGGATTTATTTGCTTTAGTTATATAATTTAGAAGGGCCACTCAAGTGGTTCTTCATAGAACAAAGAAGATGGCTCCTAGGTGCATTGCTGTTTTATACCCAGACCAAAAAATAAACCACCAGCAATTTTTAAATGGTAGACTTTCAACTTAAATACTTGTTCTGCCTAACCAGGCACCCTACTACGTAGAGGTGCTAGTTTAGATTTTACTTTGGGTGGACAAACTGTTTGTGTTGCACAGTTTCTCTGTGTCTCCACAGATTTTTTTTCTTGGACATAAGTAGGGGAGCATGGTGATATTTTGCTGGTGAAAATCCTATGGTTAGAGAATAGTTTGATTTCTATGATGACAATCTTGGCCATTTTCTATCCCTCTTGTAAGGACAGAAGTGAAACTGCCATACTACCCATAACTATTGCTATTATAGGCTTTCACAAATCTTTACCAAGTATATACTTGGTGTGAATACCTCATTATTTATTTCAATGTTTTAAACATCTGTCAGTCTTATCATCTTCATGAGTAAAATTAACTTCTTCAACAACCAGTACTTAGCTAAATGTTACACAATGTAATTTTTCCCCCTCATATCTTCATGTGATGGATATAGTAATACTTTTTAGAAAACTCTTTACTGTGAAATACTTTCAAACATAACAGTTGTTCCAGATTTGTCTAGAAGCTGCCTTCTGTGTCCTTGTTATTAACATGCCCCTGTCAAATTTTGATGGCGTCCTTACTTTCTGCACAAGATAGTCTAGGTTTGTTTTATTAATTCCCCACTATAGTCACGCACCAGCCATTTCTCCTAGAGCCCTGGTTCTTTTTAGTGTAGAATGGTATTTAGAGAACAAGATGTGGTGCCAGGTGTGCTCATAGCTAGTTGGGCTGTTCTCAGGCTTTTTCAGTGAAGAATTAGTGTCTTAGTCCATTTCTGTTGCTACAACAGAATTTATAAAGAACAGAAATTCAGGCCGGGCGTGGTGGCTCAGGCCTGTAATCCTAGCACTCTGGGAAGCTGAGGCGGGTGGATTGTTTGAGCTCAGGAGTTCGAGACCAGCCTGAGCAAGAGTGAGACCCCATCTCTACTAAAAAAAATAGAAAGAAATTAGCTGGACAACTAAAATATAAATACACACACACATACACACACACAAATTAGCCGGGCATGGTGGCGCATGCCTGTAGTCCCAGCTACTCGGGAGGCTGAGGCAGGAGGATCTCTTGAGCCCAGGAGTTTGAGGTTGCTGTGAGCTAGGCTATCGCCATGGCATTCTAGCCTGGGCAACAGAGTGAGACTCTGTCTCAAAAAAAAAAAAGAAATGAAAAGGAACAAATTTATCTCCACACAATTCTAGAGGCTGGGAAGTCCTAGACCAAGGTGCCAGCAACATCTGATGAGGGCTTTCTTGCTGCCTCCTCACATGGCAGAGAGTGAACCTTCTTCTGCAAGCCTTTGTTATAGTGGGATTAATCCATTCATGAGGACAGAGCCCCATCTCTCAACATTGGGGATTAAGTTTCTGACATGTGAATTTTGGGGGAAGCATATAGACCATAGCAATTAGGAAATATAAGCATGCATGTGTGTTTGTATACATCTATATTTATCTGTCTATATATATTGAAAGCCATGAGTTCATATTGTTACCTCCAATTCTAATTCAGTGTAGAACTCATTCTAGCTTTTCCCTTTTCTATGTTTTTATCTTTCTGCAAGGGTAAGAAACCTGGTTCCTATCATTCTAAATATATGTACTAATTTGCATAATTCTCCTGTATGTATATAGCCAATCTCTTAACTCCTAGGTTAATGTCCCCTCAGATACTCTTCTCATGCAGGTCCCTACTGCAACAGGGAAGTCATACCTTCTTTCTCTAATATCTTCCTTTACACCAGCAGTACTTTTTAAAAATTAATTTACTCTCTGTGCTTGTACATTCTCTCTGTTGTTGCATCTGAGGATACGATGCAGCTTTTTAGCTTCAGAGGAAAACAAGTGATATAAACTGCCCTGAATTTGTTATTTTATATTATAGTTGTGGGCGAAGATTGCAATAATGTAGGAGGTTATTTTCCTTACCCACTTCCACAATCATTCCCTTATTAATACAGATAAATGCTGTGAATCTAAGTGTCAAATTCAGTATTTGTCTTCTGAGATTTTATCTATTTTCTCCATTGTATAAATCATACCACATTTACACTGCGTAACAGCTTTAGCAGAAACTTCCATTCTGTTTGAACACCAAACTATTCTAGGAATTGTCTTTCATTAGTTTGTCAGTTTACAGTGTGTAGCACTTAGACCTGTGCTATTCCTTATAGTAGCCTCTAGCCACATGGTTATTGAGTACTTGAAATGTGGCTAAAGTTGACTAAGGAACTGAATTTTAAATATTATTTAATTTTAATTAATTAAAATTTGAAAATGACACCTGATTTAGTTTTTTGAAAACTTTTAAGTATGCCCTGAACAACTTGGCTATGTGAATCTACTTTATCACATAGCCAAGTGGAATCTAAATAGAGATCCAGTATTTCTTTTTTTTTTGAGACAGAGTTTCACTCTGTAGCCCAGGCTAGAGTGCAATGGCGTCAGCCTAGCTCATAGCAACCTCAAACTCCTGGGCTTAAGTGATCCTTCTGCCTCAGCCTCCTGAGTAGCTGGAACTACAGGCATGCGCCACCACACCTGGCCACATTTTTCTGTGTTTTTAGTTGTCCAGCTAATTTCTTTCTATTTTTAGTAAAGATGGAGTCTCACTCTTGCTCAGGCTGGTCTCGAGCTCCTGACCTAGAGCCATCCTCCCACCTCAGCCTCCCAGAGTGGTAGGATTACAGGCATGAGCCACTGCACCTGGCCAAGAGATCGAGTATTTCCGATGAAAAATTAACATCCAAATTGACATGTGCTATATGTAAAATACACGCTGGATTTTGAAAATTTAGTACAAAAAAAGAAATGATAATGTTTAGATATATTTTTAATGTGGCTACTAGAAAATGTAAAATACATTTAACTCACATTATATTTCTGTTGACTGCTGCTGACTTAGACTATTCTATTAAAATAAAATGTTAAAGGTGATGCTGCAGCAAGTTTACTACTTCCTTTTAAAAAATATGTTAAGCACCTTCCGTTTTGTGGTTTCTTTCATTAGCATCCTTTACAAACCATACTTCTTTTGCTATTGCTGAACACAGAATTTTGGAGTTTTAAAGTCTTGCCTTTTTTGTTTGTGGCACTTTTATTTAATACATGATTATTTTGAAAATTGGAATCCCTGTCCTTAAAAATTTTATCTTCTGTTATTTACCATCATGTCTGTTTCAGACATGATACTTTTTATGGTCTTGATCTTTGAGTGCTTTAGTTAGTTGTTGCCAAGAGAATATTTGAAGTCAGTGTTTACTGTAAATATCTTTAAATATTGGTAAATACTTTGGCTTATTTCAGATAAACTGCTAGTGTATGTTTGGGTCTGTATTGAGTGTGCATAAACTTGCTGCTTTATATTCTTTAGTAATTTCTGGCCATTGTGGCTCCTTAAATTTGTTAACTAATTTAGTGCCCATATTCATATCTTAATGATACAGAGAAATAGCTTAAATTTGTTTTTGGTATCTCTTGCTTATTTTCATTGAGTGTTTCCAAAATACTTAAATTCTTTGACTAGTTGTGCCACTACAGTAAATAAGGGTGAAAAGATATTAGTGAGAATATAGTTAAACTGCTTTAATATGTTTGAGATGCCAAGACAGTGCTTTTTAAACTATTAATGGTAATTTAATGACTCTAAAAGCATAACTTTTTCTTTTGTATAAGGGCCATTGATAGTCATTGTTTACAGCTACATGCTAATTTGATTTTGATTAAAATATCTGAGTTATAAACCTAATTTATTTCCACCTTAGTTTTTTTCTTAATATTTTTTTTTAATTTCAGCATATTATGGGGGTACAAATGTTTAGGTTATGTATATTGCCTTTGTCCCACCCAAGTCAGAGCTTGAAGTGTGTCCATCCCCCAGACAGTGCGCATGGCACTCATTATGTGTATATATTCCCATCTTCTCCTCCCCCTTCCATCTGTCCGACACCCGATGAATGTTATTAGTATGTGTGCACTTAAGTGTTGATCAGTTAATACCAATTTGATGGTGAGTACATGTGGTGCTTGTTTTTCCATTCTTGTGATACTTAGTAGAATGGGCTCCAGTTCTATCCAGGATAATACAAGAGGTGCTATATCACCATTGTTTTTTGTGGCTGAGTAGAACTCCATGGTATACATATACCACATTTTATTAATCCACTCATGTATTGATGGGCACTTAGGTTGTTTCCACATATTTGCAATTGTGAATTGTGCTGCTATAAACATTCTAGTGCATCCACCTTAGTTTTTGTAACTATCCTTAAATCACACACTCAAAAGATTTTTAAAAATTTGTAGAATATATTCTTAATATAAAAATTAGGATATTGGAATGGAGGAGAAGGAAATAAAAATCACCTGCAGTCGATCCCTTCATCCAGTGATGAGCATTATTACCATTTATAACATTCTAGTTTGTGTGTTTGATTTTTGTTTTTATGGTTGCAATCATACTGTATGGTGGTACAGTTTGCCTGTTTTACCACATAGAGCATTTTCCTATTTAAAAATTTGAGATTTTTAGATTGAAAAACAACAAAATATTTATACACTGTAATCATAATGTGGAGGTGTGTATATATAGTCGTGATGCTGTATGGTGGCATAATTTGCCTGATTTACCTCATAAAAAGACCATTTCCCATGTTTAAATCAGAGATTTTAGTCTGTTAATTTAAACATTTATAATTTTATTTTTTTATTTTATTTTATTTATTTTTTTTTTGAGACAGAGTCTCACTCTGTTGCCCCGGCTAGAGTGCCATGGCGTCAGCCTTGCTCACAGCAACCTCAAACTCCTGGGCTCAGGCGATCCTTCTGCTTCAGCCTCCCAAGTAGCTGGGACTACAGGCATGCGTCACCATGCCCGGCTAATTTTTTCTATATTTTAGTTGGCCAATTAATTTCTTTCTATTTTTTAGTAGAGATGGGGTCTCGCTCTTGCTCAGGCTGGTTTCGAACTCCTGAGCTCAAATGATCCGCCCACCTCGGCCTCCCAGAGTGCTAGGATTACAGGCGTGAGCCACCGCGCCCGGCCAAAAATTTATAATTTTTGATAAAAACTAAGTGTTTGTACATGTTATCGGAATTTTTTTAATACTTTGTATTACTGCACATGCAGTTGTGAAATGATCTTGAGGTTGGAATGTCCCGCACTTGAATTTCTACCTAAGTGTGTACTTTCTTTATTCTCAGTAAGAGAAAATTAATTAGAATGTTTGATGCACAAATGCAAACATTTAGTTAGAACTAAATCTAGGAAATTGATCATTGATGCTTTTGATCATTCTGAACAGAAGTTTGAAAGTTATGGCTGATATATGGCAAAGCTAAAAATTTTTTTACCCCACTTTCAGCCTTTGTCCAGAGATTTGCAAGACAGTTCATCAATGCTTCTCATATGATTTGGTGCATTATCAGAGTACTTTACATTAGTAGTTTGGTTTTAGAACATTGTTACTGTGTGGTTCAGAGTTTTGTAAAAGCCAAGTGTTAGGGGTGTTAATAACAGTACATTGAAAGTTCTTTGAGGAAGTTTAGTTTTTGAATATTTACTAAGCTACAGAGGAAAAAGCCTTACTTAGTGTGCTTTTTCTACTTCGTACCCACTCAAAACAACCTAACTCTGCTTCCTTTATTTATACTTTTGGTAAAGTCTGCTCTAGAGTATACCAAGGATGTTTTGAAAATGTAGCAAATTCTTAAGGCATTTAAAGGGAACTACTTCCTAATTAGTTTTTTCCTTTATAGAAACAGTATATTCTCAGAGATATCTTAGGAAATAGAAAAATAGAGACCAAAATAACCCCACTGAAGTTTCATCACTAAAAGACAATGTTCATATATCATTTTGGATTACTGTCTCTCCCTCCCCCCATGATGGATTTTATATTTATTCCACAAATGTTTTTTGCATACCTATGTGCCTGGTGCTCTCTTAGGTGGGTAATAAAGAAAAATCTCTGCCCTCATGGAATTTATGTTCTGCTAGGACCATAGATCTGTGTGTGTGTGTGTGTGCGAGTGTGTGTGTGTAATTTTATAGCTGTTAGTTTTATAATTCATTATAACATAATAATACACACACCCATATATAAAATCAGCCTACATCATGCTTTGAGTATAAATATTTTTGACAGCTGCATGATAGTTCCTTACGTGGATATACCATATGGATGTACCATATGGATATACCATAATTTACCTCATTTCCTCCTTAATGTTAGATAATTGTCATTTTTTTCTATTATGAGTCTTAACTCCACAGGCTGTACCCATGAAATATCATATTCCTGTTTTACTAAAATCAAATTTAATCTGTGTTGTGTCCTCACCCAGTTTAGTTGGTTCTTATTCTACTCCACAACTCCCCCTATCCCCAATCTTGCAGAGCTTCATACATTCCAGAATTTTATCAGGATAGGGCTTTCCAGTCTCCACCTACAGTGCTTGTCATTGACATGCCCATTTATGTAAATCTGGCAGGTTTTTTGAAGGCCATGTTACAGAGAATCTTGAGTAATGGGTTTGCAGAATTTTTCCAAAGCAAAGTTACTGCCATTATTACAAAGTTACTCTCCATTATTCTCTCCTCTCCTACAGGTCCTAAGGAGGAGGATGGCAGTATTGATCTTAGTTTGATTGAATCCTCTAATCCCCTTCTTTCCTCAGCTTCCATCTCTTGAACTGCTTCCATTGTTTCCATCCTCTCCCTTTCTAGTATAGTCCAGTAGAACTCCTTTCTTTGGCCCTGGGAGGTCTCTAAGGGAAGCCAGCTGAGAGGATTGTCTTCTAATTGTAGGTTATAAAGTAACATCCAGGCTAGAGTTTGGAATAGGAGAAAACAGAATTTACTCATTGCCTTGTGAACAAAACTGTTTAGAACTACTTTCTTAGGATTAAATTTAAAAAATGGAATTACTTGTTCTAAAGGCATGAACATTTAAATGCTTTCTATGGATCGTCCAATTATTTTCCAAAAGAGGTATATTTATGTGTATTTTCCGTGACCCAAGTGAGAGTTCTTATTTCACTGCTCATTTATCAATGCTATTAAATATTTCTTTTTCTTTCTTATTTTTTTTTCTTTTTCGCTCCGTGGCCTGGGCTAGAGTGCTGTGGCATCAGCCTTAGCTCACGGCAACCACAAACTTCTGGGCTCAAGCCATCCTCCTGCCTCCGCCTCCTGAGTAGCTGGGACTGCAGGCATGTAGCACCATGCCCACCTAATTTTAGTAGAGACGGGGTCTTAGTCTTGCTCAGGCTGGTCTTGAACTCCTGTCCTCAAGCCATCCTCCTACCTCGGCCTCCCAGAGTGGTAGGATTATGGGTGTGAGCCACCTTCCCTGGCCTCTAAATATTTCTCATTGTTTTATAGTTTTATTTCTTCAGAACTTTACTTCATTTGCTTGATAACTAATTGTATTTACTCTTGTTTCTTGTTTTATTTTTGTCTACTTTCAGGTCCTTTTCCCCAGTCGATTTTCACAAATCCCTTATATCAAAATTAATTATCAAAATTAATAATCCTTTTATGTTTTCTACAAATATTTTTCAGTGTTGGGAATTTAATGTCAGTAGTAAAGTACTCTTTATGCCATCAACTGAGTTAGTCATCTTAATTGTTATTTTCATTACTTTTAAGTATACTGAATCTTCTCTCTAAAGTTGATAGGTGAATTTCTAATTTCCTATCTTCCTGATATTGGTATTTAAAATTGATTTGTCTTTGTGGATATATTTATGTTACAGTGTTAAGATCCAAATTTTAACTTAGTATACACAAAACTAGATTTTTTAAAATGCTCATACTAGCTTATCAATGTTTAAGATTTTAATTTTGCAGTTGCTTAAGTGGTTATTCCCTCATGTCTATGTTCTTTGTGTTTAGAAAGTAAATTAAGACATTACTTAATATATGAGGTAAATGGCAAATCAAGTAATACATGTTTCTTGTAACAGAATAGTTCTTAAGTTATTTTTAAATTTCTGTCTTGTGATGAGGTGTTGTGTTTTCAATGGCAATTCCTTCTAGAATCTAATGGGAACTTTGATCAAAAGATTAAAGTGTGTGTGTGTGAGAGAGAGAGAGAGAGATTAAAGAACTTATATTGAAATAGAGAGGGGTGTGGATTTGATACTATTCATGGACCAAACACTATGTTTTACATATATTCTCATTTAATTTTTGTGCCACATAAGAGATCAAATCCCATTTTGCTGGTGAAGAGATGGAATTGAAATAATTTGCCAAGATCACATCTAGCAAATGGTAGATGTGGGAGTTGAGTCTGGATCATTCTTGTTTCTTTTTTTTAAATTCTTGTTTTAAAAGCAGAGCATGCTTCTCTTCAAACTTTATCTTGTAGTGTACATTAAAACTAATAGCTCAAGTCGTCTGTTTGTAACCTGAAGAACAAATTGATAATTTGTCAGTTTTCAATCTGGTGTTTGATGTTACATCTTAAGTATATTAGGATAAAATTAGGTCTCAATGTGTTCTTACTTTGTATGACATTTATAACTGGGCTGGTGCTTTGGGAGAGGAATTGCATAGTATGGTTTTTCAAGGGCTTCTGAGGGTCAGTAACAGAAAATGATTTATAAGTAAAAATCTGAACTATAAAGAATTAACCCATTATGCTGTGTTTGAGTCATAATAGTTGACTAGAATGTTTACAAAGACCTATTCAGAACTGCTGGAGATAAAAGACTGGGCCAAATGACCTCCTTGGTCCCTTTATTATTACTATTCTGTGATATATTGAGAATTATGTGCATATGTTAGACTCATTACATGATATGCAGTCTTACCTTTTGGTTACTGTTCTCATTGTATAAAATTAGCATATGTGGTTTTCATTTGGGGTTTTTAAATAGCTAAAGAATTAGATTCGTTTTTGCATGAAAGATAAGATTTTGTCAGAGTTAGGTGCTTATGTTACTTTGGACCAAACATAGTCTGCTACAATTTTGAGATGGAGCTAGATATGGTCTGTCATGGAACCTAGTACTCAGCTGTGTAATTTCTTAAGTATTAGGATATTATAAACTGGGAAAATGAGTGTTAGCACAATGGGTATTTCCTTCCAATTTCTACAAGTCACTTTTAAAATAAGACTCTATTCTATACAGATTTCAAGATTTTAAAATGCTTTTTAAAACTCAAATATCAAATCAATCACATATGAAATTTTTATGAAATGACAAGTGGTAAATATTTAGTATCTATTAAAGTTCCCTTTAGTTGCTTAATGAAACAAATATTAATACCACATAGTAGCTATTTTAAAAAACAATTTGCCACAGCCTCAGGAAACTTTAGAATGTTCCACTTCCAGCACTTTACAGTATTTGTCATCTGTCTTTGTATCCTATTGAGATACGGCAGATTTGGACCATTAAACTTAAGCCTCAAGTGCCATCTACTTTTGAATTGTCACCACAGGTAAATATGACTTTAAAATGTTATATCCAAAACTCTGGCAGGGGATACCTCGTTAGTTGCTTTAGAAGGACTTGAAGCTTCACTTTTATTTAGTGCCCAGGCTATCTAATCTATTAATATAAGTAGCTGATTTGTATTTACTTAATGATTTAAATAATAATTTATGGAAGAGGAATTATCTATCAACCTGAGCAATTTTACATCTTTGCTTATAATTACGATTAAATTTTGCTTATACTGTTTACTTGACCTATGGGAAACCAGAGGAGGGCTACTGTTTGTTTTTTAGACAGAGTCTCACTGTTGCCAGGGCTAGAGTGAGTGCTGTGGCATCAGCCTAGCTCACAGCAACCTCAAACTCCTGGGCTCAAGGGATCATCCTGCCTCAGCCTATCTAGTAGCTGAGGCTGTTGGCACACGCCACTGTACCCGCCTAATTTTTTCTATTTTTTTGTAGAGACTGGGGTCTCGCTCTTGCTCAGGCTGGTCTTGAACTACTGACCTCAAGCAGTCCTCCAGCCTCAGCCTCTCAGAGTGCTAGGATTACAGGCCTGAACCACCTCGCCCAGTGGACTACTGTCTTATAGTATTGAATATTTAGAATCTTCATATCTGTGATTATGATTTGATATTTGAGTTTTAAAAATAATTTTAAAATCTTGAAATTTGTATAGAATAAAGTCTTTTTAAAAATGTGACTTGTAGAAATTGAGATTATGAATGATTATGATTTATTAAAATATAAAATAATATGGACAGGTCATGTACACTTTTAAAGGAGATTAAGATAAGGAAGGTATGGACACAGGTATGACTTATCCCTGATATGATGAACTCCACCACAGGGTGAAATATTACCAGGAAATTCAAAATATATACCTGGGAATCTCGTAATTAAGGGAGAAATAAACATGGGAGGAGCAAACAATAATGGGGAATATTTTTGGGAAATGAGAAATTTGCAGGTCTTTTTCTACTCTTAAATGAAAAATGGATGAAGTCTGGATTTCTAAGATCAGTGGGACAGCATTCTCTTCTGTTACAGTTGCCACTGATGTGTTTCTCCTAAATCATATGGTTCCCCCCCACAGAGTTGAATAATGTACTCATTTTCATTGTATTTTAGAAAAATTTTAAGTAAACTTTTGGAAGCTCTTTTATTTGACATATGAGTGATATTTGCTTTCAGATTTACAATTTTCTGTTGGGAAAGTAATTTAGATTGTGTTGCTATGAATATAATATAGAAAACCGCTCATACTCTTTATAAATTCCCTTTCCCTTAATCTTCTAAACAAAAAATTCACACAAAACCATGTAACTGTGGAATTAAAATAGTGGGTCTTTTTATGTCTCTACCACTATACTGCAGGTTTGAAAAATAAAGAATTAACTAAGACATTTTCTCTTTGACCATGGACACTGTACCTTAGTTGGCTTCTGTTTTCTCTTGCCTGCATTTGTTTGAAATTTATTTAATATATGTAATTCACTGGTTTGAGTAGTCATAACAAGGCTCAGTATCTCTGCTACTCTCAGTGTTTAGCAGTTTTTTTAAAATTTGGAATTTTGTTGATAATTTTTAACAGAATTGTTTAAGAGAAGAACAGTTAATATTCTTTTATAGAAGTAATTTGAAATACCTTTTTGGGGTTGTTTGCAAGTAACATTGTGAATTTATTATGAATATTAGGAAAGAGGGTATAGAAATAGATCTGCTTATAGTATGAAGCTGTGATAATCTGCCATATTTGTATTTTTCCATCTTTTTGACTTTTGTAGAGAGGTCACGTTTGTCTAATTCAGTTAACTTCAGTCCTTACATGTATCTTTTCTTATTGATTCAGTTCTGTTTATCAGGAAATGAGAATGGAGTATTTTGGACATATTTCACATTTTACTGTTTTGCCTGACACCTGTTAAAATATTTATGTGCACCAGTGAGGTGCACAGATTATAAAAGTATGGTTTGATTTAATTAGATTTTGTGGTACTTTGCTTCTAAATTTGGATAAATATAGAAGTTTAGGAAAATTTCATTTATATTATGACCACAGCTATGCATTCCCAAAGGAAGTGTGTTGCATTCCTAAATGTAGTGTGTTACATGCACTACTGAGCATAATGGGAAAAGAAAAGTGCTATAAAAAGCTAAGTACCAAGTAACTAGCTAGAAAAAGCTTTTAATGGGAGAGCTGGCATGGTCATTAATCTGGTAGAATAGTACTTGAGGAAATAGTTGCATGTGTTATTTCTTCTGGTTATTAGAAACCAGAATAGGGAATTCAGAATGAGTACTTATGCTAAAGTGGCTTTCTACAGCCTAACATAAAGCAAAAAGAAATAGAATGGGAGACTTGATTCTAATGCAAACTATAGAAGAATGACCTTAGGTAAGTCCATTGTCTATCTTAGTAAAGTGAGTGGTAGAGTTGGAAGATACAGTCAACTTTAGGCCCACGCCTTAAATATATGCTTCTTATCCTCTCACAGTCAAAAAGGAGGATTTTTACTTTGACTTACTCTGATTGCTGCAAACTCCTCCTCCCCAAATACTGAGTGTATAGTAGTTTGGGATAGACTACTTTGCAGTGGGTTTCAAACCTTTTTTACTAAGACCCATTCTAAGAATACATTTTTTAAGAGTGCAAAATGCTTATTTAAAAGAGGGCCATGTAATCCTAGCACTTTGGGAGGCTGAGGTGGGAGGATTGCTTGAGGCCAGGAGTTTGAGACTAGCCTGAGAAAGAGCCAGACTTGTCTCCACCAAAAAAAAGTAGAAAAATTAGCTGGGCATGGTAATGCATGTCTGTAGTCCCAGTGACTCTGAAGGCTCAGGCAGGAGGATGGCTTTAAGCCTAGGAGTTTGAGGCTTTAGTGAGCTATGATGAGGCCACTACCCTCTAGCCTGGGAGACAGAATGAGACTCTGTCTCCAAAAAAAAAAATACATTATACATTGTGATCCAGTATATATATACATAAAAAGACAAGTTTCACAAAATATTTCTCTTCCTATTGACAGGCTATATTTTCTGTTCTATTTCATTTTTTAAAAAACTGTTTACAGCCCACTCTTTAAAAAACATTTCATTAAACTTGAAGCTAGATCTTTTTAATTACTTAACTAATTAAGTCAAACAAGTTGTTGATAAGTATTTGCCACAAAATGAAAATTCAGTGGCTATGTGAATTTTAGCTTCTGCTATTGTTTGTTAATCATAACACCAACTCTGAACATAGTGTGCATCCTTAGAAAGGAACAAATGATTATGATTCTGCATAATAGCTGAAGTTAGGTGCATTTAAAGTTCTATAGTTGCTGCTTTTCAATGTAGATAATTAAATAATCTGTTTTAGTTTTGCTTTTCATTTAGTCTCTTGTTAATAGGCACAATACTGACATTGAGTATAACACAAACCAGCGGCCCTAAAAATCTTCACCTTTTTTTTTTGAGACAAGAGTCTCACGCTGTGGCCCTGGCTAGAGTGCCGTGGCGTCAGCCTAGCTCACAGCAACCTCAAACTCCTGGGCTCAGGTGATCCTTCTGCCTCAGCCTCCCAGGTAGCTGGAACTACAGGCATGTGGCACCATGCCCGGCTAATTTTTTCTATATATTTTTAGTTGGCCAATTAATTTCTTTCTATTTTTAGTAGAGACGGGGTCTCGCTCTTGCTCAGGCTGGTTTCGAACTCCTGTCCTTGAAAATCTTCACCTTTTTGGATTTGAATTTTTGAAAGGTATTTCGTGGAGACTACAGATTTAATTTTAACTATAAATATGCTGTTATTTGAAATAAATGGGCTTTTTGCTTTTTTGTTCTAACCATCAAGATAACTTTTTCTTTTTGAAAACTTAAAATTTCCAGTCTTTAGTTCTGTCAGATTTCTTTATTCCCCCTTTCCAATGATTGAGCTGTTATGGGTCTTGTGGCTTATTAAAATACATTTTTCTGGTGATATTACTTAATGTTTGTGCATACCTGGATACGCCACTCACTGAACTTCTGAGCCTTTTTCTTCATCTGAAAATGATAATTTTGCGTACTTAACTGGCTTATTTTAAATAACAAAGAAATAACAAAAAATGTAGTACACAATACATTGTGAAGTTTTATATAATTTTAAGTCATTGTCATAGACTGACTTTGGAAATTAACTTCTGAGATTTTTGGTCTAAAATGAGCCTGAAATTTCATGACCTAATTATCATTTTATTGAGGCTTAAATGTGAATCTTGAATTTTGAGAGAAAATACTGTAGAAGTAGTTACATAGCTGACTATGTAGTCTAGCAAGTCTGTAACAGTGGCACATAGTTGTTCTGTAGTACATCATCTCATTTAGTTCTCCCAGTAACCCTGCACGTAGTATATTGTCATCCGTATTTTATAGATGAGAAAACCAAGGGAACTGTTTGATAGAATGTTTCTAAAATCAGGGATCCAATCTTAGAAGGCGTAGGTGAATATCATTGACTGTATTACTCTGAGGGTTCCTAAGCCTGTAAAATTAATTAGAATTTAGAAATCTAATTGAAATCCAAGGAGAAAGTGATGGAAATAAAATTGTAGTGAGAGACTTCATCTTAAGTGTATCTATCTCAGGTAGGTTAAATGGATAATATATAAAAGTCCTAATTCAGCATTGTCCAATAGAAAAGCATTGTGTACCACATTTGTGGTTTAAATTTTCTCGTAGCCACATTTTTTTAAAAAGGTGAAATTACATAATATATTTTATATAACCCAGTATGTCTGAATATCATTTCAACATATAATCAGTATAAAAATTATATTTTTCTATTAAATCTTTAAATCCAGTATGCATATCTCAGTTCATACTAGCAACATATCTGAATAGTACTCAATAACTGTATTTGGCTAATGACTACTATTACTGAACAACTCAACTCTGAGGTTCTTAATTTTTTTACTTGTGAATGCTAAGTACCTTTTGTTAAACTGTTCCTGAGCAACCTTTTCCTATTTATCTCCAGAAGTTGGTGATTAAAGTCATCAGTAGTAAGACTATAGTTGCAGGCATAGATGCAGTCTTATTCGCTGGGTTCTTTTCCTTGGTTTCAGGTTGCAGAAAATGTACTCATTTAAAGGTTTACATTATGAGAGTTTTAATACTTTCTCATTGTACACAGTTTAGAAGATCCAGACATGGAAAAACTACCAGTTTTTCACTATCCAACAATAATACTGGCAACATTTTGATGAATTTTCATCTGGTATATTGTCTGTGCCTAAGTTTTTCTTGTGAATTTGTTTTTTTGTTTTTGCCTTCATGTGATTGTGAGCGTCTTGTTTTATAATGTGTAATTTAGCATTTAATATGCGTATTTTTGTTGTGACAGTTCTCATTTTTATTTTTAAAAATAGCTTTATTGAGGTATAATTGACACGCAATAAACTGCACATATTTAAAGTGTACAGTTTAATAAGTTTTGGTATATAGGTACATCCATAACACCATCACCACAATCAAGATAAGATACTTATTACTGTTTTCCTGAACTCTTACCCTAGTTGTATAAATCTGTCACCACATTAAAACTTCCAGATATTCTTCCATTTTGGAGATCCCTCTCTTAGAGACTTCCGGCTTATACTGGTTGCTTTCTAGGTGCTTTCTGATGCTCAGGCTGAGGATCTTCCTTTGCTCTTATTTTGGAGATTCCTCTTATCTCTAGCTGATGTTGTATCCTATTTCCAGAATCTCATTTCTTTCTCATTCTTGATCTCCTCCCTCATTTGTGAAAGTTTACCTTCGTAGCTTTTTGGAAAGGAGCATTTGGAACATAAATATATTTTTGAGACTTTACATATCTGAAAATATCATCCTCCCTCTTCCTTTCCTTCTTCTCTTTAATTGGTAGTTTAGATACCAAATTCTAGATTGGAAATAATTTACTAAAGAATTTTAAAGGCATTGGCTTTATTTTCTTATAGCTTCCAGTATTACTGTTATAGTCTGATGCTAGCAGAATTCTCTGTCCCTTGTAACCTACTTTTCTTTCCCCCTCTGGAAGTTTTTAGGTTTCTCTTGTCATTGTTTTGAAATTTCAGTTATGTGCCTTAGTGTGGGTCTGCTTTTTCCATTGTAGCTTTTTGTGACTGGAAACTGGCCATTGATTTTGAGAATTTTTCTTCTTATTTCTTGCCCTCTATTTTTTCTGTTGTCCCTTCTGGAACTCCTGTTACAGGTATGTTGGTGCTCCTAGACCAGTGGTCTAATTTCCTTATCTTTATTCTCTTCATATTTTTATCTTTTGGTTTCTGTAAGATTTCCTCATGGAAAATCTTGGTGTGACCATGCTGTTAAGTTTTATTTTTGCCATCATCATTTTTAACTTCCAAGAGATCTTTTTTTAAAAATTGCATTTTGTTTCACTGTATACAAGATTGTCTCTATTTATAGGTTTTTTTTTCCTTGAAGTTTTCAATTTATTTCAAAGCTTCTGCTTTTTTGCTTTTTCCAAGTTACTTTTTTGTTCATTATTGATTTTAGTTGCTCTTTAATTTTAAATGCTTTCTTCACGTAATCTCATGAGCCTTGGTTGTCTGCTTTTAGTTGGGCATTGAAAAACTGACAGCAAGTATAGTGGTTGGGGTTTGTTGATGGTGTGCTCTCACTATGATCTAGCCAGGCATCCTCAAACTACGGCCCGCGGGCCACATGCGGCCCTCCGAGGACATTTATCCTGTCCGCTGGGTGTTTTTGCCGCTGCTGCCTGTCCTGCTTAGCAGCCGACTCGTCCGGGCCCACAGTGCGCACTCTCCAATGGTCTGAGGGACAGTGAAACTGGCCCCCTGTTTAAAAAGTTTGAGGACCCCTGATCTCTAGGCTGTTTAAATCTTTATATCTTTTCATTTAGGTTAGCCAGATCCCTAGTTTTATTGTCTATGGCCAAAGTATAGCTTATAGTTTCTGTGATTTCTACTTTAGGGATTTTACAAAAACTTTATTTCTAATCTAATATATGGGTATTTTAAAAATTCTTTTTGTTTTTTGAGACAGAGTCTCGCTGTGTTGCCCGGGCTAGAGTGCAGTGGCATCTTCATAGCTCACTGCAACCTCAAACTCCCAGGCCCAAGTGATCTTCCTGCTTCAGCCTCTCCCATAGCTGGGACTATAGGCACTCAGACACCTAGCTAGTTTTTCTGTTTTTAGTAGAGACAGGATCTTGCTCTTGCTTAGGCTGGTCTTGAACTCCTAACCCCAAGCGACCCTCTCGCCTCGGCCTCCCAAAGTGCTAGGATTACAGGCATGAGCCACTGCGCCTGGCCCTAAAAATTAAAGTTCTGTGGTCTTTTGAAAAATGTGTTCAATTTTTTAGGGGAAAATATTCTGTATTTGTTACTTGTATTAATTAAATCTCATAGTTGCCTTAAGACTACTTGACTAGCTGGTATTTGAGAAACGTGTCAGCTCTAGGAAATAATTGGATTTGTTAATTTTTCTTTATATTTCTAACAGTTTTTGTATTATATAATATATTTATTGCTTCATATTTAGGCTAGGTTAAATCCATGAATGTTACATACTTGAATAATTGTACCTTTTATCAATATAAAATATACATTGTCTTAGATAATTTTCTTTGCTTAACAAATACCCTTTTATAATTATATTCTCAATCTTTTGTTAGCATTTATCTCATTTATTTGTTCCTGTATCTTTTATATCATTTTTATTTTTTGATGTGTTTCTTATAAATAATGCTTAGCTAGACTTTTTAAAAAAGGCTTTTCTAGAGGTTTCTTTTAATAGAGAACTTTAACCTATTCACATTTATTAGGGATAATTGATATGTTTGGAGTTGGTCTTCTTGCCTTCTGTGTGTTTTATTTCTCTGCCTTTCCTTTCTTTATGTAGACTTATTTTCCTTTTTTTTTTTTTTTTGAGACAGCGTCTCAGTCTGTCGCCCAGACTAGAGTGCCATGGCGTCAGCCTAGCTCACAGCAACCTCAAACTCCTGGGCTCAAGCCATCCTCCTGCCTCAGCCTCCCGAGTAGCTGGGACTACAGGTGCGAGCCACCATGCCCGACCGGCTAATTTTTTTGTTTCTGTTTTTAGTTGCCTGGCTAATTTCTTTCTATTTTTAGTAGAGAAGAGGTCTCCCTCTTGCTCTGGCTGGTCTTGAACTCCTAAGCTCAAGCAATCTACTCGCCTTGGCCTCCCAGAGTGCTAGGATTACAGGCATGAGCCACTGCGCCCGACCTAGATAGATTTATTTTCTTTACATTTTTAACCTAATAGTCTGGATATTATGTAATTATCATCATTTAAGTTATTACTCTAAAATTCATGTTGAAACCTAACAGTTTAGTACTAGATGGTTACTTTTTAAAAATAACATCATTCCTCTACTTTCTTAGGTGGTAATGTGTAATGGAAAAGAGCCAGCCCAGAACAAGGCAGCTTGGGTTTGCACTATGGTTTGGCACTTGGCTGCCTTTTGATTGTGACCCTCTTGTGCCTTCCTTTCTCCATACTTAAAGAGAAGATAATAATGTACTTATTGCACAGTGGTGTTGTTGGGTTTAAATGTGTTGATGTATGTAAAGCACTAGAACAAGGTCTAGAACTCAATAAATGTTAGCTATTATTATTAGATGTCAGTTATGAGCAAAATCTTGAAACTATATTATTAGCATAGTTCTTGTGGGTTCCAGTGTTTGCTTGCCTGGCTCTTAACCCATATTATAATAGCTTTGAATATGTTTAAAAAACATCTGTATTCTTTTGTAAGTCTGTTTTCATTATTCTTACATTGTAATGTATGTAGGCTGTTCTATTGTAAAGACTCAAAGTCTGTCTTCTGCTCAGCTGAGTTCTCTACTTTTACTTTTTTTATTTTGACTCTGTATTCCCTCTTGTTATTCTATCTCCACCCCTACCTTTATGGCAGGTTCAACCAAAAGTTAAAAACTTGGATGTTGTCCTGGATATCTGGATGCTATGATTACTTGTGTATATGTGTATAATTTTAATGTAAGAAATGGTATTAGGTTTCTCCAGGGAAACAAAACCATTGGGAGATTTTATACATATTTAGATAGATATTTCATTTCAAGCAATTAACTTATTTGGTTGTTGGGGCTGACAAGTCTGAAGCCCATAGAGCTGGTCATCAGGTTGGAAACTCTGGGGCAATAGATGATGCGGCAGTCTTGAGGAAGAATTCCTCAGAAAACTTCAGTTTTACTCTTTACTGCCTTTTAAGTGATTGGATGAGGCCCTGATTACATTGTACATATTAACTACATCTACAAAGATATCTTTACCATGACACCTAGATTAGTGTTTTATATTATTAGAGTAACTGAATACTACAGCAATATTGACATAAAACTAACCATCATAGGTGGGCATATTGTTTCATGATAGATTGTCCTTCCTGTCAGCATCTTGAAAGTAAAAAAAAAAAGTTACTGTGTATAGCACTATATGGAAATTAAACATTGTGAAGATTTTTAGTAATATGTAATTTATGGTTACACCTTGCTGAGATCAACTTATGCACGAATGGATTATATTCTAAAAGTTTGTAAGTTGCTTGTTGACTTCTAAGTGAAAAAGGCATATAATGACAGTATTAAAATGATTGTTCCTAGAATAGCCAACAAAAGCTGATACTTCCACAGTATTTGAAATATATTACATATGGAAGAGAAATCTATTTAAAAATGAAAGTGATCAACATTAAATGCTGTACATCTGTTTGGTGCCAGTAATGCTAATAGAGGTTTAGACTTTAACCTTTATTTATAATACTTTTTGTGGGAAAATATTAGTTGAATCTCAGATACGAAGACCACTGATGCCACATGCTTTCTTCAATTAAGGTATAATAATGAAAGAACATACTGAATTTACATTATATGTTTCTGACATCAAGAATAAAGGAAAGGGTAGGAAAATTAGAACAGAAATAGATTGGAAGGTGGAGAGGTAAGATTCTTAGGTAGCCTGCAATTTTGGAAGAAGGTAGTTTTTTGTTGATGGCACCAAACAAGGATGCTGATTTTTTATAAAGAATCATGTATCTGATTAAAAACTGTAGTCTCAAGCACAAAATTCCAATGATTTTCCATTCTAGTTCTTTAATGAGAAGCATAATAGTATACTGTGTATAGGTAACATTGAAGAATACAGTAAAAGGCATAGAATTCCTTGCTGTTAAAATCATACACACACTCTTTTTTTTTTTTTTTTTAAAGAGGTAGGGTCTTGCTCTGTTGCCCCCACTAGAGTACAGTGGTGATATCAGAGCTCACTGCCACCTCAAGCTTCTGGGCTCTAGCGATCCCTCTGTCTTCTGCCTCCCAAGTAGCTGGGATTACAGGTGTCCACCACCATGCCCACCCCTATGCCCGGTTGATTTTTCTATTTTTTGTAGAGAAATGGTCTTGCTCTTGCTCAGGCTGGTCTTGAACTCCTGACCTCACGTGATCCTCCCACCTCAGCCTCTCAGAGTGCTAGGATTATAGCCATGAGCCACCATTCCCCGCCATAGTGTTAACTTTTTTTAAAGTATAAGAGATACTGTGATCTTATAACCTATTTATTTAAGTTTTATTTTGTTTAATGTTTATTCTTTCTCTCTTGCCTTTTTTCCTGCCCTCTTTCCCTTTCTTCCTTTCTCTTCTTCTGAAATGGAAGTTAGGTACGTCTTCTGGTTCTTTCTGCCTCATCTCATCCTCTTCATTTTCTAGATGAGTATGTAGAAGTCCAAAAAGATGAAATGATTTGCTTGAGATCATTTGGCTAGTAGACAGCTAGGTTTAGCCAGTTCTTCTAGGGAAATGAATTGCAGCTTATAATAGTGAAAAAAAAATAAAGGAAACATGCTATGTTTAGATTTTAGATTCTGGATATTTTAAATCCCAAGGCAGCCTGATTTTTTTTGAAAGGGCACACAAAACTTTTGTTTTTAGAATTGGTAGATTGTTGTAAATAGTGTGGATGACATAGTACCACAGTATTATAATAATTAACATACTTAGAATAAAAATCTGAAAATTGTCACTAACAATTTTACTTTATGTATATTTTTAGAATTGTGAATATATAATAAAAGTCTTGTAACTAAGAGAAAAAGAGATATTTACTACACGAATAGTAAGGCCCACCTGGAAATTTCCATGTGTATGCACAAAATTTCAGCGATAACAGAACACTCTTATAAATAAATAATGCTTCTTTATACACTTATGTGAAAAAATTTGGTACAACATGGTTTTTAATTTATGTAAAACATAGATCTGTGCTTTTCTATAGCATTCTCTTCTTGGTTTAAGCTAATACTTGACCTAAGAGGTTCTTTATTTGAGAGAACTTTTTTCAAAAAAGATGACATTTCATATCTAACCTGCCATCCTAAGATGGAAAGCCATTTTAATTCATCAGATATTTATTGATGATTTATTTTGTGAAATATATTGAAGAGAATAGATAAAATTGTGTTGTTGGATATTGTGGCTTACGTACACCTGGAGTCCCAGCTGCTGGGAAGACTGAGGCCAAGCCAGAGGATTGCTTGAGCCCAGGAGTTTTAGACTGCACGAAGTTATGATCATGCAACTGTGCTCCTGGGCAACAGAGTGAGACCTGGTCTGTTTAAACAAAGAATTATCTGTGTTTACAGCTTACTTAGCACAGGACATTGTACTTAAAATATATAACATTAACTATTAATATAATATGATTGATAAGTCCTTGTTTTGATGATTTTCTCTTCATTTCTAATCTTAAATTGGTGGAAGATGCTTGCTGGTTTTTTAGCCTTTTTATTTTTATACGTACAGTGATATGAGTCATTTGTTAGTTTATCCAGGTTTAAAACACTTCCTAATACCCATACTTCCACCTCCAGGTTCCAATTTGGAATAGCAGTTTTATTCTACTCAGGACCTAATAGCCAGAGTGCCCATGACAGCAGAATGAATTTCCCAGTACACCAAACTGTCAATCAGCCTGCTTTTCATCCCCGCTTAGACCTAAGTATAGGAACTTTATTGATTATCTTGGTTATACCTAAACACTGCTGCTCCTCTACCCCAGCACCCAGAAGTGAGAGAGCTTGAGTCAAGGAAAAGTTTTCTGGAGGAAGAAATTAGCCACATTAGTTCCGATTAATAAACATTTCCATTTTTGTGATATTGTTACTTTTTTTTTTTTTTTTTTTTTTTTTTTTTTTTTTTTGAGACAGAGTCTTACTCTGTTACCTGGACTAGAGTGCTGTGACGTTAGCCTAGCTCACAGCAACCTCAAACTCCTGGGCTCAAGCAATCCTTCTGCCTCAGCCTCCCAAGTAGCTGGGACTACAGACATGCACCACCATGCCCGGCTAATTTTTTATATATATATATATACACACACACACACACATATATATTTTTTTTGTCTGGCTAATTTCTTTCTATTTCTAATAGACACGGGGTCTCGCTCTTGCTTAGGCTGGTCTCTAACTCCTGAGCTCAATCCTCCTGCCTCAGCCTCCCACAGTGCTAGGATTACAGGCGTGAGCCACTGGTCTGCCGATATTGTTACTCTTGTAAGAAAAAAACCATACAAAGAGGAATACATTTACATTGTTTAAGATTAATGCCACATATAAATATTTACTCCAGAATCTGAAGGTTCTTGCTCCCACACTCCCGCTTTTACTTCTTTGCCCAGTGTTAACCATATATTTGTATGTGTTTCCAGTTCTTCATGCATTTATACAAATAAGTGATCACATTTTTAAAAATATGTAAACATTACTCTGCAACTCACTTTTTCCCCTTTAACTCTTAGAGTTCTTATCAGCTCCAGAGACAATTTAGATTCATATACCATTAAGCCTCTGTTTTCTTCATTTGTAAAATAAGGATAGTGACAGTATATGTCTTTTAGGGTTATTACAAGAATTAAATGAGACTATGTGTGGACTCCTTAGCTTGATAAACTATTATTAATAAACAAGGGAATGGTACTTCTTTATCATCCTCTTGTACCTAAGAAATAAACTCGTAGCAATGGAGCACAATCAGCCAGCCCTCTAAATCTAGAAAATAAACTCGTTTTGGGGCTTAGCAATACTGACCATTACCAAATAATTGGAGGATTTTTTATAAAGAATGAGTCAGACCTCTGTGGTTTTTACAGTCATTGAGATACCACATTTTTAGCCGTTTATGGAAGAACTTTATAAAGCAGAGTTTACCAAAGTTGGATGACCTGAAAAGTTTATAAAATTATAAAGGAGGAAACATGTTGGTCTTCCTAATTGTAGTATATTAAAACAGAGAGACTGCCTACAAAAGCTAAGTAGTAAATTTATATCAAAAGTAAGGGTAACATTTCTTTTTTCAATGGGTGGTAACCATTAGAAATAATTTTGTTAACAGGTTTTTTTTTAAAGGATTGAGGTAATCGAGATTTATATTGGATGATAGTAAGTATGGTTTTAGGACTATATCCCTAATCCTTTCTAAAAGAATTCGACTGGCTGGGTGTGGTGGCTCACACCCATAATCCTAGCACTTTGGGAGGCTGAGGCAGGAGGATGGCTTGAAGGCAGAAGTTCAAGATCAGCTTGAGCAAGAGCAAGACCCTGTCTCTACAAAAAATAGAAAATTAGCGGGGCGTGGTGGTGCATACCTGTAGTCCCAGCTACTAGGGAGCCTAAGGCAGGAGGATGGCTTGAGCCCTAGAGTTTGAGGTTGCAGTGAACTATGACAGCACTGCACTCTAGCCAGGCTGACAGAGCAAGACCTGTCTCCAAAAAAAAAAAAGAACCATTTCTTCTCACTATATTTATGTTCTTGTCTGGCTCTGATAGTACAGTGGATTGGAAGGACGGTAGGTTTGACTAAACATGGCAGGTCTTAAATCTATGTGATGGTTTGTATTATTTTATTGTTAACTTGCCATTTATATATATATATATATATATTTTTTTTTTTTTTGGACAGAGTCTCACTCTGTTGGCCTGGGCTAGAGTGGCCATTTATATTTTTTATAAATAGCTTTATTGAGATGATTCAACATACTATACAATTTACTTATTTAATGGTATAATTCAGTGGTTTTAAAAATATATTCAGAATTGTACAACCATCACAATAACTTTAGAACATTTTCATCACATGTGCCCCCACAACCCTGTTTCCTCTCAACTCTTCCAGCTGTGGATAACCACTAACTGAATTTCTGTGTCTAGATTTGCCTATTCTGGACATTTTATATAAATGGAATAATATAATATATAATTAAGACCATATATTAATATATGGTCTTTTGTAACCGGCTTCTTTCACTGGTTTCCAAGTTCACTCACGTTGTAGCATGGATCCAGAACATCATTCTTGAAGTTTGAGTAATATTTCATTGTATGGATATACCACATTGTGTTTATCCATCAGTTGGTTGACATTTGTGTTGTTTCCACTTTTTGATTATTATGAACAATACTTCTATGAACATTCATTTACAAGTCTTAGTATTAATATATAGTTTCATTTCTCTTGGGCAGATACTGCAGAGTGGAATTGCTGGGTCATATGAACTCTGTTCAACCTTTGGAGGAACTGCCAACCTGTTTTTCAAGGTGGCTGCACCATTTTACATTGCTATAAGCAATGATAGAAGGTTCCAATTTCTCCACATCCACATCAACACTTGGTTTTTTCTACTTTTTATTTTAGCCATCAAATGGGCATAAAATGGTATCTTACTGTGGTTTTGATTTGCATTTCTCTAGTGATTAATGATATTGAGCATCTTTTTATGGTCATTTGTATATTTATCCAGATCCTTTGTCCATTTTTAAATTGAGTTATTTGTCTTTTTATTTAGAGTTTTAGGAATTCTCTGTATAAACTGGATAGAAGTCCATTAGAAGTATGGTTTGCAAATGTTTTCTCTGGTTCTTCTGGTTGTTTTTTCACTTTCTTGAAACACTCAAGTTTTAACTGTAAACACACAAGATTTTATTTTATTATTTTTTGTAGAGATGGGGTTTTGTTTTGTCATTGCCTAGGCTGGAGTGCAGTAGCAGGATCATAAGTTAGTATAACCTAGAACTCCTGAGCTTGAGCGATCCTCCCAGCTTAGCCTCCCCAACAGCTGGGACAACAGGTGTGCCCCACCACACTCGGTTAATTTTTTAATATTTTGTAGAGAGACAGGCTTTCCCTATGTTGTCCAAGCTGGTCTTGAACTCCTAGCCTCAAGTGTGAGCCACCGTGCCAAGCCAAGTTTTTAATTTTGATGGAGTCAAATTTATTTTTTCTTTTGTTCCTTGTGCTTTTGGTTGCATATCTGTGAAACTATGCCTAACCCAAGGTCCTAAAGATTTACTCCTGTGTTTTCTAAGTGTTTCATAGTTTTAGCTCTTATATTTAGGTCTCTAAACCATTTTGTTTATCTTTCTATGTGGTATGAGCAAAAGGTCCAATTTCATTCTTTTGTAAGTAGATACTCAGTTGTCCCAGCACCATTTGTTTAAAAGGCTATTTTTTCTCCTTTTGAATTATCTTGGAGCCCTTGTTGAAAATTAATTGATCATAAATGTTAGGGCCTATTTCTGGGTTCTCCATTCCTTCCTATTCATCTAAAAGTCTCTATGCCAGTATTACACTGTCTTGTAGTAGTACTTTGTGTAGTAAGTTTTGAGATCATGAGGTGTGAGTTCTCCAACCTTGTTCTTCTATTTCAAGACGGTTTTTGACATGTGGATTCCTTGCATTTACATGTGATCAGCTAGTCAAAATAGGCTTATTTGGGGAAGGGGTGTGTTGTGGTCAGGATTGCATTGAATCTGTCCTTATCAGTTTTGATGAGTATTGCCATCTGTCTTCTGAGCCATAATTATATTGTGGTAAAAAATATAACATAAAATTTACCATTTTAAAAACTGTATTCTCTTTCCTGAATTTTTTGTTTCTCTGTGGTATCTCCCCTTCCCCACTTCTTTTTTTGTGGGATGAGTGTTTTATACTTGCAGGTTTCTCAAGTGTGATAATCTATGATTGACTGCTGATATTTAAGAAGGAGGCTTACTGTGAACTCTGAATATGGATGATCTTGCTAATGGTCAGACTTCATTCTCAGATGAGGGAACCCCCAAAATAATAGAATGGTGAGAGGTTTTGTTCTGGGATGCTAACTTCTACGGTCATTGCCTGAGTAGTTGTTTTGATATCTTTAGAGTAGAACCATAATTTCTCCTTCTACCAAAGGGTTAACTCGTGGCTGAGCCTTTTGCTTTGTGCAAGGAAGGGAAAGGGCATTGATTAGATTCCTATCCTATCCTGTCCTATAGATTCTTCTTTTTTTTAATAAAAGTAAATTTATTAAGAGGTAAAGAAGCTCCTTTTGTGCAGTTTGGCAAGGGATAATGCTAGAAAATTTAAGAATTAAATGATACCAAATGTGCCTGTTCCAGGAAAATGTTGCCAAATATTATCTCTTAACTGCCTCTGACACAAGGGGAATGTGTTTCTATACCAAATATTGAAGCTGATTAGGAGAATCCAAATGGATAGAGATTCTTCTTTTCTTTAATCTCATGTCTTATTTCTGCTTTACTGGGCCTCAGTGTTTTTGAGGGAAGTATTGGCTCCCTTCTTAGGTACCCTCCAATTGTATTTTAGGCTATTACATCTTGGGCCAGAATTTCACCATTTTTGTCTGCTGATGGCTCTTCTCCCATCCTCTTTATTATCTTACATTTAGTATTTATTTGTTTATTTCTGTAACTTCCTTGAGTTATCAGGAGAATCAGATCTGGATGGAAAGTAGGTAGTAGTGAAATAAGATGTTTATACTGCCATTGTGAATTGGAAGGCTCTGCAAAGTTGTTGAATGATGTTAGTGATGTTGAATCACTTTTCAGTATGGAAGGACTAGCTTGTTCCTTGGTGTCACTTCTATAGCTCTTTGGTTGTTTGCTTAGCAGGGTTGAAAATTGAGGGGGGTGGGGGTGTATACATGTATTTCATTCAGGATGGTGTCCCACTGAGAACTCCAAATGCAGCTTTTCTTATTTTTCTCACTGAAACAATCATGAAATCAGAAATGAATGAAAGCTCCCAACATTACTACAAATGAAATTTGACAAACACAGAGAAAGAACTGGGACTGAATGATACTAATGATGAGGCAGTTGAATTAGATAAGAAACACTATGTAGATTTCAGTTTGCAGAATATATATTGACTTTATTTTTTGAAATGGAGACCACCAGCAGGAAAAATCCTTGTCTGTCCCCATTGTTTATTCAAAAGTCAGACCTAGAGTCCATGCTAACCAGAAAACTGAGCAGCCATCAATTTCCCCTCCCAGATTTTCTACCTATATCAATAAAATGAAGTTATGGGGAAGAGGGCTGAGGAAATGGTAACTGACAGTTTACATGTGATGTACTTGGGCATTGTTATCCAAAATATGGTACGTAAGCTTCAAGAGATATAAGATATTTTTAGGTAGTATGTAAATGAACATTTTAATACTCATAAATTTATTTTAACCAACAGCAGTACTAATTTAAAAGAATGCTACAATAGGTAATAAGTACAATGATGTGTTGTAAATAAAAATATCAAGTAAACATTATAGCTGGTTATTAGTTTTGGCAAAAAATTGTGAAAATAATAGGCAAATGACGGAAGTTTGAGAAAAACTTCCACTAAATAAAAGCTTGCTAGAAACTGGCAAAAATGCTGCTATTTATGCATATCACAGTTGCAAACATGAGAAGAGAATTTGACTTCCACTTGTGGCAGACAATGGGCTCAAAAACACTTAAGTTTATAAGACCTATGTTCAATATAGAATTCCATTATGACCAATGTGGAAATGACTTTGGCTTGTTGCTGAAGCTCTGATGCTAAACAAATCTCTGATTTTGTTTTAGTCTTTTTTCCCTATAGAAGTAAAAGAAGACAATTAAAAAAAAAGCCCTTAATTTTCACTTCACTTTCACTTCTTTGAATATAAGTTTGGAAACGTAGGGGATTGGAATTGACAGAGTTTAAAGGTTAAGACGGGAATTACAATTGTTTCTAAATGAAAACATTAGAAGTCTTATGAAAAACTGGAACTGTAGTGTCAAGATAGCCAATAAACAAGATACTTTTGAAGCTGCAATTGATTTTCTTTTTGTCATACTTTCCAGCCAGACTGAGGCCACTAATAAATGCAGTCGGAACGAATTTTGTAAGATTAGATGGGTATGTTCAATAAATAAGAGCCTTTCTCTGTAGTATCCATATTTTGAACATGATGAATAAGATTTAGCCAAAAGAAGATGTGTGCATTCTTTTATCCCTGGATTGATAAACAACTCCTAAAAGTATGCTAATTCAAAGGTTAGTTTTATGTATTGCAAACTATAGTTATGTAAATAATGATTACTTTGAAAATTCACAGCTAATACCCTTGATTTGACAAAGAAATGTGTTTTATTTAGTCATACTCTGAGGATAGTCTTCTCTATTGGGGTAGGAAATTGGTTCATTTTAAAAGATTATAAGCAAAAAGCTAGATTTAGAATGGTAAGTATAGAGATAGCATTTTTAGGCCAGACGTGGTGGCTCACGCCTGTAATCCTAGCACTCTTGGGAGGGTGAGGCGGGCGGATTGCTTAAGGTCAGGAGTTCGAAACCAGCTTGAGCAAGAGCAAGACCCCGTCTCTACTAAAATTAGAAAGAAATTAATTGGCCAACTAAAAATATATATAGAAAAATGTAGCCGGGGATGGTGGCACATGCCTGTAGTCCCAGCTACTCGGGAGGCTGAGGCAGAAGGATTGCTTGAGCCCAGGAGCTTGAGGTTGCTGTGAGCTAGGCTGACGCCACGGCACTCTAGCCTGGGCAACACAGGGAGACTCTTTTTCCAAAAAAAAAAAAAGGATAGCATTTTTATAAAAATCAAAATAAACAAGAGTATCGTATGTCATTCATGAACAAGTACATATATTGTAAAACTATTAATATAAAATAGCATGATAAATGCCATATTCCAGACAGGGGCTAGTTCTGAGGAGGGGGAGAGAGGAATGGTGGTGATCTTACTATTTATAGAAAACAATCCAAAGCAAATATGGCAAAACATTAAGGAGTGACAAATAAAGGAGGTACATACATGGGTATTTATATATTTTACATTTCTGTATGCTTGAAAAAGTTTATGTAAATTTTAAAAATATATAATTCTCACTGGTTATCAATGATTTTTAAAGAAGTATATTAAAGCAAATCCATTGGATGAAATGACAGTTGCATTAAGTTGTAATAGTAATATTAATGCAGATGACTCTGTGTCTGCTTACATTTATCAAGAGGTCAGTATTGAGGCAAAATTATGTACTTGCTTAGCAAATAAGAAAATGTGAAATTTTTATTCAGGGTGTTGATAAGGTCACCAGTAGCCATTGTTTTTCTCATGTACATCGAGTACTTACGTAGTATAAGTAGTAGAACTTTATGTCTTTGAAGTTCTCAGTGTATTTCTCCCCATCCCTCTGCCTCCTCTATTTTTAATGTTGCATTTAATTGACTTGCATTTAAGTGTCAAGAGCAAGTTTCCTCAAAATCAAGTAAGTAATAGCCCTTTTTTGGGTGGTAAAATACATATAACATAAAGTTACCGTTTTAACCATTTTTAAGTATACAATTCACTGGCATTAAGTATATTCACAGTATTACATAATTAGTACCATCTGTATCCAGAACCTTTTCATCATCCCAAACCAAAACTCTCTACTCATTAAATGCTAACTCCCCATCATCCCCTTCCCCTACCCTCTAGTAACCTCTTTTCTATTTTCTGTGTTTATGAAATTGCCTATTATCATATAAGTAGAATCATGCAATATTTATCCCTTTATGTCTGGCTTATTTAACTTAGCATAATATACTCAAGGTTTATGTAAGTTGTAGCATATGTCAAAATTTCATTCCTTTTAAGATTAAATAATATTCCATTGTATGTGTATATTTTGTTTTCTATTCAACTGTTGATGGACATGGGTCATTTCTACCGTTAGGCTGTTGTGAATAATGCTGCTATGAACATTGGTATACAAGTATCTGTTTGAGTCCTTGCTTTTAGTTCTTCTGAGTGTAAACTTTACACTCAGTAAAATTGTTGGATCAAATGTTAATTTTTTTTTTTTTTTTTTGAGACAATCTTTCTCTTACTGAGGTTAGAGTGCAATGGCATCATCATAGCTCAGTGCAGCATTGAACTCCTGGGCTCAAGCTATCCTCCCACCTCAGCCTCCAGAACAGCTGGGACTACCAGTGTACAGGCCACCATACCTGGCTATATTTTGTAGAGATGCTGGTCTCAAACTCTTGGCCTCAAGCAGTCCTCCTGCCTTGGCCTCCCCAAATGCTAGAATTACAGGCATGAGCCACTATGCCCAGCCCATATGGTAATTCTATATTAAACTATTTGGGGAACCATCACACTCTTTTCCACACTTGGCTGTACCATTTTATGATCCCAGAAATGCACATGGGTTCCAATTTGTCTATATCTTTGCCAACACTTTCTTACTGTCTTTTTTGGATGGGGGGAGCATAACAGCCATTCTAGTTGGTGTGAAGTGATATCTGATTGCTAGGCATGTTTTAAAGGAGAAAAGATGGTTTCTTAATGTGACTTAAATTATTCAAATATTACACATATAAAGAGAAAACAAAATACACACCTTGTGCTTTATGGATCTTACACAGCTATATAATCAAAACAAATTTCAATCTAAATGCAAATTAAAACCTACTAAAATCAATGTTTTTGACAGTCTAAACAAAATTGTGGTAGCTTTCCTTTATAAATAACAGTCTTACAAGAATATCTAATTTCATTACAGATTAATAACTGTAGAAATTTTATCGTAAAACTGGCAAAGGAATTCAGAGTAAATAGTTGACTAGGGAAATTTGCTGACAGTAGGACATGCCAGTCTACCTACAGCCAAAATTAATTTTATTAACAACATTAATACATTTAATTTATAAATTTCCAGATAGGTTATCATTTGGTTGCTAATGTAATTCAAAAAGCAAATGCCTAGTAAAATCTTATAGTCAACTAGATGAACCAGAATATGCATATATTAATTTTTAATACATTGTCTAAGTTAGAACCCAAAATTCTTTTAGCCACTGCTGATAATGGCTGTGGTCCCAAATTAAGAAAATGCTAACCTCTCTTGATGACTTCTTTAACAGTATGTGTCACTGCAGTGTAAAAATGGCCAAGTATAAAAGTATAATTAGGAATATGTATGGGAGAGTAAATCACTATGAATGTAGTAGCTACCATAAAAATAATGTTAATTTGTGTAATTATTTTCACAGTTTTCAAGGCATACTTATATGCAATATGTTGAATCCTCAGAATAATTCTTAGCTATTCAAAAAAGATGATGTTTCCATTTTACAGGCAAGGAAACTAAGATTCATGGCAGATAGTTTAGAAATAGGAGTGCAAAAGAAGAAATGAGCATGGCATGTGAGTTCATGTCTGTGGTGAGTTGTCTGGGAAAGTTTGTTTTGTTTTGCTGTTTTAAGACAAAGTCTTGGCTTTGCTTAGCCCGGGCTAGAGTGCAGTGACATCATCATAGCTTACTGCAACCTCAAACTCCTGGGCTCAGGCGATCCTCCTGCCTTAGCCTCCTGAGTAGCTGGGACTACAGATGTGCACTACCACGCCCAGCTAATTTTTAAAATTTTTTGTAGAGACGAGGTCTTGCTGTGCTGCCCAGGCTTGTCTCAAACTTCAGGCTTCTTGAAGCAATCCTCCCACTTTGGACTCCCAAAGTGCTAGGATTATAACATGAGCCACCATGCCCAGCCTGTTTTGGAAAGTGTTGAGTAAGAAGGTAGATCCTAGTGGCTTTGGAATTTGGGTTTGATGTATTTGGGTTTGATGCGGCAACCTCAAATTCCTGGGCTCAAGCAATCCTTGTGTCTCAGCCTCCCAAGTGTATTTTCCTAACTTTTGCTGGTTATAAGAAACCCCTCCCCTGAAGATTGATTGTCTGGGACTGGCGTAGTGTCATAGAATTCGTATTTAACAAATGCCCCCAAAGATTATTACACTTAAGCAATATTGGTTAAATCTGCATTCACTGTTTTTGAGCAGGAGGCTTAGTGTCTTGGGGGAATAACTGCATTCAAATAATATGTTGAAGTGTGAAGAGAGTCATCAGACAATAATAATTATTTTGATGTGAGATAGTTGTAACTGTTACCAGTTTACATTGGAAATGAGATACAGGGAATAATGGCAGAGAAAAATAGGGAAATTGAAGTGAATAAGCTGATTAGTGGAAGAAACTTAATAGGGTTGAGTCTGTGGTCATAAAATGTCCAGTAGACATTTTGGAAATGTTAGTTTGAATTTCAGAATTAGTAAAACTAATGTTAGACCTTGCCAGGCATGACAGGAGCAAGTGTTAATCCTCAGTGTAAAACTCTGTTAAGGCAGGTTGCATTTGTTGTAGAAATTGGGCTTTTTATCTTCAATTCTTACTGTTTTCAGGGCTTCTGGGCTGGATCTCCTTATACACTTGAAATATTCCTTATTTTCCAAGTAAGTGTGGGAAAGAGGGAGAGAAAGATTGAGCTTAGTAAGGAGTGGATCCTAGAAAAAAAGGTAATGCACAAGTATTTAAAGTTAATATGAATGGGTGTGTTATACTTAAAGTCTTCCCTCTTTTGAGGGGGAAGAGTCTTCCCTCTATTCTTAAGTGAATACCTTGATTTCTTTACTGAATAAAATGAAACAAGTTTTGGATATCGGGCTCAGTGAATTCTTAGAGATGCTTGTTGTCTTTGTGATGTATACCACCACATTTGCTTTTTTGTGGTGGCAAGTTCTTACAGGATAGCCCACTATGTTTCAGTTTTCAGTTCTGTGATGTTGGTCTCCCCTTTGACAACCTCATTCAAGAAACATTGGGAACTTTTTTCTCATGTGTTGTGGAGCAACATCTGTCTCTGAAGTGTCAAATTTCCTTCCTATAGTGAGCAACTTCCATCTTTTTTTTAAAAGAAAAAAATTATTTTTTTAGATAGAGTCTCACTCTGTTGCCTGGGCGCTAGAGTGCTGTGGCATCAGCCTAGCTCACGGCAACCTCAAATTCCTGGGCTCAAGCAGTCCTTGTGTCTCAGCCTCCCAAGTAGCTGGGACTACAGGCATGTGCCACCACTCCTGACTAATTTTTTGTTTCTATTTTTACTTGCCCGACTAACCTTTTTCAATTTTTAGTAGAGATGATGCGATCTCCCTCTTGCTCAGGCTGGTCTTGAACTCCTCACCTCACGTGATCCTCCTGCCTTGGCCTCTCAGAGAAAAATTTTCCATCTTAATCCCCATCCACATTCATCTTCCTTTCTTGTCCCCTTCTCAGCCTTCTTGCTTTCTTTAGCAAGTTCTAGTATAAGACCCTACTTACAGTTGAAGTTTAACCCTGTCAATTAGCTGCTTTCACATTCATATTTATTTAATCTATTTCAATAAAATACTTCAAATTTATGTGAATGGCTAGGTATTGTTCTGCGTTTTGTTATGCAATAGATTTTTTAAGTCATTTATTGAAGATAGTTCTGGTAGAACTAAATGTGTTTATTTTTGTGGTTCAGCTATTATAGGCATTTGCTACATTTTTAGCATTAACCTAAAGCTTCCTATATATGCCAGATTCTATATATTTTGGAATTCTATGTGGATTTTGTCCATGCCCCCCATCCCCCCAAAAAAGAGAGACGAAGACAGTCTCTAAGGCCCCAAATTTTACATATCTATGGCCTGGATTTGGGGATTAAGTGGAGGGTGCTTAATGAATAGAACCTATAAATTAAGTACACATCTGGTTTGAGAAAGCTCTCCCAACTCTTGTAAGTAGATTTTTATTCTTGCTTCTTTGAAGCAGAAACTTGTAAAAAATGAAATCCAAATAAAGGTGAGCCATACTGGGAAAAAACGGATTGAAGGAGGAGTTAGATATAACAACCAGGTTCTTTTTACTATTCTTTTGAGAACCTTTTTTTCCCTTTCTGAAACTAGTACTACTTCAAAATAATTCTTAGAAGACTCCATGGAGAAGCAAGGGACACGATGCTGTATTTAACACCCCCCCCATACTTGTCATATCTTTTCACCTATTGAGGAAAATTCAGCTAATGTAGACTCTTCTCTATGGGATAGACCTGGTTTCATCTCTAAGAGTATCAGAATGGAAGGTCATAAAGAAATCTGCAGGAGTTTAATGTGTAGATTTGACCATATAAAATGTAGGTATAATTTTTATATTGTATTCCAAAACACCTTATAAGCCATATTAGTCTTTCTTTGTTGTTTTTAACAGTTAAGAGGTTTTGCATGAGAATCATTATTTTGCTTCTAGTAGTTATTTTCCCAACCTTTCCTAGGCCTTCAATCTATAATCATTTTGAAGTTTTTAAGAAGAATAAATTACCTATAGTTAATACATCTGTACTCTTTGAATTGCTATTATACCATGTAGGCCTGTGTGAGAGAGGCACCAGACTTAGATAATTATTTATGTTATTTATTTCTTTTAACATACAAGATAATTTTTAAAAAAATCTTCTGTAAATGATAAGTGAACCCCATGCTGCATTAGAAAAGCAATGTTTCAAACTGCTGTACTCTTCCTCCTGAAGAAAAGTTTTTATTTCTATATCCTAACATCCAACAATTAGTATCATGTTGAAAGATGAATTGGATGCCAAAGTCTTTGCTAAGTCACTGTGGTGCAGACAGTGATAAGGAGGGAGCACTCCAATATTGACCTAAAATATTTTAATCAAGAATTCCAGGCCAGGCGTGGTGGCTCACGCCTGTAATCCTAGCACTCTGGGAGGCCGAGGCGGGTGGATCACTCGACGTCAGGAGTTCAAAACCAGCCTGAGCAAGAGCGAGACGCCATCTCTACTAAAAATAGAAAGAAATTAATTGACCAACTAAAAATATATATACACAGAAAATTAGCCGGGCATGGTGGTGCATGCCTGTAGTCTCAGCTACTTGGGAGGCTGAGGCAGGAGGATCGCTTGAGCCCAGGAGATTGAGGTTGCTATGAGCTAGGCAGACGCCACAGCACTCACTCTAACTTAGACAACAAATTGAGACTCTGTCTCAAAAAAAAAAAAAAGAATTCCAAACACTTTTCTCCACCCGTTATTTTGATAAGTATTCTTAATTTAGCAGTAAAATTTTAAATATTTCTAAAAATAAAATTTTACAGAAGTTAAAATGTTAATAAGACTTGAGGACTGGATCTTTGGGGGTACAGTTGTTAGCTTACAAAGTAAAAATTTCAAGTTTAATTAATGAAAACCAATCTTACTGCTTTAGTGACATAATTGGTTGGAAGATTTGCTTCTGGGCAAATAAAATAAGCAATACAGATGTCCCAAAAGTTTCCATACAAAGGAAAAATTTTGTAATGAATATTTTGTAAATGTACATTTAGCTACAATTTCCCATTTTCTCTATGTATGGCAACTTTTGGGATACCCGGTAGAAAAATAATAAGCAATAGGAGGGGATAGGATTGCTAATTTAGAAAATATTGAAATATGAGGTTAAAGATAAGATGTCCATCAGAGGATATTTAAAAAGAAGTATTAATATGTTCTTTTTTTTTGTTCTTTTTTTTTTTTTTTT
>VBSM01003218.1:6594862-6614733 GCA_008086735.1 Cheirogaleus medius | reverse complement strand
TTTTATTTTTAGTAGAGATGGGGTCTCACTCTTGCTCAGGCTGGTCTTGAACTCTCCTGAGCTCAGGCAATCCTGCCTTAGCCTTCCAGAGTGCTAGGATTACAGGCGTGAAACACTGCGCCCCGCCAACCAATGCTATTGAACAAGTCACTGTGCTAGAATGTGAGGTACTAAAGCTAGAACACTGAAAAGGCTTTTTGTCACAAAATAAAGCCTCTGAAGTCTTATTTTATAAGGGAGGATAACAGTATAATTAAGTGCTATGAAAGAGGCATGTGAATAGTTCATAAAAACATAACTAAATGGGCTAGGGGGAATGATTTAATATTGAATGAGGGGCAGTCAAGATTTCCCTGCGTAAATGACTTGATCTTTGAAGGATGGCTGGGCAGAAAAGATTGATAGAAAGGCATTCTTAGAGGGAATAGCATGTAGGAACCTGAGGTGAGAAGGAGCTTCACATGTTTGAGAGTAGAAAAGATGAGTATAGCAAGAAATTAGGCTCAAGGAGTTGGGACAAGGACCACATTATGTGGGACCTTCTAGGGTACAGTGATTTTCAGCTTTATCTTAAAGGCTATAGAAAGTTGTTGAGAGATTTTTTAAACAGGGTTATAACACTGAGACTCCATTTGCATGACACTATGATTTCAAAGATGTTAAAAATGGGGATGGTGGTATTTCTAAGAATTAATGAAATAGGCATATTTTAGAATTGTTTACATAGGTGTTAAAAATATTCTGACTGTAATCTAGACAAAGTGGAAAAAGACCAAAAAAAAGTGAAAAAAGGTAAAAGGACTAAAAACTAAAAGAACAAAACCACCAAGATGCTGAGGGGGAGAGGTGCATTTGGGAACCGATTTTGATAAAAACCCAAATAGAACTTCAGGAAATGAAAAAAACTAAATGAGAAGTGTTACCCTTCTTCAGTCATTTGGCCCACGGTACTTTGACTTGTCCTTTGGCTATCTATTCTCTGGGAAAGACACATTTTAGGAGGATAAACCAGGATGAAGTAGTTCTGCTGCCATAAATCTGAGTCTGAGTGGACAGGGTATGGGACTTTGTGGGCAGGGTCTGCAGCCTCTGCTTGAGGGGTTAAAATAAAAGTGATAAAGTGACGTGAAAGGGGCATTTGCTGTACTTTGAGAAAGTCCTATCTTGCAGTAATAATTTTGAGATGGAGCAAGACCGTAAGAGGGAGGCAATTCCAAGGAGGATGCTGGGAAAACTTGTTTGTTCATGAACCTGGAATTGGGTGGACAGTTGGAGGGGATTATTGCAAATTGAGCTGTTGATTATCATGCAAAATCTCAAGTGTAGGCTTACTGCTGAGTGGAGAGGGACAAATCCATTCCCCAGGCTTTGGGTCTGGTGACTTGGTGACATGGTTGAAGCATTCCTCCCCCACTGAAGCCTTTAGTACGTGGGTAGCCTCTTCCCTCCCCTCTCCACCTCCTGGCTTTGTGTTTGATGCTAGTAGGGAGAGTAAGGACAGGAATGGTTAGTTAAGTTCCCTTTATCAAACTCCTCATTGGGTACTTTTGGTGATGGACTGAGACTGACTGCTTGACCGTGTATTTTTATTTTTTTTTATGGATGTCCATATATTACTATATGCCCCCTCTCAGCTATACCCCAGACCCCTAGACCTGTGTAATCAGTTGGAAGTGTGTGGTGTGTGGTTTGTGGTTTGTGTTCATCTCACCCTTACCTGGAGCAGGAGCTGAGACCTTGCCATGTGTCCTTTGCATCCTTTAAGCCTTAAAGTTCAATTAATAATAATAATAAGAAGAAGAAGAGGCAATAAGCAGGTTAGATATAATAACTGCAAAGAGAATTAGTGAACAAGAAGGTAAATCTGAGAACGTTCCCCAGAAAGCAGAGAGAAAGAAATGGAAAAGAAAATTTAAAACCTAAAAATAAAAAAAAGCAGTGGAAGATGAGAGGGCAGCAGTATTCAGAGAGACAATAGTTGAGAATTTTCCTGATTCGAGGATGAATGCTTGAAGCATATGGCTAAAAAGAACAATTAGTTCCATTATGTATAAATAAAACTAAATGCATAGTAGTGAAGTTGCAGAGCACAATAGAAATAAGGAGTCTCAGAGCAACCAGAGAGAAAACACATAGCCTACAGAGGGAGGGCATTTATACTGACAGCTATGGTAGAAGCCAGAACAGCATGAAACAATAATATCTTGACAGTGCTGAAAGAAAAACAAACCAACCTAGAATTCTACATCCATCTAAACTATCATTCAAGAGTTAGGATGAAATAAACATTTCAGAAAACCTAGGATTCTGCCAATAAAATGGAAGTTCACTGGTAGACTTTTGAAAAATATATTTCAAAAAAAAAGAAAGTTAAATCCAGAGAAGGGAGTAAGGAGCAAAATGGAATGGTGAACAAAGATACAGTTATGCACCCCCATGTTTTGTTCAAAGCTGAACCACATGTGTGACAGTGATCCCATAAGATTGTAATGCCATATTTGTACTGTACCTTTTCTGTGTTTAGATATGTTTAAATATACAAATAATTACCATTGTGTTACTATTTCTTTACACTATTCAGTAGTAACATGCTAAGATTGTAACTTAGAAGCAATAGGCTACACCATACAGCCTAGGTGTGTAGTAGGCTATGCCATGTAGGTTTGTTGTAAGTACACTCAGTTGATGTTCACACAATGATAAAATGGCCTAAGAATGCATTTTTCAGAATGTATCCCTGTCATCAGGTGACATATGACTGTATAAGTCAGCATATACTATTTAAGTAATAATCATAAAAGTGACTACCTAAGGAGTAATAAGATGAAACTACTAAAATAGTAGAAGAAAGCAAGCATAAAATGGGAGGGATGATTGGAGTAGTGATTTTTATGTTATGTAAACTATACCTCAGTAAAGTTGTTTAAAATTATTATATGCTATTCAGGGAAAAAAGGTGGTTTGAGAACAGAATGTACTGTCTCAATATTATTCCAAGTAATATGCCATTAATTAAAACCCTTGATAATATTCTGACAGTGTTAATTATTTCATGCTGTAATTTCTTCATTGTAAAAATAAACTCTTCTCATTGGAAAAAACATAGCCAAGGTGATTTCAAAGATTCAATTTGGAGAGGATGTTGCAGGAAGTTACTCCACCAGGGATGAATTATTTTAAAGCTATAGTAATGAAGAAAGTGTGGTGTTAGTGCAGGAATAGCAGGAATAGACAGACCATTTGAATAGAATGTAGAATCCAGAAATAGTATTACACATATATGGAAAATTGATATATGACGGAGTTGATGAAAGGATAGATTGTTCATGATATGGTATTGGGACTATCTGTTGGGAATATCGGAATACAGAAAAAAACGTAGCAGCCAATCCCCTCTCTTATTTAACAAATAAATTCTTCACCGAATGAATTACCCAAATGTGGCAAACAAAACAAGTTTATATTTTAAAAAGGAAAAGAAGAAAGAAAAATTATGGCCTCTGTGTTTAGAAGGGTTACTTAAGACACAAAACTCGCCTACTACAGAATAAAAGATAGATTGAGCTATAGTGAAATAAATCTGTAAATCAAAAGACATCATAAGTAAGGCAAAAATACAAATCACAAATTGAGAAAAGATTTCTGTAACTCAGAAAACCAATTAAGGTTTAGTATCCAGAATAAATGACAAACTCCTACAAATCAGCTAAAGAGAGAAATGATTGGGCAGCTCACAGAAGGGGAATTTCAAGTAGTCTGCAAAGAAAACAGAAAAGGTTGCCCAAACTTACTGTTGACTCTAAAAAAGTAAATTAAGCATCAGGATATGATTTTATGGCCATGAAATTGGCAAAAAAATTAATGTCTGATACTGCCAAGTGCTGCTGAGCATGTGGAGCAATGGTAAGTTTCATACAATGTTAGTAGGAGGATGTCTTAATCTGTTTCGGCTACTGTAACAAAATACCATCAACCAAGTAGTTCATAAACAACAGAAATTTATTTCTCACAGTTCTGGAGGCTGGGAAGTCCAAATTCAAGATATCAACAGATGCAGTGTCTAGTGAGGGCTCACACTCTGGGTCATAGATGACACCCTCTAGCTTTGTCTGCATGTGTAGGGAGTTGGCAAACAAACTCCCTTGGGTCTCTTATAATCTAATCTCATATGTGAAGACTGCTGCCTTCATGCCCCTAATCACTTCCCCAAAGACCCCACCTCCTAATACCATCATTTTGGGGATTAGGATTTCAATGTAAATTTGGAGGTGAAGGGCTCAAACATTCAGACCATGGCAAAAACATAGTTATAGTGGAAACTAATTATATTGAAATAGTTACAAAAAAATTTTAAGATTTGTGATACAGCATGCATTACTCGTGTATATTAACTAATAAGATCTAGTGGAAAGTTTAATAGCTACCATAGTTTCAAAGAAATGACACTCTGATGTACAGCAACCACTTGTTATGTGATATGAAAAATAAAAATCACAGACACTGCTGAATGCTATTAGATGTGTACAGTCATAATTGAAGGGAATGTTACATTTCAGTTTGAAGTTAATGAAAAATAAAGATTTGTTTTCACACAAGTTCATAAACCTGTCTTAAAGGTAAAGTTTAAGGACCCCAAGTTGAGAACCAGTGTCTTATAGACACTCTTACACATATGCCCAAGGAGATTAATATCACAACACTATTGTGGTATTGTAGGGGCAAAAATGGAAAACAGCCTAAAGATTCCTCAGTAATAGATTATATATATATGTTATATTCAAACAATGGAAACCACATAGCAATGAAAACAAGTGAAGCCAGGTTACAATAATGCAGTGGATATTTTATTGTATGTAAGATATCTTACTGTCTCTTTGTATACTATCCTGAGTGATCTCAAACCATGTTTAGTTTAAAAAGCAAGCTTCTAAAGAATACTTTTTAACATCATTTTATGAAATTTTAACATTTCATACAAAGAATAAAGACTCATATAGGAATGATATGTCCAAATTCAGGGTTGGTGGTTATTCAAGGGTGAGGAGTAGGAATGAGGAAGACAACACAGAGGGGTTTAAATTATATCTGTAATGTTTAATTAATAGTATGATAGATATATTACTTATTGTATGCCTGGAAAATAGATTTTACATGCTTGGACAGAATGGTAATATAACGTAGTTTCAATTGTAATTTGCATAACAATTCAGGGTTTGTATGTATGGGGAGGGAAGAATAACAGATTGAGTGCTCCGCCCAAATCATCTCAGATAAGTGAATAAACCTATGAAGTTCCGGGCATTTTAAACATGCAATTAAAGGATACCTATTAGATTACTTAATTCTCAAAATAATCCTTGTAAGATGATGGTAATATATGCATAATGGAAATTTTAATCAGTGCAAAGATAGAATGCAAACTGGAATTTATATTCTGATCTTTCTGCCTTCGAAATCCATATTCATTCCATGACATTAAATTGCATCTCTAGCAATTAATGATTTATTTTGGAAGTGGCAGAGTAACTGCACCTTACAAAATGAGACTATATCTGAGGTACACATTAACAATAAAGATACTAAAATAATCCCAAGCATGACTTTATAATTTAAAATTTTTCTTAAACACACTTTATCCTGTTCTCATTCTTAATTTTAAGATAGGCTGATAAACTGTCACTAGTAATTTTAGTGGTCCCCCTTTATTTTAACCCCTTTGATTATGTTTTAGCACATGGTTAGCGTCTAGGTTTAACTGCATGACTTGGTGTTTTATCATTTTAAACCACATTCTGTTTTGGTTTTTGATTTCAGGATCGAAAGTTAACAAAGTCTGAGAGGCAGAGATTTAAAGAAGAGGCTGAAATGTTAAAGGGTCTTCAGCATCCCAATATTGTTCGATTCTATGATTCCTGGGAATCCACAGTAAAAGGAAAGAAGTGCATTGTTTTGGTGACTGAACTTATGACATCTGGAACTCTTAAAACGTAAGTCCATCAATAGTATAAAAGCTGACTAAGAAGTATGAGAGAATTTGATTTTTGTAATTTCAGGCCTACCAGTTCTGTTGTGTAGTCTCCTAAGGATGGAACAGTTCTTCCAACTGTTATTAGCATATTTCCTTGCCCACAGAGTCCTCTGCTGTATAAAGTGATTTGATAATTATTTATTAGTAAGTATTGAAATGAGAAGTTATTGTGGAATATTTAGTTATTTTAAATCGTACTGATAGTTGTTTCTTTTTTTTTTTTTTTACATAAAAGTTACAGCCTTTTATTAATTATCTTCAACATTCACGAAATTCAAACCAAACTTTTGCAGAACTACGGCAGCACTTCTGTTTAAAAGCCACTGCAGGAATAAATGTCCGGAGTTTCCCTGATGTTATTGCGATACCCATGCAGCTCTCTACTTTCCCCCTCAGCACTTAAATACCTTCTGCAGCCTCCATTGATAATTGTTTCTAAAATTCAGTGGCTGAGGGATCCGAAACCAAATGCCAAGGTAGCCCTCTAGTGGTTAAAATGAGATTAAAGTTTATTGAGAAATGTTATCCATTTATCACTTGTATTAGTTTTTGCTATCTCTGTGCAACTTTTATATCAGATAAAATTGCATTATGACAGTTATCACTAAAAAATTCATGTGGTTCTATTTCTTAAAACATCTAAAATTGATCCCAAAAGAGCTAGACCTATCATCCCTTTCAAACAAACAGTTAAAATATACAGATTCCCTGTTACCTATTATAAAGAGCTTTAGATAAGAGTTGGGAGTATGCCTTTGGAATCCCAGGTCTCTTAGAATATCTGTTTGTCCCCACATAATTAACTTATTGTTAATTATGTGTGTGTTATACATTTTTTAATTGTGGAGGAATTGGATTTTTAAAAATTGTCACTGTTATGTATTTATTCTTTATTACTTTTTAAAATTAATACTACTGAGCTGATTTCTCTCAGATCTTTTAAACATTCTTGTAGCTCCTGGATATAGTCACTTGCACGTACTCTTAAATGCTTAAGATTTAGCATGTTGAAACATCAACAGATAATTTCCCTTCCACAAATCCCAATTTCTCCATCCAACTTCCCCAATTCTGTTTATGGCAACACCTTATTTGTAGTCATCCAGGCCTCTTATTCATATATGTTTGAGTAACATAGTAGGCCAAGCGCCCATAGAATGACCATTTCCCACCAACAAATTAAAATGTGGAACATAATAAAAGTTTTTCATTATATATCCAAGCTTCAAAAAAAGAAAAGGTAACCTCCAGTTAGTAAGCAAAGAAGAGGTAACTCAAAGCTAAAAGAGATATGTATGCCTTGGCAGTCTGTCAGGGTTTCACGCCAGGTATAAGGCTTAAGGAGTGGATGGATACTAGAGTTTTAATGTCCATGCAAGGACAAAATGCCTTAGAACTAGGTAGAGAGGGGAACTGCAACTTAGCGTGTAGCAAAACACTGAATTATCCCTGAAAAGGGAGAACCTGGTGCCCCAGCCAGTGAAAGCTACAAGGAATTTTGTACCTCTGCACAAGACTGTAGAGAAAAGGGAAGTTAAGTCCCTATGAAAAATAGAAATTCCCATCTCTTTGCCTCTCCAAAGAGTGTTCCTGTTTATTCTGTATTCTTCCATCTCATATGTAGCTGGCTTTATAATATAGATTTATACTACCTGCTTAGTGCAGGAATTCCAAGCACATCATAATTGATCCATAACTAAAAGAAAACTCCGAGGGACATTTTCATAGTTCATTGAGTCACAGTATCCAGGGGAAAAACAGTTTCCAAGGAAGATGACCTCACAAGTCACAAATCACACCAGTAAAGGTGAACAAACACAACCAGAAAATAGCAATTAATGATACTATGGACAAACCTGAGAGTGATTACAAAATAATTTTATACAAAGATGTCAGTAAAGATATATGAAAGTATATATGAAGTGTATAAAGAGAAAAGAAGGAGGAATAAAAGCCATAATAGGAATAGGACATCAAAAAAAGGATAGGCATAATTGAAAAGGATCTGAAGAACTTCTAGAAATAAGAACAAATCATTAAAATTAAAACTTCAATGCTTAGATTAAACAACAGACTAAATTGAATTGACAAGAATAAATATGAGGAAATCAGAAAACATCAGAAAGCACAAAAAGACATAGAAAATATTAAAAGAGGATAAAATAAGGAGCGAGAAGACCTAATTAAATTTAATTATGTAAAAGGAAAGCATAGAATGAGGAAAAGCAACATTTAACATGAATTAGGAAGTGAGTGAAGCAAGATGGCTGAATAAAACCCTCCAGTGGACATTCTTCCCTATGAACACCAAATTCAACAATTGTCCACACAAGAAAGTACCTTCAGAAGAACCAAAAATTGAGTGATCACAGCACCTGGTTTTAACATTTTATCAGGGAAAGAGACACTGAAGAGGGCAGGAAAGACTGTCTTGCATTGCCTATGCTCCCTCCCCCCACCTCCACCCAAGTGCTGCGCCTGCGCAGCCTGGGTGGAGAAAGAATCTGTGTGCCTGGGGGAAGGGAGAGTGAAGTGATTGTGGGACTTTGTATTGGAACTCAGAGCTGCCCTGTCACAAAAGAACACTACACGGGGCAGAATTCCACCAGCACCCACAGAGGGAGCATTTAGATCAGCTGGACAAGAGTGGAATTCTCCTCCCCGGTGTTAGAAACCTGAGTTCTGGCGAGCGCCACCATCAGCTAAAGAAAGTGGCCTGGGGCCAGGAATAAATTCATAAGGCAATCAAGCCACAAAGACTGCAGTCCTTGGGCAAGTCCTGCAGCTGTGCTGGCTCAGAGCCAGTGGATATGGGATGCCACGGGACCAAGTGAGACACCAGCAGTTGTGGCTGAGTGCCTTTGTCACTCCTCCCCCAACTCTAGGCAGTGCCGCTTGAGGTGAGTCATCCTCTGCTTGGGGAAAGAAGAGTACAAAGAACTTTGTCTTGCAATTTGGGTAGTAGCCACAACAAAGTACCAAGCAGACTCTTGAGGCCCTTGATTTCAGGCCTTATTAGTTCCTGGACAGCATTGCTGGGCCAGAAGGGAACCTGCTTCCTTGAAAGGAAAGGAAGGACCCAGCCTTGGCAAGATTCACCACGTGCTGACTAAAGAGGCCTGGGGCTTTGAATAAATATCTGAGGTAGCCAGAGGGCAGTCACCATGGGCTTTGGGTGAGACTGAGCTGGCTTCAGGTGTAACCTGGCTTAGTCCCAGCTGTGGTAGCCATAAGGGAATACCCATGGCACTCCTCCACCAACTCCAGTAGACCAGCATGGAGAGTGAGATAAGAGAGTGAGAGACTTTGGTAATCCAGGGAATTCTTCTATATCTTACCCAAGTCCACCAAGACAGTACCACCAGGACTCTGCAGAAGTCACTGTGCCACTAGGTTTGGGGCACACCCAGTGCTGATATGACTGTAGTGACCAAAGACTTAGATTGTAACACTCCATTCCCTTTGAATACTTGGAAAGCCTACTCAAGAAGGACGGATTCAAACAAGTCTAGACTATGAAGATTAGAATAAATACTTAACTCTTCAGTGCCCAGACATCAGTGAACATCTACAAGCATCAAGAACATCCAGGAAAACATGACCTCACTCAACAAACTGAACAAGGTACCAGTGACCAATCATGGAGTGATGGAGATATGTGACCTTTCAGACAAAGAATTCAAAATAGCTGTTCTGAAGAAGCTCAGTGAGCTTCAAGACAACACAGAGAAAGAATTCAGATGCCTATCAGAGACATTTAACAAAGAGATTAAGATAATAAAAATCAAGAAGAAATTCTGGAGCTGATTGACAAACTGAAAAATACATCAGAGTCTCTCAACAGCAGAATTGATTAAGAAGAATTAGTGAGCTTGAAGACAGTATTTAAAAATACACAGAAGTCTACAAGATCTAGAAAATAGCCTCAAAAGGGCAAATCTAAGAGTTATTGGCCTTAAAGAGGAGGTAAAGATAGATTGGGGTAGAAAGTTTATTCAATATCCTATCAAAATAGGATATCCTGTCAAAAATATCCTATCAAAATATAACATCCTATTATATACTTAATAGGATATCCTTATTCTATCAAAAATAACAACTTTTTAAGAGATAGTATAAAAAGAGAAATGGAAACAAACAAAAAAAAAGTCAAAAAGCAGGGAGGGGGAGATGGAGTTAAAGTATAGAGTTTCTTTTAGATTTCTCTTTGCTTGCTTGATTGTTTGTTGTAAGCAGAATTAAGTTGTCAGCTGTTTAAAATATATGGTTATAATTTTTTTTGCAAGTCTTACAGTAATCTTAAATAAAAAATACCTACAACAGATACACAGAAAAATGAAAAGCAAGAAATAAAAATACACTACCAGAGAAAATCACATTTACACAACAGAAGATAGGAAGGAAGGGAGGACCAAAACCAACTAGAAATCAAATAACAACATGGCAGTAGTAAGTTCTTACCTATCAGTAATAACATTGAATGTAAATGGACTAAACTCTCTAATCAAAAGACAGAGTGGCTGAATGGATACAATAAACAAGATCCAACTATATGTTGTTTACAAGAAACACACATCACCTATAAAGACACACATAGACTTAAAAGGATGGAAAAAGATACTTCATAGAAATAGAAACCAAAAATGAGCAGGAGTAGCTATTTTTCTATCAGATAAAATTTCAAGACAAAAACTATAAAAAGAGACAAAGAAGATACATTATATAATGACAAAGGGGTCAGTTCAGCAAGAGAATATGATATCCTCTAAATATATGTGCACCCAACACTTGCGCACCCAGAGACAGAAAGCAAGTATTATCAGCACTAAAAAGAGAGATAGAACCCAATAAAATAATAGTTGGAGAACTCAACACCCCACTTTCAGCATTGGATACATAATCCAGACGAAAAATCAACATTGGATTTAATCTGCACTATAGACCAAATGGACCTAATAGATTCTTACAGAACGTTTATTCCAACAGCTGCAGAATACATGTTCTTCTCCTCAGCTCATTGATCATTCTCAAGGATAGACCACACATTAGGCCACAAAACAAGGCTTAGAAAATTTTTAAAAACTGAAATCATACCAAGTATTTTCTCTGACCACAATGGAATAAAACTAGAAATCAATAACGAGAAATATTGGAAACTATACAAACATGGAAATTAAACAATATGCTCCAGAATGAGCAGTGAGTCAGTGAAGAGATTAAGAAGCAAATTAAAACATTTCTTAAAATCAATGAAAGTGGAAAGAAAACATACTGAGACCTCCGGGATACAACAAAAACAGTACTAAGGGCAAAGTTTATAGTGCTAAGTGCAAAAAGTGAAAGGCTTCAAATAAACTACCTAATGATGCATTGTAAAGAACGAGAAAAGCTAGAACAAACCAAACCCAAAATTAGTAGAAGGCAAGAAATAATACAAGATCAGAGCAAAAATAAAATGAAATTGAAAGAAACAAAAATTTACAAAAGATCAATGAAATGAAAAGTTGGTTTTTTGAAAAGATAAACAAAATTTATAAACCTTTAGCCAGACTAAGAAAAGACCCAAATAAGTATCATCTGAGATGATACAGGAGACATTAGTGCAACAGATACTGTAGAAATTCAAAAGATCATTAGAGACTGTGTGCTGTAACTGTATGCCAATAAATTGGAAAACCTAAAAGAAATGGATAAATTCCTAGACAAATACAACCTTTCTAAGATTGATCCAGGAAGAAATCCCAAAACCTGAATAAACCAATAAGAAGTAACGAGATTCTAGAAGCAGTAGTAAAAAGTCTCCCTTCAGAGAAAAGCCCAGGAACTGATGGCTTCAATGCTCAATAGTATCAAACATTCAAGGAAGAACTAATACCAATGCTACTTAGACTATTCCAAAAAATGGAGGAGGAGAGAATACTCCCAAACTCAATCTACAAGGTCTGTATCACCCTGATACCAAAACCAGGCAAAGACACAACAAAAAAAGAAAACAGTAGCCCAGTATCTCTGATGAACACAGACACAAAAATCCTCAACAAAATACTAGCAAACCAAATTTAACAACACATCAAAAAGATTATTCATCATGATCAAGTGGGTTCATCCCAGGGATGCAAGGATGGTTCAACATGCATACATACCAACCGATACATCACATCACCAGAATGTAGAACAAAAACCACATGATCATTTCAATTGATGCTGAAAAAGCATTTGATAAAATTCAGTGTCCCTTCATGATAAAAAAACAAAATAAAACTCTAAAACGATGTAGAAGAAAAATACGACAACACAGTAAAAGCCATATATGACAGGCCCACAGCTAGTATCATACTGAATGGGGAAAAAATGAAAGCCTTCTCTCTATGGTCTGAAACAAGACAGGGATGCCCACTTTCACCACTGTTATTCAACATAGTACTAGATGTTCTAGGTAGAGCAGTCAGATAAGAGAAAGAAATAAAGGACATCCAAATTGGAAAGGAAGAAGTCAAATTATGCTTGTTTTCAAATTATACAATCTAGAGAACCCTAAAGACTCCACAAAAACAAATGATTAGAACTAATAAGCAAATTCAGTAAAGTTGCAGGATACAAAAATCAAGTAGCATATTTCTATATGCCACTAGCAAATAATCTGAAAAGGAAACCAAGAAAGTAATCCCATTTACAATATTTACAAATAAAATACCCAGGAATAAACTTAACCAAAGAAGTAAAATATCTCTACAATGAAAACTGTAAAATATTGATGAAAGAAATTGAAGAAATTTTTTTTCCAAAAAAATGGATAGTCCATGCTCATGGATTGGAAGAATCTAATTGTTAAAATGTCCATACTACTACCCACAGCAATCTACAGATTCAGTGCAGTCCCCATCAAAATACCAATGACATTCTTCACAGAAATAGAAAAAATAATCCTGAAATTTATACAGAACCACAAAAGACCCAGAATAGCCAAAGCCAACCTGAGCAAAAAGAACAAAGCTGGAGGAGTCACAACATCTGACTTCAAATTATACTACAGAGCTGTAACAACCAAAACAGCATAACTGGTATAAAAACAGAAACAAAGACCAGCAGAATAGAATAGAGCACCCAGAAATAAAGCCACACATCTATATTGAACTTATCTTCAACAAAAGTGCCAAAAACATACATTGGAGAAAGGACAGTCTCTTCAGTAATGGTGCTCGGGAAACTGCATATCCATATGCAGAAGAATGAAACTAGACTCTTAACTGCTCACCGTATATGAAAATCAAATCAAAATGGATTAAAGACTTAAATCTAAGACTACGAAACTACTGAAAGAAAACATTTGAGAAATACTCCAGGACATTTATCTGGCAATGATTTCTTGAGTAATACCCCCAAAGCACAGGTAACCAACACAAAATTGGATAAATGGGATCACATCAAGCTAAAAAGCTTTTGCACACAAAGGAAACAGTCAACAAAGTGAAGAGACAACTCACAGAATGGGAGAAAATATTTGTACATTACCCATCTGATAAAGGATTAATAATTAAAATATATAGGAAGCTCAAACAACTCAATAGGAAAAAATCAAATAATCGGATTTTAAAATGGGCAGAAGATCTGAATCTTCTCAAAAGAAGATACACAAATGGCCAACAGCTTTATGAAAAAAATGCCAAACATGATTAGTCATCAGAGAAATGCAAATCAAAACTACAAAGAGATATCATCTCACCCCAGTTAAAATGGCTTTTATCAAAAAGGCAATAATGAATGCTGACGAAGATGTGGGGAAAGGAGAACCCTCATACACTCTTGGTGGAAATGTGAATTAGTGCAACCACTATGGAGAACAGGATGAAGGTTCTTCAAAAAACTAAAAAAAGAGAACTACCATATGACCCGGCAATCCCACTGCTAGGTTTATAGCCCTTTCACAATAGCTAATATTTGGAATATGGACCTAAGTGTCCATCAATGGATGAATGGATAAAAAAAATGTGGTACATGTACACAATGGAAAAATAATCAGCCATAAAAGAGAATGAAATCCTGTCATTTGCAACAACATGGATGGAACTGGAGAATATTATATTAATATTAAGTGAAATAGCCAAGGACAGAAAGACAAATCTTGCATTTTCTGACTCACATGTGGGAGCTAAACATTAAAATAGTTGATCTCAGCCGGGCGCGGTGGCTCACGCCTGTAATCCTAGCACTCTGGGAGGCTGAGGCGGGTGGATAGCTCAAGGTCAGGAGTTCGAAACCAGCCTGACCAAGAGCGAGACCCCATCTCTAAAAAAAAAAAAAATAGTTGATCTCATGGAAACAGAGTGTAGAATGATGGTTACCAGAGTCTGGGAAGGGTAGTGGGGAAGGAGTGATAAAGCAGGTATGACTAATGGGTACAAAAATATAGTTAGATAGATAGAAGGACCAATATTTGATAGCACAACAAAGTGACTATTGTCAACAAAAATTTACAGTATACTTTAAAATAACTTAAAAAGAGTGGAATTGGAATTTTCCTAACACAAAGAGATGATAAATGGTTGAGGTGATGGATACCCCCATTACCATGATTTGATTAATATACTTTGTAAGCCTGTATCAAAGCATCACATACTCTGTAAATGTATACAACTATTATGTGCCCATAATAATTAAAAACAAAAAAAAATTTTTTTAAAAGGTGATGGCTGGTATTGAGGATGTATACAGATTCCTAAGCAAGATATATGTTATACAGATTTTGTTTTTATAGCTGGAAGAATAGAGAATAACAAGGACCACTGGCAGCATTAGGAGAGGCAAATTGGGACAGAATGGGAATTAGTGCCAAAATACATGCTTTTGGGAGCTTTTGAGTTTCTACCTTGGTTCCACATGTATAAATATTTAAATTGAAACAAATATAGCACCCATACCTGAAAAATGGGAATGTGTGGGTTAAATTTGGATCAGGAAATGGAAATAAATTTATACTTAGTTTTTAAATTGAGGCAAAATTTGCATATGACATTAACCATTCTAAAGTGTACAATTCAGTTGCATTTCGTACCTTTACAATGTTGTGTAAGCACATCTATCAAGTTTCTAAACATTTTCATCCAGCCCATCCATCATAGTTAGTCCTTAATTGCTCATTATCTAAATTCTTAGGCATTTTTCTTTTTATATTTAAAGTTGTCTTTTCCCATCATTATCTATTTTAGTTTCTGAGCCTCAGAGTCTATGGCAATAGGAGAATGTAATAAAAATTGTACTAGACTTGGAGCTGTCACTTCTACTCCCACCTCTGCCTCTGACTAACCGATTATGGACAATTAGCTACTCTTACCTGGGCCTCAGTTTCCAATCTGAAAAATAAGGGGTTGGACTAGCTGATTGCTAGTAGTTGTGGATGGGATTTTTTATTATGGTAAAAAATATACAACAAAATTTACCATCTTAAACTTTTTTTCGAGATAGGGTCTCACTCTGTCACAGTGGCTAGAGTGCAGTGGCGTCATCATAGCTCACTGCAACCTCACACTTCTGGGTTCAAGTGATCCTCCTGCCTCAGCCTCCCGAGTAGCTAGGACTACAAGCATGCACCACCACGCCCAGCTAATTTTTCAATTTTTTTGTAGAGATGGGATCTTGATCTTGCTCAGGCTGGTCTCAAATCCTGGCCTCAAGCAGTCCTCCCACAGCGGCCTCCCAGAGTACTAGTATTACAGGCGTGAGCCATCATGCCTAGCCCATCTTTACCATTTTAAGGATCCAGTTCAATGGTATTAATACATATGCATTTCTGTGCAATATCCAGAACTCTTTGATCTCACAAAACTAAAAGTCTATAGCCATGGAACAACTCTCCATTTCTTCCTATCCCTAGCCCCTGGAACCACCAACTGCTCTACAGATTGGTGTAGAGCTGATTGGAGATGTGTCTCTACAGATTTATCTGATGAGGACATTTCATATAAATGGAGTCATGAAGTATATGATGTGACCCTTGTGTTTGGCATCTTTCACTTAGCATAAATTATGTTTTTGAGGATCATCATGTTGTAGCATTTATCTGAGTATACTTCATTCCCTTTTATGACTAAATAATATTCTATTGGATGTGTTAGGTATGGGGACCAAATGTTAGGTCGTGTTCCCTGGTTCTTGGTTCCCAGTACCGAAGAATGGTTATTGGTACCGGAGCAAATGAGCAGACCAAGCAGATGAAAGCAAGCAAAGTGCCAAAGTTTATTAAAGCATAGAATGTTCTGAAGATGGACTGGATCTACCCCTGGAAGTGGAGGAGACCCTGAGTTTAACAAGATTTCTCCCCTTTATGCTGATTCCTGAATTCTATGCTAAGTAGGGGGTAGAATATGGTTTTTTTGGAAAAAGGTGGAGAATTCCCAGAATGGCAAAACCTCCCCTTTTCTATCCTTGTCTGGCAATTTCTGGTGATTGCCATAGTATTTATAAACTGTCATGGCTCAGGTGGGTGTGATTTTTACTATGTTAATGAGGGTAGGTCACTTGAGGATACTGTCACCTTACTTATACGCATGCTCCAAAGACCCTCTTTTGTGCCCTTGGTCATATCTCCACTTTGTGGCCTTTCTACCTCTTTCTGGTTGGTCGGCCTTGGATACCCCCTGTCGTAGACCAATATCTGTTCAGTCCATGGAAGCCCCCTTGACATGTCATCTGTTCTTTCTTAGAAGCTCCCTCTGGTCAATTTGTTCCTCCTGTTGTAGACAAAGCATCTCCTAGTGCCATCTGTTTCTCAATGGAAACCCCCTAGACAAAGCATCTGTTCCCCCTCCTCCTTATTCTTACCTAACACATGGAAATACCACAGTTTGTTTATCTGTTCATACATTGGTGAACATTTCTGCTATTTCCACCTTTTGGCTATTGTAAATAGTGCTGCTATGAATATTTGTGCACAGGTATTTTTTTGAGCCCCTGTTTTTCTTTTGGCTATATACCTAGGAGTGAAATCGCTGAGTCATATGGTAACTTTGACTTATGTTTAACTTTTTGAGGAACCACAAAACTGTATTTTTAATAGCCATGCTACTGGATATGACATGGTGTCTCATGGATTTGAATTGCATTAATCTAATGATTAATAATGTTGACCATTAAGTCCTTTGCCCGTTTTTAAGTTGGATTGTTTATCTTTTTGTTGTTGATTTATGAGAGTTCTTTATATATTCTGGAAATTAGGCCTATATCAGATAAATGATTTGCCAATATTTTCTCCTATAGGTTGTCTTTTCACGTCCTTGGTAATATTCTGTGATATACAAGTTAAGTATTCCTTATCCGAAATGCTTGGGACCAGAAGTGTTTCGGACTTCAAATATTTTTGGATTTTGGAATATTTGCACTGTGCTCACCAGTTGAGCATCCTAAATCCTAAAATCCAAAATATTCAAATGAGCATTTTCTTTGAATGTCAGGTCGGAGCTCAAAAAGTTTCAGGTTTTGAATCATATCGAATCTCAGATTTGGGATGCTCAACCTGTACCAAGTTTTTAATTTTGATGAAATCCAAATTACCTGTTTTGTCTTTTGTTGCTCATGCTTTTCTTGTCATATCTAAGACTCCATTGCCAAAACCAAGGTCGTGCAGATTTACTTATAAATTTTCTTATAAGAGCTTTATTGGTTTAACTCTTCTATTTTGGTGGTTGTTGCAATTTTTAGTTAACTTTTATATATGCTGTGAGGTAGAGTCTGATTTCATTCTTTTGCATGCTGATGTCCAGTTATCCCAACACTATTTGTTAAAGAGACTATTCTCCCTTGGCAACCTTGTCAAAAGTCATTTAACCATAGATGTAGGGGATTTATTTCTGGACTCACAATTCTATTTCCTTGGTATACACACCGTGTTTCCCCGAAAATAAGACCTACCCATAAAATAAGCCCTAGCAGGATTTCTAAGCATTTGCACAATATAAGCCCTACCCCGATAATAAGACCTAGTGATGGACGTGGCTACGCAGCATATCCGCACAACGCATGCGTTTCGTCAGGGAGCAGTAAAGAAGACGAGCAGCCCTTCTCATCTGCCCCATGAGAGCTCTGTTGCTCAACATGAGAGATTGGGGCCAATGGTTCTAAAGGAAATAGAGTCGCAAGAAATTCAGGATGGAATTTGGGGTTTGGAGAGTTATGATGATGTTCCAGAAGAAGACAACTTAACTATATTTGAGTAAGTGTAGATTGTTGTACCGTACTTAAAAAACACAACACATCTCCTGAAAATAAGCCCTAGGGTGTCTTCTTGAGGAAAAATAAATATAAGACCCTGTCTTATTTTCGGGGAAACACGGTATCTATATATTATTAAGTCTTCCAATTCATGAACACAGCATATCTTTACATTTACGTCTTCTTTAATTTCTTTTGGCTGTGTTTTGTACTTCTTAGTGTGCAAGTCTTTTACATCCTAGTTAAATTTACTCCTATATACTTTATTCTTTTGGATGCTATTGCAAATGGAATTGTTTTCTTTATTTCCTTTTCAGGTTGTTGATTGTTGGTTTCTATAAATACAACTGATTTTTGCATGTTAATCTTGTACTTTTGTAACGGTTCAATTATTTTATTAGCTTCTATGTGTGTGTGTTTTCTTTGGTGTTTTAATATATAGGATCATGTCATCTGCAAATAGAGATAGTTGTACTTCTGTCCTTCCAATTTGGATAACTTTACTTCTTTTTCTAGTTTAATTGTTCTGGCTAGAACTTCCAGTACAGCGTTTAATAGCAGTGGTTATCCTTATCTTAGTTCTGATCTTAAGGGGAAACCAGTGGTCTTTAACCATTGAGTATGATATTAGCTGTGGGTTTTTCATAAATGCTCTTTATCATGTTGAGGAAGTTCTCTGCTATTCCTAGTCTGGTGAGTATTTTTATTATGTTATATTTTGTCAAATGCTTTTATGTATCAAGTGAAATAATTATGTGGTCCCCCCTCCATGTTGTGTTATGCAGATTGATTTTCTTATGTTTAAACACCCTTTCATTTCATGAATAAATCCCATTTGGTCATGGTGTGTACTCCTTATACTGTGCAGTTGGGTTCAGTTGCTAATATTTTGTTGAAGATTTTTGCATGCTTCATAAGGGTTTTCTTTTGGTATCTTTAGTATCAGGGCAATACTAGTCTCATAGAATGACTTGGGAAATGTTTCTTCTTCCTCTTGCACTTTTTGGAAGAGTTTGAGAAGTATTTGTGTTAATTTCCTTTAAATGTTTAGCAGAACTCACCAGTGAAGCCATCTGGTCTTTGACTTTTCTTTGTTGAGAGATTTCTTGAAGGAATGTTCCATGTGTCCTTAGAAGAATGTATATGAAGCTGTCTTGGGTGGTGTATTCTAAGCAAGTTTTCTGCCTTTTTCTTCTTTGTGCTCAAATGTGCTGTGTGTTACCTTTAGGTGGCTTATAGCATTGTCCAAATCCTCTATTTCCCTACTGATCTTCTGTCTAGATGTTCTATCCATTAGTGAAAGCGAGGTATTGACGTCTCCAACTATTAACTGTAGAACGAACTAATTCCTCTCTTCAGTTCTGTCAATGTTTGTTTTATGTGTCTGGGGTCTTTATTGTTTGATGTGAATATGTTTATAATTGTTAAACTTTTTTGGTGGATTGGCCCTTTTATCAATATATGATGTTCTTCTTTATCTTTTGTATCAGTTTTTTATTTAGTCTATTTCCTGGTATTAGCTTAGCCACCTCACCCTCCTTTGGTTATTATTTGCATGGAATATCTTTTTCATCCTTTCATTTTCAAACTATTCATGTCTTTGGATCTAAAGTGAGTCTTTTTTTTTTTTTTTTTTTTT
>VBSM01003218.1:6574375-6594698 GCA_008086735.1 Cheirogaleus medius | reverse complement strand
CTCCTGACCTTGAGCTATCCTCCCGCCTCAGCCTCCCAGAGTGCTAGGATTACACGCATGAGCCACCACGCCCGGCCTAAAGTGAGTCTCTTATAGATATCATATTGTTGTTCTACTGTTTTTTAAATCCATTCTGCCCATCTCTGTCTTGACAGAGTTTAATCTATTCACATTTAAAGTAATTAGTGATAATGAATGACTTCTGCCATTTTCCTATTTGTGTTCTGTGTGTTTTGTACCTTTGCTTCTTATCTCCTCCATTACTGCTTTTTATATTTAATTGATATTTTCGTACCGCTTGATTCCTTTTTCATTTCCTCTTTTTGTATTGTATTTAAAATATTTTCTCAGTGATTAGCTTGAGGATCACAATTAACATCACAAATTTCTAACAATCTAGTCTGAATTGATATCAAACTATCTTTAATAGCATATAAAATCTCTGCTCCTAAACACCTTCACCCTCTTCTCATTTTATGTTTCTGTTGTCTCATATTTTTGTCTTTATACATTGTGTTCCCATTAACATAGATTTATAACTATTATTTTATGCATTTGTCTTTTAAATCATGTTGGAAACAAAAAGGAGTTTTAAATCAAAAATACATTAATATTGGTTTGAATATTTAGCTATGTTGTGACCTTTGCCAGAGATTTTATTTATTCTTTTGGGTTCAAGTTACTATCTAATGTCTCCTTTCATTTCAGTCTAAGGACTCTCTTTAGCATTTCTTGTAGGGCAGGTGTACTACTAACAAACTCCCCCAGCTTTTGTTTATCTGGAAATGTCTTAATTCTCCTTCATTTCTGCAGTATAATTTTGTTGGATGTAGAATTCTTGGTTGACAGTTGGGGGGCGGGGAGTGTTGTTTGTTTGTTTATTTGTTTCCCTTTCAGCATTTAAATATGTCATCCCATTGCTTTCTAGCCTCGTCATGGTTTTTGCTGAGAAATTGGCTCATAATCTCATTGATCCCTTGGGCATGATGAGTTTTTTTCTTGCTACTTTCAAGATTCTCTCTTTGTCTTTGTCTTTCAACAGTTTGAATATAATATGTCTCATTGTAGATCTATTTGTGTTTGTCATTTTTGGAGTGTGCTGAGCTTTTTGGATGTATAGATTCATGTCTTTTGTCAAATTTGGGAAATTTGTGATCATTACTTTCTGAAATATCCTTTCTGCTCTTATCTTCTTTTGGGACTCCCATTGTACATATATTGGTAATCTTGATGGTGTCTCCCAGGTCTCTTTAGCTCTGTTTATTTTTCTTCATTCTTTTTTTTTCTCCTCAGGATGAATAATTTCAATTGACCTTTCATCAAGTTTTCTGCCTTTTTTCTTCTTTGTGCTCAAATATGTTGTTGAAACCCCCTAGTGAGGCTTTAGTTATTGTGTTTTCAGCTCCTGAATTTCTGTTGGTTCCTTCTAATAACTTATACCTCTTTATTGATAATTCTGTATTTGAATTGAATGTCTCTATATTCTAATGTTTGGCAGCCATTGTTCTCAGCATTTAGTCTTCCAGTTTTGTAGAATAGGTACTATAATTACTCCCATTTAACCCTGAGTTGATTGCCAGTTTATAAGTAAATATTTCAGTACTGAGAAGCTGATTAGGAGCTCTGGTTATGAGGGTGGATCTTTTCAACTACTAGGCTTTTTCAATTGCACAAGGATCAGTCATAATGAAGGACTACAATAAGGTGCTACTGTATTAGAGAGAGCTTTTTTTATGGCCTGTTCTGCACTGATGGTACCTGGTTGTCACATTTCTCTCTCAAGGTGATCTATCAACTTACGGGATCTCATTATGTTGCCCCAGCTAGATTAAAACTTCTGGACTCAAATGATCCTACCACCTCTGCCTCTGAAGTAGCTGGGACTACAGGCATGCACCCCCATGCCCAGCTGCCATTTTTTTTAAGTGCTTGCTCTAGAGATTGCATTTGTATCCTTAACTTTGCATAATTTTTTAGGATTAATACTACACAATTTCATGTAAAATATAAGACCCTTGCACAAATAGTTTTGTTTATCCTGTCTAACACTTGTTCTTTATGCTATAAATTTCATGTATGATACAGTTACATAAAAAGTCATAGCAAGTCATGGTTAAATGGAAGTAAGTATCTGTTCCACAAAATTGGAAGACTAAATGCTGAGAACAATGGTGGGCAAATGTTAGAGTAAAGGAAAGTAAAGCTCCACAAATAGAGAATATCAATAAAGAGAAGTTATAAAAAAGAACCAAACAAATTCAGGAGTTGAAAAACATACTAACTGTGATAGAATATGTAAGTGAATCATGTATATCACAGTGTTATAGATCTTCCTTTAAACTAGTCATATGTATTTTAATGAGACTAAGAGAAAAATGTAATGTTTTATAGTTAAAATTTTTAGTGCTCTTCATTTTTTTCCTGAATATTTCCAGGTAACATATGCATTGCAATTCAATCCCAAAATATATCTTCCCTGCAGTGAGTACCATCAGAAATCTCTGGTCAGTTCATTTAGCATTAGTTGGGCTAATTGGGATCTGTTCCACATAATACATACTTCAGAGGTCATCTAGAGATTTGGTCAGTAAATATGCAGAAGTTAAGGCTCTCCTTCTGTGCCTTCTTTCTGAGATTTCACCTTTCCTTTCTAGCTCTCCACTGTTCAATAAAACCTCCTGCAGTGATGGAAATGTTTTATAATGTGCACTGTCCAAATCCATAGCTATTTGCCACATATGGCTATTGAGCACTTGAAATGTGGCTAGGGCAACTGAAAAAGGAAATGTTTTTGTTTTAATTAATCTACAGTTACATATACGTGGTCACATTTGGCTAGTGGCTACTTTAGTGGACATACCATCATTGTAGAAAGTTCTGCTGAACAGCACTGTTCTGGATGCTGTGGTCATCCCTAACTCTGTCCTCATTTCCATCTGGGGTTTAGCAGACCCTTCTCTTAGGTGAAAAGAGGTATAGGAAGAAGGAAGCTCAAGCAGTGCTTTCCCTTCATCCCATCCGATTTATGACTGATTTTGACTGCTCTCGAGAGCCTTCAGATAGTTTTATATGTTGACTGAGTTTGTGAATACATCTGTGTCTGATAAGAGCTACTCTACCCATTTACCAGAAACAGAACTCTACTTCATAATCATGTTAACAGTGAACTCATTTTAAGGAATTCGTTTTTGTGCTTTGTTGTCAGAATTCTCTTACCAGTCACAAATTAAATATTTTTGGCTCTGAAATATTTATGTACTGCTAATGCTGATACTGCCAACCTGGTATCCCATTCCCTTAAGAAAAAAACTAGTTACCTAATACTGTAATTGTTTAGATGAAAAAGTATTTGGGCGACTTATTTTTGTGTGTCCCATAATAGAATTTTCATTTTAAACTATCCTAGCCCCTTTTAACCTTACTAAAATGCATCACTAACCTTTAAAGTTACTGAATCTTAATATTCTAAATTTGATATTCCTATCTTGGATATGTTAGAATTTAGTGGAATTCTTCAAAGCAACAAACTCATATCACTGATAACTTGTTTGGTGTACCTTGCCTTTTCCAGGTACCTGAAAAGGTTTAAAGTAATGAAGATCAAAGTTCTAAGAAGCTGGTGCCGTCAGATCCTTAAGGGACTTCAGTTTCTTCATACTCGAACTCCACCTATTATTCACCGGGATCTTAAATGTGACAACATTTTTATCACTGGCCCTACCGGCTCAGTCAAGATTGGAGATCTTGGTCTGGCAACCCTGAAGCGGGCTTCTTTTGCCAAAAGCGTGATAGGTATGTTTCAAGTGTACCTTGGGGCCTTCTGGCATTCCTTTTATTTAGAAACCTGGCCCTCTCAGAGCTTTTAGTAATGAAATTAAACTTTTAAAAATTCATAGCTTAAACCTAAGAGGTGATCAGTTTTACTTATGAGATATAGAGTTCTCTATATTTATTCTTCTAGAATCATCTTAAAGACTTGGTGTTTTACAAAATTACATTGAGAGAAATAAGGTGAACTTTGTTGCCAAAATCCCATGTAACAATATTGAGTCATACTGTTGATACTATTTATTATTATGTACTATTTGTATATATTATATACTATTTATATAATAGGTACAGCATGTCACTTCATAAAGAAATAGAATTTATATGTGGTTTAGTTTCTAAAATGTTCATTTGGGGCCGGGGCACAGTGGCTCATGTCTATATTCCTTGCACTTTCGGAGGCTGAGGCGGGAGGATCACTTGAGCCCAGGAGTTCAAGACCAGCCTGGGCAATGTGGCGAGATCCCATCTCTACACAAAATAGAAAAAATTAGCTGGATATGGTGGTGCACGCCTATAGTCCTAGCGATGTAGAAGGCTGAGACAAGAGGATTGTTCGAGATTGCAGTGAGCTATGGTCAACGCCACTGCATCCAGCCTAGGCCACAGAGCAAGACCTAGTCTCTAAAATGTTTGTTGAGAGAGAGAGTTGTGTGTGTCTGTAATATTATATATTTACCTGCCTGTTAAAATTTTATTGTAAAATGTGAAAATAAATATAACAGTTCATTCTTAGAAGTTAGTTTTATCAACTTATTCCCACTCTTCAGAAGTAGTGAACTCTCTAGAATAGGGTTTCTCAACCTTAGTTAGATTTTAGGCTGGACAATTCTTTGTTGCATTGTAAGATTCTTTTTTTTATTTTTTTTTTTTCTGAGGCAGAGTCTCACTCTGTTGCCCGGGCTAGAGTGCCATGGCGTTAGCCTAGCTCACAGCAACCTCAAACTCCTGGGCTCAAGCGATCCTTCTGCCTCAGCCTCCCAAGTAGCTGGGACTACAGGCATGCGCCACCATGCCCGGCTAATTTTTTCTATATATTTTAGTTGGCCAATTAATTTTCTATTTTTAGTAGAGATGGGGTCTCACTGTTGCTCAGGCTGGTTTCGAACTCATGAGCTCAAATGATCCGCCCACCTCGGCCTCCCAGAGTGCTAGGATTACAGGCGTGAGCCACCACGCCCGGCCCATTGTAAGATTCTTAAGCAGGACCCCTAGTCTCTACCCACTAGATGTGAGTAATACACCATCTGTCTACTTGCCCCTAGCTGTTAAAACCAAAAATATCTCCAGACATTACTGTATATGTCCCCTGGAGGACAAAATTGCACCCTGTTGAGAATCACTGATCGAAAGGACAAGGCTGTCCCTTTCAGATTTTTAACTATACATAGTTGCAGCTGGAAAAATAATTTAATGCCTATTTTAATAAGCTTTCATTCTCTGAAGAGGGTATCGCAATTTAAAAACTTAATCTTAACAAACATTCTACTCCACTCCCCCCAAAAGGTGACAACAAAAGAAACTCATTAATTTTTACGTGGACTAGACTCTTAAGTATTAATAGGAAAAACATAGAATACCAGTTATTTGTACATCATTATAAAACAGTATTCTCTGTCAAATATTATGTACCTAGGATTTGGAATGCTGTTTTTATATTTCCATATAATACATTAACAAGAGTGGGAAAAGAATTATTTAAAACTGAATTTCTTTTTTGCCTTCCTCCCAGAAAACATTTCTTTGTCTTTGGCATCTTAAAATCTGCTCAAGTGAGTTTTTATTCTTTGTTTGTTTGCTTATTAAGCGATAGTGTACAAGCCTGTTCTTGGAAATGCCCTATAATTTGAGGTATACAGATCTAATTTTTTGGAAGCGTTGCAAAACCTAGTCTTGTGGGATCTGTGCTCATAAAACAGTCTTTATTTGAGTTCTATATTTGGTGTGTGTATGTATTTGTTTTTTGCCTGAGGTTTTTTCCCTCACTTTATTTCTTGTATCTGCAGTACTGTGTACTGCAGGTGGGATGGTAAGTATGTGAAGAAAAGGGCTTTGGTAAGTGGCCTTTGTAAACATTATTTTATTATTTAAAAAAACTTGCTATCAGGTTTTTGACTGCAAGGCCTCTTTAGAAAGTGAAAGTAATCAGAAGGAGTGTTAATGGCAAGAGACTAACTGTAAGTGTTAACCTTAAAGCTACTATACGGTAGGGGGCAGACAAGTGTTAATATTTTGATCTTTTTAAATCTGTCATCTTACACGTAGCTGTCATTATGTCTTTGTTTCTTACTAGTCTCTTACCCTTCTAGTTATATTAGTTTATCTCTTAGCCAAGCCTCTGTTTTGACATGCCATATAACAGGAATTCAGATTAAACAGTAAATAAATAGACACTTGACCCTATTCCATTGTCTTATGAAGGCCTTGCAGTGGAAGATCTTCTATAAAATATTTGATGGAGCAGACTGACTGAGAAGATTTCCTTCCTCTTTTTTCCCCCTTTCTTTTCTCTCCCCGCCTTCCCATTCCAATTTCTTCTCTCACAGGTCAACTCCTCTGCTTCTTCCTCTGGTGAGTAATGTCTAAAGCTTATGCTCACATTGATTCTGAATCATTCTTTTAATTTAAGGTACCCCAGAGTTCATGGCCCCTGAGATGTATGAGGAGAAATATGATGAATCCGTTGACGTTTATGCTTTTGGGATGTGCATGCTTGAGATGGCTACATCTGAATATCCATACTCGGAGTGCCAAAATGCTGCGCAGATCTACCGTCGAGTGACCAGTGTAAGTCTTCCACTAACTGGTTGGTGAGCTTGGGTCACATCTAACAACCAATCTCAAGCTGGATAACATGAAACCATGCAAAAGGGAACAAGAGTAGAAAGCATGCTGAGTGAAATACTGGGGTGGAAGAGGGTTGAGGTATCTGCAGTGCTTTTGCTCATGGTACAGTAACAGAAGAGCTAAAGATCAAAGAACCACTGTATATCTTAGACCCTCTTTGTATTCATTTAAATCTTTATTATGAGATACATTATGGTTAAAAACACACTCTCATCACCTACTTTTCAACCCCCATTAATTCATTTAAGCTCTCTTTCTTTCCCACCACATTAGCTTAGTTTCTGAGTTAAAAGGAATTCTTTTAACTCTAGATGCTTTGTCAAATTAAATTATTCAGAGTTTTCTCTGAATGGCTTGAGTTGATTTATTAATGTATTAAATCATATATATATGAGTACTTATAATGTTTAAGGCATAAATTAATATCTTACTATAGTTTAAATTACCCATGGCAGTTCATGTCTACTAACAGAGATATTGTCTACAGCTTTCCAGTTGAAACCTAAAAACTAGTTGTTATGATTCATTATTTCATTTTACCACTATATACTTCATTATGCTACTTTAAAAAATGCAGATCTTATTTAACCATATTATTATACCTGATAAAATTAATAGTAATTTCTGGATCATCTAATGCCCTGTACCTATTCAGATCCTCCTCCATTGTTTCAAAGATGTTCATTGACAGTCAGTGTTCAAAGTAGGTCCCATCAAGGTCCACAGAAGATATTTTGTTGTTGTATCTCTTAATCTAGAACTGTTGCGTCTACTCTTTTTCTGCATGCCATAAATTTATTGAAGAAATTACATTAATTATTTTGAGGAATGTTCCACATTCTTAATTTACCTATTTGCCTCCTTGTAGTGTCATTTAATTTATTATTTTTCCATAGTTTTGTAAAGGGAAGTTTACCTTAAAGTAAATTGAGGTATGTCAACAATGTAAAAATAATTTTGTCTTTTTTACTCACATTCACCTAAGACTATATAACGTAGTTTTCCAGAGGCTATGTGATGTATGAACTGCATGTTACAGCAGAGTGAATGCAGAAGCACATGAAAATCCATTCATCTTCTATTGAATGTAAAATCATACTAGTCTCTTCACTGAGTTTTTCTTGTTTTGGAAAATACTGAATTTGTTTAAAATGTTATATATATATCATTAACATAATGGATTTATTATAATTTTTAATGAATTAAATACTTCTAAACTTTCTCATTTTTGACTTCTAACATGGTAAATATCAATAATTATAACACACTCAAACAAAATCTATCTGAGGTTCCCAAAAATTATAAAAGTATAAAGGGGTCCTGAAACAAAAGTTTGAGGACCACTATTCAAAAGTCTGGATAAAATTTAGGCTAAACTTTTTTTTTACAAGTATACTTAATATGTGTTTTTTTTAATACTGTATTACACCAAGAGGCACAGAGTACCTTGTTATCCCATTTTTAGTCATGTAATGTTTATTGAATTTTGATGTATTACTAATACTAATAGATTTTATTATAAATTGCTTACTTAGATTTTGATAGCTGAGTAGAATGGAAATAAACACTGATAGGAAACATTTTGCTTTAAGTAGACCTAATTAGTTTTACATCTTCACAGAGACTTGGAAGAAATCTTTATAGTCAAGGATTAATTATAATCATTTGTTATAATTACTGTGAGTATTCCTTTAATGTCTTTTTTATATATTTGTATGTGATTCTGTTGTGTGATGAGCATAGAGCTACTTTGGACAGTTAATTTATTTAATTCAACATGAATGGTAAGAACCTGTAGGATCATCATACCCATTAAGAATAATAACTTGTATTCACATAAACGGCAGCATTAGTCTCAAGTTACTTCTGGCTTTGTAATTGGTTGGTATTTTATCTCTTATTATTACTAGGTGTATGTCTCCATAAGCCTCTGTCCTAAGGCCTTACTGTTACATTTATCAACCTTTTATCAATACCTACCCATCCCATCTCACCCCAGTTTCTAATACATTATAGATTCTAATCCATGAAGCACTGGTTCTCAATTTGGGCTGAATGAGAGCAGAAGAAATGTAGTTTCTTATGCCTTCAGATAATTATAATAAGTACCCTAATCATTCTATAGTAGTTTACATTATGAATTTGTTTTTTCATTTCACTGAAACTAGTTGAAATTTCTTGCTGTCTCTTCCTGGTATAAGGAGCTTATGTGATACCAGTTTGCTTATATCAAACCAAGTACAAATTCTTAATATTTTATTATCTTTTGCTATTGTTCTTCTTCATCCAAACATTTTATTCTTTTATTCCTACACATTTGTACATGCTATATACTGTACCTTCTCTACAAGATCATAATTTGAATTTAGAAAGCACTTGCTTTTTATTCTTATTGCTTTAAATTCTTCCTTAAAATATATTAATCTTATCTCTATAAAGTGTTTTTGTATAACTTCACCCTTTTATCTGTTGCTGTTCCAAATGAAAAAATGTCTCAATACTAATAAATGTGATATTTTCTAAATCCCTGCTATGTACCACGCCCAGAGCTTTACACTAGGTAAAGGTGAATAACATATATATTCCCTGTCTTCAGAAAACTAGCTCTAATATAGAAGATAAATGTGTAAGCAAACAATTGTAATTACAATATGGTGGGTATTTTAATAGAGACAAGCACTAGGAACAGTGGAGGAACAATGGTTAACTCTGCTGTGGATTAGGGAAGGTTTCACAAAAAGTATAAACTGCAAAAAGTATAAACTGTCAAAAAGGAGGAAGGGGAAATAAGACTGTGAGCCCATTCTAAAAACTGAGAATAAGATGTACATGAATACTGAAGTGCCAAACACCATAGTATAATTGAAGAAGGTGAATCTGTTATCTTGTGTTTGGAAGGGAGGGACAAATCAATCACTCCAAATCCTGTCTCATTACAGGGCAAAGATTTAAAAGTCAGTAATTAAGAGGGGAACTTGTGACTCCTGATAAGGGTTTTTGCTGCTATTATATTATTTTCTTTTAAAGGTGAAAGGGAATTTTTTTGTTTATAGGCTTTTGGAAAGAGCAAGAGGGAATAGAGTTAGGTTGAAATTACAGGGATAGGGGAACGTGGGCAGTGAGCAGGTGGATAATGGATAGAGCAATACCCAAGATTCAGTGGGATTACGAGTATGGTGTAATGAATGGTAAGCCTTAATAGGGAAGACTTTTTCCTGAGATGAGGTAAGCAGTAGTCCCCAACCTTTTTTGCACCAGGGGCTGCTCACTTCCTACGGTGCGACCCAGTTCCTAAGTCTCCTGGAAGACAATTTTTCCGTGGATGGAGGTGCAGAGGGGTGGAGGGGTGGGCTGGGGAGAGGCGCTCAGGTGGTGATGCGCAGCCCGATTCCTAACAGGCCACGGGCCAGGGGTTAGGGGAACCACAGAGGGAGATTATTATGATGGGTTTTGGAGGCAAAGTCTTGGGTTCACATCACTGCTCTTTTTATTGTTATATTATCTTGAGCAAGTCAATTTCTCTTTACTTTCTTTATTTTGTTCTCTGTAAAAGAGATACCCTTACCCCCTTACAGATTGTTTGGCACAATGCCTGGAACTGGTGCTGGTAGTAGACCCTGGTTATTTTCTGTGAAATATGAGTTAAGTCATCTTCTCAAGGATATAGAATGAAAGGTGGCCTTTAAGGGTGATAAAGGCTTGAAATAAAATCTATGGAATTTTGAACTGATTAGAAAATAATAATAATAATAATTGTAATGTAGTACCAAGCCTCCAGAATTTCTTTTTAACATTGATAAACACTATTATGGAAACAATGCATCCATTGTTTGTGCTTCAGTCTATGTGTCTGTAAGTAGAAAAGAGCAAATTTTTGTCTGACTTTATTTCTTGTGACAAACTATAATAGTTTAGATTGCTTTATTAATTCTCAGTTGTCTATATTCCAAATTCTGTATACCAGAGTTTGAAGAATCTAGTATGGTAAGTAATTGGGGTAGGCTTCATACGAGAAACATTAATTTTATTTAGTCTCCTTTCCACTTGACAAGTTTTATGTATTCATGAATATTTACTAATTATAAACTGTTACCAAGCACTATACGATATACTGAGGACACACCAAGGCTAATGTTGTGCCTCACATGGAGCTTACATTCACTTGTTTGAGAAAAGTCGATAACTCTATAAGAATGATAACAAGGTTCATGTCTAGAATAGATGGGAAGTAAAAGTAGAAACTGAACTGGGTTTATTGCTATGGTGCAGTGAATTCAATCATTCATTCTTTTTGCCTGAAATGTATGACTAGATACCAATGCAATCTGATTTTTTAAATTGAAATAAGTAACCAAGTAATGAGGGAGAAAATATAAGCTAATAGATTCAAAAGTTAGGAAAAATTAACAGAAGTTGCTATGGATAAAAGTAGATTTAGAGATGAACAATGCTGTATGATGTACTTATCTAGGTGATCTCTGAAATGTTTTCTATCTCAGTAGATTCCTGATGTTTCAGAATGGTTTGACTTAAGGGTTTCTGCCACAAGATTGGGAGGATAATATCAATAACTAGCTTTTTTAAGTTTAACAAGGCCCAAATACATCATTTGAACATAAATTCCAAAATCTGTTATTGGGATATATTTGAAGAATTTTACTTTTTTAAAAAATTCCCACAGCTTTTCAGTAAGATAGTAAATAAATACATGACAAATTATTCTGTATACAGATGATTATCTAGATATTGAAACTTATGAATCTGATTACATAATCAAGTAATAGGCTTTCAGTTGTCATTAAAGACTGTAGTCAATTTTGTTTTATAAGTTTGTCAATCTAATATTTTTATTTATTGCTTTTAATAAATATTCAAGGACCTTTGGGGATTTGATTGATTAATTGTATGGCATAATGTGCCAGGTCAGAGTATTGATTAGGAATAATTTTCTTCTTTATTGTATGTGCATATTAAAAGTATATATTTAGTGGGTTTTTTTAACAATTTTATTGAGATATTTTATATACCATATAATTCACCCATTTAAAGTGTATAATTCAATGGTTTTAGTATCTTCACAGTTATATATAGCCACCATCACAGTCAACTTTAAAATAATTTTTTCTTCCTGAAAAAGAAATCCTGTACCCGTTCACAATCACTTCCCTATACCTACATTTCCCCCAGCCCAAAGCAACCACTAATCTGTTTCTGTCTATATAGAGTTCCCTGTGCTGGATGTCTCATGCAAATGGAATCATAATATGTGGCTTTTTATGACTATAGTATATTGTTTTCAAGATTCATCCAGGTTGTAGCAAGTATTTGTGCTTCATTCCTTTTAAGGCTGAGTAGTAATATTCTGTTGTTTGTACACACCATTATTTGTTTAGCCATTTATCTGTTGGTGGACATTTGGACTGTTTCTACCTTTTGGCTGTTGTGATTAGAGCTGCAATAAATATTCACATACAGGTTTTTGTTTTCACTTCTTTCAGATGTATACCTGGGAGTGGAATTGCTGAGTTATATGCTAACTCTCTCTTTAACTATTTGAGGAACTGCCACCCTGTATTCCAAGTGCCTGCACTATTTTACATTCCCACCATCCATGTGAGAGAGTTCTAATCTCTCCAGATTTTCTTCTTTTCTCCCTCCCCTGCCCTCCTCTCCCCTCCCCTCCCCTCTGTTTTTATTGTTGTTGTTGTTTTTGTTTTTGTTGTGGCTCTGTTGCCCAGGCTGAATTTCAGTGGCAAAATCATAGCTCATTGCAGCCTCAAGCTCTTGGGCTCAAGAAATCCTCCCACCCCAGCCTCTACAGGTACATGCCTCCACACCCAGCTAATTTTTAATTTTTTAATTAAGAAAATAGAGGTAGGAGTCTCACTTTGTTACCCAGGCTGACCTCAAACCTCCTACCTCAGCCTCCCAAGTAGCTTGGGACTGTAGACACATGCCACCATGCCTGGCTAGTTTTTCTTAATTTTTGTAAAGATAGGGTCTTGTTATGTTGTCCAGGCTGGTCTTGAACTCTGAGCCTCAAGTGATCCTCCCACCTTGGCCTCCCAAAGTGCTGGGGTTACAGGTGTGAACTACCACTCCTGGCCACAAAAGTTTTTAATTTATTTCAATCATGTTTTATAGTTTTCAAAGTTTTGTACTTCTTTTGTTAAATTTATTTCTAAGTAATGTATTTTTGTGTGTGTATCGTAAATGGAATTGTTTTCTTAATTTCAATTTTGGATTGATCATTAAAAACTATTGAGTTATTAAGTATGAAATGTGTGATTTCTATAAGTACTCTGACATTTCACTTTGACACTTCTTGTTTTATTTTTATTGTGAAAAGGTGCATCCTTAGTCTTTCAAATGCACGTTTTGGTTTGTGATTATCTGTCAGATTTTCTTTAGATCAATTTTTTGTGTGCGTGAAACCATAGATAAGTAAAAAAATTTGTGTTATTTTCAAATACAAATTCCAAATTCCGTCGTGGAACCAGTGTGCAGCACAGACAGCTCAAAATATCAGCAAAGTGTTTGGGAAGGATATGGTTAATGAATGCACAGTATTTCCATGGTTTGAGAAGTTCCATTCTGATGATATTAATCTTGAAAATGAGCCACGTGGGCAACCTGAGACCAAGGTAGATAATGATGAGCTGAAAGCTGTAGTGGAAGTGAATCCATCTCAGCCTATGCGTGAATTACCAGCAAGGTTTGTTACTATTCCAACATTATTGAACCATTCGAAACAAATAGGCAAGGTAAAGAAGCTGGATAGATAGGTTCCACATGAATTAAACGAGCATCAGAAGAGAAATCCTCTCGAAGCTTGCCCCTCTTTGCTGTCAAGACATAAAGACAAACCATTTCTACACCGCACTGTTATATGTGATGAAAAGTGGATTCTTCCTGGCAGTCGCAAGTGTTCGGCACAGTGGTTGGATAAAGATGACGTGCCAAGACCAAATATTCATCAGAAAAAGCTAATGGTGTCTGGTGGTCCAGCACTGGTATTGTCCACTACAGCTTCATGAAACCTGGTCAGTCATTTACAGCGGATGTCTACTGCAACCAGTTGGACAAAATGATGAGGATGCTTGTGATTAAACAGCTGAGTTTGGTCTGTAGAGACAGGCCAATCCTCTTGTAAGACAATGCTCATCGACCACATGTCGCACAAACACCGCTGCTCAAACTACAGAGGCTGGACTTGGAAACTCTCTGCCATCCATTGTATTCGCCAGACCTTGCATCGACTGAATACCACTTCTTCCAGGCTTTGTGCCACCTCTTGCAAGGAAAAATATTCAATTCTTGATAAGCTGTAGAAAACAGCTTTTCATGATTTCATCGCCACTTGCTCTCTAGGCTTCTTTGCTGCTGCCATTAACCAAGCTACTGTTAAAAATGCAAAACTGTGTTGATAGTTTAGAAGCATACTTTGATTAATTGTAATCAAATCAATTAATTTAATGACCTAACATTATTGATTTTTGTGTATTCATCTTGAATTCTACAACCTTGTTGAACTAACTTATTCTGATAGTTTAGGATTCTTTAGGACTCTTTTCTATATACAAGATATCATCTGTGAATAGAGTTAGTTTTTTTCCAATCCGGATACCTTTTACTATTTTTTTTTTTTTGCACCTTATTGCCCTGGCTAGAATTTCCAGTACAATGTTAAATAGACATGGTGAAAGTAGACATCTTTATCTTGTTCTTGATCTCCGGGAGAAGATATCCAATCTTTGGGGGATGTTTTATAGATGACCTTTATCATGTTGAGGAAAATCCCTTCTGTTCTTAGCTTGTTGAGAGTTTTTATTATGAAAGGGTATAGGATTTTTTCAGATGCTATTGAGATGATCCATATACTGTTGTTTTTTTTCTTTTGTTAATATGGTATATCACATTAAATAGCTTTTAGATGATACAATACCAGCCTTGAATTCCTGAGATTATTTAGTTTTAAGTACTCTATATATAATTCTTACTGAATTTTGAAATATTAAAAAATAAGGTTTGGCAAGGTCTGATGAGAAGATAACTGAGAAAAATGGCTGACTCTTAGCTTCGTCAGCAGAGGTTTGGGGATAATGTTGAAGAAACAAAGCTGAGACTATGAATAGGCTGGCTTCTGGAAGAATTTTCTAATGAGAAGAAAGAAACAATCAGATTCTATTCCCATTGTAATTAAACAGTGTGTGTGAGAGAAAATGAACACAGTTCTCACCTGATTCAGTAAAATAACCAATAAAAGTTTTCTTGTTTTTAGAACTTAATTATAGGAATAAGAGATAACATTTCATAAGTAAATTGCTTTTGTATAATTACTTTTGTTAAGGGTGATTTACCTTTTTTCATTAGTTGGTTGGGATTTTATTTCCTTTTATTAGCTGTCCTGATTTTGCTAGAAATGACCAAATGGTTCACAATTAAAACATTGAATTGAAAAATCTGAACTATCCAATTGTTTTTAATAGAGTTTATACAAATCCTTGTTTGAGACCAAATATGTGAATTTAATCATTTATCATATATTGAGATACACGAAGCTTACCATACTAAGTTCACACACATTGGTTTATTTTTTACCTAACTTTCAGGGAAGGGTTGGGAGTGGGGGGTGTGGAGGGACACAGGAAAATATATACTCTTGGAATTTAAATTGCTTCACCCAGTACGCACAGCTATTGTATTAGTTTCGTAGGGCTAGTACCATGAAGTGCCACAGATTGGGTGGCTTAAAACAACAAATTTATTATCACGGTTCTGGAGTCCAGAAGTCCAAAATCAAGGTTCCAGCAAGGTCATGCTCCCTCCAAAATGTGTAGGGGAGAATCCTTCCTTTCTTCTTTCTAGCTTCTGGTGGTTTGCCAGCAAGCCTTGCCTTGCAGCTGCAGCAGTTCAGTCTCTGTCTCTGTTATCACATGGACTTTGCCCTTCATATGTCTGTGTCTGTGTGTCTTATATTCTTACAGGGACACCAGTCATTGGATTAAGGGCCCACCCTACTGTGCATGACATCATTTTATCTAATTACTTCTGCAGTGATTCTGTTTCCAAATAAAGTCACACAGTGTAAGGTACTGTGGGTTAGAATCACAAATCTTTTTGGGGGATATAGTTCAACACTGTAACAATTTATTGGTTCATCAGAAAAATACTCAAGTCTCTTCCATGTTCCAGACTTTTTTCTAGATCCTTGTTATTAAATATCATTGTTAAATTAAATACTGTCTCTAAAGAGCTTAATAGGGGAAGGACAACAGACAAAGCAGAGGATTACCATACAGTATAAAAACAGTTATTCTAGGAATAGGTACCTAACAAAAGCACATAGGAATGGAGCCTGATCAAGTTTGGATAGGTTAGGTCAGGGAAATGGTGTTAAAGAAGTAGGGAAGGAGTCTGTTGTATGGGAAATCCATAAGTTTGCATGTCTACTGAGTTTGAAAGTAGGAAAAGGAAGAGCCAAGGGCTAAGGAAGGAAAGGAAAACTTAGACTTAATACTAGAGCACTGTGGGAAACCCTGTAGCACTTTCAAAGTGAGTAGATGGTCATGAATGTCAACACTTACAGACTTAAATTTTAGAAAGATTATTGTGACTGTAGAGTGGAGAATGGATTTATAAGGAAAGTCTAAAAGCTGAAAATCCAATTAAAAGGCAGTAAAAGCAAACTGGAGGAATTATTGATGGTCTGAGGAGTTGTAGGAAAGAAGGCCAAAGTGGATAGAGAGTTTTATTTTCTCTATGAATTAGAATTGAGTTAAGCTAAATTGGTTTTTTTTTCCACTTAAGATTTATGAAAAATGTCCATTGAAAATACATACACTTGATAAGATCAGACAGAACTCAAACCTGATTATGAGGTTAAATACATAACTTTATATTTGAGGACCATAAACTTTACTATTTATAATATGGAATGGTTTGTGTATTTTATTTACCAAGTTGCCAACTATTATTTTCTTTGTTTTGTCACATTCTAAACAGAGTAGCAAACTATAGCAAATACAGCTTGGTGCCCATTTTTGTATAGCCCATGATGTAAGAATGGTTTTTATGTTTTTAAATATTTGGGGGAAAAAAGATGGAGAATATTTTATGACATGAAAATTTATATGAAATTCAAATTTTGGTGCCCATAAATAAAATTTTATTGGCACACAAGCACACTCAATTTGTTTTCATATTATTTATGGCTGTGTTCACACTATGATGGCAGAAGTGAGTGATTCTAACAAACTAATGATCCACAAGGCCTAAAATATTTACTATCGGACTTTTAACAGAAAAAGTTACTGATTCTTACTCTAACCACATCACCAGAACTTTGTAAAAAAAAAAAAAAAGTTCCCCATAAGACTTCTGTAAGTCATTACTAAGCTACAGAAGTGATGGTGATATTCTTCTATAAGAATGTATTAGCCTCTGTTCTTAAAGTAGATGTGAGAATCTTGGTGCAAACAAGTAGCTGCTTAAATTACTAGCTCTGAAAATTTGTAGATCATCTGTTCTCTATTAAGAGTAGATCTATAGTATCTGTTTTTCAAGTGTAAGCCCAGATCCCCTTCTTTAATGAAAGAAGTCTTTGGTATTAAGTTTCCTAGAACCCAGAAAGACTAGTGGCACTATTTCCATATTTTTTCATATTCAAAGTGTTAACTTGTTTTTTAACCTGTTTTCAGTTGTTCAGCAATTTTTTAAATTAAATCGAGGTAAAATTCATATAAAATTGGTTATAAAATTAACCATTTTAAAGTGTACAGTTCACTGGTTTTTGGTATATTCACATTTATATGCAACTATCACCATTAATTCCATTACCTTTCCATCACCCTGAAAAGGAAACTCTATACCCGTTAGCAGTCATTCCCCATTTCCCCCTCCAACCCAGTCTCTGGCAACCACTAATCTGTCTGTCTCCATGGATTTGGTTTGCCTATTCTGAGCATTTCACATAAACAGAATTATACAATATGTGGCTTTTTGTGTCTGGCTTCCTTCACTTAGTGTAATGTTTTCAAGGTTCATCCATGTTGTAGCATGTATCAGTACTTCATTCTTATGATTGAATAATATTCCATTGTATAGATATGCCACATTTTGTTGTATTCAACAGGTTTATTTCCCTTTAGTTCTGTAGTTTCTTCCTCCTTTCCTCGTTGTTAAACTGTTTGAATCTGTAGCTACCTGTTAATCAGAGAGGTATTGGGAACAATGTCTCTGTTCATTTGGGCTACTATAACAAAAATAGCAGAAGGAGTTCAACAAGCTCCCCAGGGCAGTAATGACCTCCTAGCCTAATCACCTCTCCAAAACCCCACCTCTTAATACCATCTCATAGGACATTAGGTTTAAACATAATAATTTTAGGGGGACACAAACATTCAGACCTTAGTAAACATGAAGAAAGAAATACATAGTGCCTTAAAAAAAGCTTGTTAAATCTCTGTTTATACTTACTGTGTTCATAGCACAGCATATGGCATACTGTAGTCACTCAATACTTTGAAGAGGCTGGGAGTGGTGGCTCACGCCTCTAATCCTAGCACTCTGGGAGGCTGAGGCAGGAGGATGACTTGAGCTCAAGAATTCGAGTCCAGCCTCAGCAAGAGTGAGACCTGTCTCTACTAAAAATAGAAAGAAATTAGCTGGACAACTAAATTAGAAAAAAATTAGCCAGGTGTGGTGGTACATGCCTGTAGTCCCAGCTACTGGGGAGGCTGAGGGAAGAGGATCGCTTGAGCCCAGGAGTTTAAGGTTGCTGGGAGCTAGGCTGACGCCACAGCACTCTAGTCCAGGCGACAGAGCAAGATTCTGTCTCATATAATAATAATAATAATTTGAAGAATAAATGATTCAATTAGAGGAATCTCAAACATTGTCAAAGTTAGACACTATGTAAATTTAGGAGAGTTGTATTTACTCTGTGAAAGAGAAACGAAATTTAAGGTAACCTTCAAAATACTAACAAAATTACCCTACTAAGAAGAAGTTAAAGCCGGGTGCAGTGGCTCACGCCTGCAATACTAGCACTCTGGGAGGCCGAGGCAGGAGGATCACGTAAGGTCAGGCGTTCAAAACCAGCCTGAGCAAAAGTGAGAGACCGTCCATACTAAAAATGGAAGGAAATTAATTGGTCAACTAAAAATATATGGAAAAAATTGGCCAGACATGGTGGCACATGTAGCCCCATGCCTGTAGCCCCAGCTACTCGGGAGGCTGAGGCAAGAGGATTGCTTGAGCCCAGGAATTGGAGGTTGCTGTGAGCTACGCTGACGCCACGGCACTCTAGCCCAGAATGAGACCCTGTCTCAAAAAAAAAAAAAAAGTTGAATAGTAGCAGGTGGAAACTGATGTACGTGTAAAAGCAATACATTTGGTAGAAAAGGAGAAACCGGTACAAATAAACAGAAAACAATAACTTTAAAAGGTACAAAGAATCATCATCCCAGGACTATATAGGCATTTGAAAAAGTCCTTTCTTCACATGCTCTAATGTAGATTCTTAAATCTCATAGTTGTAATTTTTGGACAAATCGTAATAACTCTTTTCCATTATGGGGCTATGTGTTTTATTTTGTTGAAATATTTCCTGTATTTTTTACCCTATAATTACTCTCACTTTGTTCTCTGAGATTTCATAGGGCAAACCAAATCATAATTTCACTTGATAGTTCTTAAGATATTTCAAGACTATTTTTCTAATGTCCTGAGTCCTTTTTTGTCAAGATGCATCATTTTCAATTTTTCAAACTATTCCTTTAATTTCTTGAGGCAAGGGGTTTAAATGCATTATTGGAAGAGTTGCTCAGCAATTTTTTTTTTTTCTTTTTTCTTTTTTGGGCGGCAGGACAGAGTCTTGCTCTGTCGCCCTGGGTAGTGTGCAGTGGCGTCATCATAGCTCACAGCAACCTCAAACTCCTGGGCTCAAGTGTTCCTCCTGCCTTAGCCTCCTGAGTAGCTGGGACTACAGACACACACCACTGTGCCCGGCTAATTTTTTTCTATTTTTGGTAGTGACAGGGTCTTGCTCTTCTTCAGGCTGGTCTTGAATTCCTCAGCTCAAGTGATCCTCCTGCCTCAGCCTCCCAAAGTGCTAGAGTTACAGGTGTGAGCCACTGCACTTGGCCTAGCAAATTGTTTTCTTGGCCTTCAGGAAATTAAATAAGGAGGAAGAAAAATTATAAATGAACATAATGTGGTAAGATTATAAAACATTGCAAAGGCCTATTGGTAAATGTTTGAGATTTTGTCTACTGAGATTTTCTCAGAAGGGATCAAGACAGCTGCCAGACTTGAACAATACAGGAATTAAATGAAAAATTCTCTAAAGAAATTGAAATACTACGGGAAAACCAAACAAATCTTGGAAATGAAGGAGATTTTCAAGGAACTTCAAAACACAGTGGAAAGCCTCAGGAACAGAATGGATCACGCAGAGGAAAGAATCTCAGAAGTTGAAGATAATGCCTATGTGCTAAACAAATCGGATGAAGAAAAAACACACAAAAAAAGACAAGACCAAAACATATAAGAAATGTGGGATTATGTAAAGAATTCAAATATAAGAATCATTGGCATCCCAGAGAGAGAGAGAGAGAGAGAGAGAGAGAGAGAGAGAGAGAGAGAG